>JAEUYN010001407.1:0-391327 GCA_018257835.1 Euura lappo | reverse complement strand
CCATAGCAGAGTATTGCGTGAGCTAGTTTGTCCATGTGACTCGTGAGTGTACCTTGTTCCGACCTGGTCATTAATAGTAATTTATAGTAATTAATTATTGCACTGAAACCACTTTAAAAAATATTGATCTGAACTTCTGACGAAACCTGCAACTCAAGTTTTCACTTCAACTTCCCAAGAAACGTTGAGGATCGGTGAAATAAAATAGAGCAAGTTGAGTTGTGATGCATAATTTTTTATAGCATGGTGTTCACTGAAAGTTTATATTTTCCCCCATAGACACCAAATGCGATGATGTTTTTCTTCCTATCTTGGTAATATAAATTTTTATAGATGAACCTCCCCAAGTTTGAGTTTGTGGAACTCGTACGAACCGATTAAGATTGCTTTTCGTTTACTCGCTTCCTTCGCGTGGCGCCGTATTTTCATTCGTTAACTATATATAAGCCTGCAGTATCGGAAGTTGAAATTTATGGAGCTACTTTTTGGAGGTTCAGGAAGCAGTATACCCGACTTCCGGATCGTATTTTCCTCGTTCTTTTTCTCTTGAAATGGAAATGAAAAAGGGAAAATTATTCGCAGAGTTTGTTCTCATCGCTAAATTTTTCTGCTTGTATAGCTAATCGAAGTGAATTTCTCTAATCAAAGCTCCATACTTTTGAACCACAGGTGAACACAAGTCAACGACGAAATTCTGTAGACCAAATGGATCAACGACGAGAGTAGAAATAAATAAAACATCGTCTGAAAGCGTTGGGGCCAATTCATCAGGCTACCATTTGGGTAATTCCTCAGACCGAGGCAAGTTTTCAGGTACCAATTTGTCAATAAGTGAGCGTTGCTAGTTCAGCAGTGTCTAGCTGAAGGGTATATCGAGACTTGCCATCAACTAGTTCGAGTTAATTTACTGTACAGAAGTGGAAGGCCTCATTTGTACCATTTCGAGAGCATGAGACTGCGGGTTTTGCTGAGAAGAGCTCTTCCCCAACTCTACTTTGGCCTCGTCACTCATTTGACGACGTACAAACTCTCCAGCATCGCTGATTATAACGACGAACTTTGATGTACCTCGGAGCTTGATAAGCTAACCACATTATTCTGCATCCTAGATTCTTCTGCTAATTGCAACATGAAGCGGCCTTCAAGCTATTCGATCCAAGATCATGAGATTAGATCTTGAGACTATGAATTGATTAAAATTACCTGCCCCCCCCCCCCTCCCCCCTTTTTGGCAATCATACGCTTTTTGGATTCACCCCCTCGTATATCTTTCTCAATTTGTGTCGTAAGTGTATTGAGCAGCGAGGGGTCGGTGTATATAGCCTTCTAATTGAGATTATTAATTTTCCCAGCAAGTCCATTCCAAGGGGGGTGTGAGTTGGTAGAGTACCCCACGAGATTTCCCGCACGCGGTGCAATCTTGTGACATATTTACGAGCTTGCTCGCTCTGCGGTTTCCCTTCCTGGTAATATTTAAGGCAGGTATAAGGTACAAGTAAATTTTCCGCAATATCTTGACAAAAGATTGCCTCGGTGAATGCTTTATGTCGTGGTAAACCTCCGACACCGATATCTTCTTCACACTCTACCTCAGTAGACACTCTTCAAAGTGTGGCGATTATCAGCAGCCTCGATAATTGACTTTTGGTGAAGAGCACGTTACATCAATTCATCAATTTTCTTCGGTGATCCAGTTACGTATGAATCACCCCAGCTACAGGACCTGATAACCGGTTTTGCTCTGTCGATATCCAACATATACACAGTCTCGTAGACTGTTGAGTTAATTATTTTGGCATAAAGTGAGGTAATTATATTAGGACAGAGCGGACTGGGTTTCCGATGGCTTTCAGATAGCGTAGCTTTTTCAGCTCTATATCCCGTGCCTCGATAAAAGCGATAAAATCCAATTACTTTTATTAAAATCCTTTGAATCCCAACCCTCCCACTCTACAGTGAATATCTACTTTATGGAGACCCGGATCGAATCCTGCCTCTCTATAATATCCATTCCAAACGATTAGGCCTACGAAAGGGAAATCATTGGACTCGGTACATCTCGGGCCAAGTGTATTAGCGCGAATATATGCCAAAAGATGCGAAAGTTTTGCGAAGAGACAAGTTAACCGGAAATGTAGGAATTAGGATAGCCATATCTGAACATAAGACAATATCAAAATAACAAAATTCTAAGACAAAAAACAGAAATTATGGTATTATATAAACAAGAACCAAGAAGCTAATTTGTGAGGCACAGGTCGATTACTTCGCACAGTGTCAAAGTATGGTACTTTTGTTCTGGGAATTAATGCATCCATGTTCGTTACCATAGAGGAAATACCGTGACGAGGATTATTAGGTATTCAAATGAAACTTTGCGGAAAGGAGTGACGTCACGCCAGTAAAGCACCTCCGCATGCACCAATATTGTCAAATCAGCGAAAATCATGCTGGAAGAACTCTTGAATGATTTTTCAAACAATTTTCCTAACGAATTTTCTTTCTTGAGTCTGTTATCCAGACAATAATCTCTACGAAAGCTTTATGGTTAACTCATTTTCATTCGCGTAACCTGCACAAACAGTTACATGTACTTGTTCAAGAGAAGAAATCTACTGTATTTCATAAAGTGATGGAGAACTTGTCCAATTTTTATCGGATCGAAAATTTGTGTACAAGCGAATAGTTTGCGAGTTTAGAAAATTTGAAATCTGACAATCCACAGAGTTCGTTTCATTTTTGGGGTATAGATCAGATGTGTTTTCAAAATTGAGTCGAAACCAGTTTGAGAGTACGAATTCTATTGAAGACGAATTTTCGTTGGTGAATTTTGTATTCGTGGATACAGTGACTACATTAAATTCTCCTAGGCAAAAATTTCTTCACCTGCAGGAGTTTCTTTTTTATTGCTTTAGAATAAGACGTTTAAAATATTACCATCAAGCTATATTGGAAGCTGATCGTAGTGTGAACTTTTCCAGAGACCTATTAAACCTCCACATCGCCAGGGGTTAGAAATTTTCCGTAGTTTTTTGTTTGACGCCGCCCGTTTCTGGTGGGAATTGTAAATTTTCTGACAGCTACTTTACCGCGGCTTTGGATCGGGTGCAGGAATTTTTTAGCTTTGGATGCGGCGGTCTGGAGGTAGGTGCAGGTGGAAAGGTTACACCCTCCGCAAACCGTGGTTTGCTATGGTGGCGGCTACTCGATGAAATATTCAACGAGCCCGAGGCACGCCGTCATTGCTTTCTGGGGGTTACACCGCAATGTGGATACGGCGTCGGAGGAAATATACGTGTGTATATAGAGATCGCCTCCCTATCTCCCCCGAGCTACCACCTAGGCCCCGTTTTGCCCCTTCTTTTTCAGTCCGGAGCCCGACCGGCCCCCAGACGAATACATTATTTTTATCCATTATCCAACATTACTATCTTTCCAACGCACACCTACTGCACGAAAAGCGGATCGTATATTGGAAAATGTTGTTTGTCCACCGAGTTTATAAAACTTCCGGTTCTCCTCATAGCGAGACGAAAAGCTATCCAATTTTAAGAAGTATGGAGAACGTGGGAGGAAAACTTTTTCTATAAAGAGGAAATGTGGCGTGAATGAGGATGAGGAAACGTCGATTTTTGTGGACTTGCATCGAATGACCTGAAGTTCATCTTCTCATTGCAGCTTTAATCTCATCTCGCAGAGGAATTTGCGTCCTGGTTCCTGACCTGAAAAGAAAATCTTATCGAGGCTCGTTCAAAGCTAAAATAATTTTAATGAGGGGCTGCAGCAGCATTGCGCAGTGGGTAAAGGACGATGGAAACAGGAAAGACGAGAAGACGATGGGGGTTGGGGTGCAGTAGAAGGAAATAGGTATTACAAATTGTCTTATATTGCGGAGACCTAGGGAGCCGAGCCGAGCCAAGCGGCACGACTCCCAATGAAGCGAATAAAAGACTGATAACAAAAAGTCGAATTAAAATAACAATCGTATACCTACCTCGGCGAGGGGGGGCTGAGGAGGCTCGGGAAGTGGTTGTCTGCAACTAAAGTGAAGGATTTTATAACGAGACTGAAGACTGCAGGAGATAAATTCCACCTTTTTGAGTAAATTGATTTCCTACGACCGTTCATTTTCTCAAGTCTCGAAGTTGTCCTTATGTTCACCGTCTCCAGACTAGATCGATTCAAATCTTGATGAAGTGTTGGGAAGGCAGAAAACTTGTGTGAGCTATTATTCAACCGTTTCTTCCTGCAAGCTTTTATGACAATTAAAGTGAAAAAATGTGGCCATTCCGCGACGGAACAGAGGCTCAAGTGTCACCGTGACTTAAAACAGTTCCCCTCGTGAGTTCAAGTCTGGGTACTATATAATATGTACGGCATACCGTTACCACTTTATTGTAGGTTCCAGCACGATGATGGTCGCGGTTTAGGGTGCTTACGAAAAATGTCGCCTGTTCCATTCCGGTCGCAAAGTCCAGTCTGCGATAATCCCTTTGCAGAAGAGGAGAACCGGGGCCATACACGAGGCAAAAGAGGCGTAAGCTCTTCCCACCGACCACGACGACGTTTTTGAGTAAGTCCTCTGGATTAAAAGTTCGACCATATTTTAGCAGGCCCAGGACCCTACAGCGTGTCTGCCAAGGGCTTACCTCAATTTCTGAACTTTATACCTAGGGCTACCCACCAAGTTCATTTCACGTTCACTCCCTCTTTCCTTTCATCGTCGTTTTTATAGACATTCTCGACCCCCGGTCTTCGAATTTAACTGAACCTTATTTTCATTACCTTCGATGAAATGAAGAAATAGTCGTCACATGCTGTACCAGTAGATCGATATCGCACAGTCTTTCTTGATATCGTCAGTGTATGGTCTGACCAGTGGTCGAATTTTCGATCAGCTAAAATCATTAATTCTCGCCTGTTGTGTCTCCTTTGTCACAAATAATGATGGATGAATGTACGAATTTGAAATATTCATGACATATCGATATCCCTGAAATTCGTGTATAGCTGGATAATGGATATTCGAGTAGCCCGCACCGAGTTCTGTCGATGATCGAGTGTGTTGCCAGCGTTTGTTATCACCACTACTTTTTCTTTTACCTTCTTTTTCAACGGATTTAATCTAAGCTGTGGAAACTATGGGATCAATCATGTTAATGACGAGGAAAACCCAGACAACAGAAAACTAAACAAGACTTTTTCAATAGTCGTTGTGGAGACAACATTGAGTCTGGTTCAGTTTTGCGCTGTCTGGGACGTTGATATACTTTTTGACATTGTCACAGGTTGAAAAAACATTGAATATGAAATTCCCCAGACTTGAGCATCCACCCTCGTATCGTCAAGGCTCGTAGGCTTCTGGCCCCATTACCATTTTCGTATGATCGTCCATCGACTTATCATACGGGGCGTTTCGAGCAGTAAGAGAGCATCATTTACGACTTTATGCGCATTTAAATGCTACTGCGAGAATTTAGGTGGGTTTCTCATTCCTCGCGGAGGGTTTTTCCTCGCCAACCACGACTTACGTGGGTTCTGCGAATTTCAAATGTATTCAATTCTGTAATATATACCTATCGTTTGGGATCACGAGGCTCGTAGCATTGGTCAACTGGGGGTTCAACGAAAATATACTGTTACACGTATAATCGAACCTTTTATGAAATTTATCGACAAGTTTCGCCAATTTTTCGATATCCCAATTGCGATGTTCCTGGAGCATCATTGCTTTCGATCACGTATTTGAGTATTTTGGAATCGTATCATATTCTCTCTTTCAGTTCAGTCAAGTACCAACTGCGTCAGTTCGAGAGTCATGCATCATTTGATAGACTGAAAAGTTTTTTTTTCCTCTTTTCATCAATATCCACGTCATGAAGCACTTGACTCTGAAATCCTTTCATATCGTCTATCTATCACTGAATCTTGAATTCTGTACATCGCTCTTTGACATCAGTCAATTTGTGATTCAAAACGAAACTATTCCCAGTTGTAGTTGTATGAAATTTTCCCTGGCTGACATGAACGTTTGATCCTCCAGTGTCCAACGGGTACTGGCGGGACTCCGATTAAACAAAAATCGATACCTCCTCGAATCTTTCAATTAAGCTTTGTATTAGCATTGACATCCGTTCGCTACCAGCCCCACGGCATTGCTACTCTGCTGGTAGTCGAGTTTCAAATGAACTGCTTTTATTGACGAATCGGTTTTCAATTGCTGTACACTTGTCTCTAGTGTACCTACTGGCGAATCGCTGTGTTTATGGGACTGATAAGTTCAAAGCAGTCAAATATATTGTCAATTCAGATGTTGCTCTTCATGAAGCGATGATCCATTCGCCAAAATGCGATATGCACTAAATCGGATACCCTCAAACGATTCTCTGTTTGCTATTTCAATTGGGTTCAACATCGTGATTCTTTTCGTCAATAACCTGTGAATTCTTATTTCTGTTATTCCGTTTGATGTTTCAAGTGCACGGGAGTTGTTTCAACGTGCTTTCTTCATATACTTAAAAATCCACGAAGAATTTGTTTTATCCACAGCTGCGACTTGGCAAATGCTTAGTTGTGCATGCGCGCATGTGCCTTTGGTGCTTTATTCACTCTCGTACACAAAAATTCTCTTTCATTTGGTTTTTGGTTCATTCGAAGCTTCTCGCGACCTAAAATGAATAAGACAGTTCGCAGAAGAAGATTAAATTTATATGAGAAAGAATCAGTTACGTATCGGAAGAGAGTCGTTTGCAAGTGAGGTAAATTTTTTTAAAACATCCGAAAGACCGGGGCTGCAGGGTTTTAAATATTGACGCGAATCCACCCAATTTCGTGTTTTATTTCGATTGGAGAGACTATATCAATAAAATGATCACGTTAAATATTTGTGACCAATGACCGGGGGTACTATTGAAATTCGTTTATTCAAAACGACATATCCATATCACCGGACTCGCGGGAAAACACTCGTGTGGAAATAGAGTCCGGTTATACCGTCGTATATTTTATGTGTGCAGTTGGGTGCAATTATAGGCGTATGGATATTTACCAGTAAAGTTATTTCACGCAGAGTCAATACGCTATCGAAAATACTAGAATTCGTGCACCCATCGATATGGAGGTATACAATATCGTTCCCGGCGCGTTTTCATCCTCGAAATCATGAGCGTACAATGCTTTCATTAAATCTATCAAAGGTTTCTAATCCCCGCCTCGAAAACTCTCTGGACAAAAGTTTTGAAATAATTTCAGTCTCGTCTGCAAGGACGATTAAAATCCGAGACTTCTTAGTCGTTGTCATTTTTTTTTTTTTTACTTGTTATTGGTTTTTTTTTTTTTTTCCGTTGTTCCACTCGAAGTTACAGTTTTTGCGAAAAGAGCGGACGGGGTGGAGATGTACCGCGTATTGTTTCAGATCACGTGGAACAATAGCATAAAGTATGGTTCTCCGGGCTCTCGTCTCGCTCTTTGTGTAACCGAGGCTGCTCATCGTCTCCGGGGACAGGACATCCTGCAGGACTCCGCGTTTCACTACCAAGACGGTTTCCATCCGTTTCACCGAACCGCCGGAAGTGCGCGTTCCTATCTTGTTAGAGAGTCATTAGGGTCTCTTCCGAGTTCCGAGGATTTCTCCACGAATGCTTCAATTTTTATCCCTCCAGCTTCAACTCCGATCGTCTCTCCTCTTCCACATTTAATTGGGGCTGGTCTACCCCTCGTGCTTTTCTTTGATACAATAATCTGAAAATGCGAGTATTTTCTTATCACCAGCTCCTTTCATCGTCAGCCTCGGGTAAAATTCACTCGGAATTCTTCGCGTCGAACGATGCAAAGTTGGAGACAGTCTGCTTCACATGCTTTAAAGCTCGTTTTATCCGTTCCTGCGCCGCAGGCTGTCAGTCCAAAACGATCCTTTCGAATCTTTAGGTAATGTGGAAGAGCGAAGGGAGAAGGATGCCATTTGTCCAAACCTGCTGTCGTTTAAAAGAAAGTACTTGATTCCAAAATGCAATGATTTTTCTTTTTACCTCGTTGGTTTATTCCTCTCAAACTATTTGGAATGGAAATTTGAAATTCACATTCTAACACAAACTCTAATTTTCACACGAGTTGCAATAAACAGTCTGCAAGTTCTCGCCCCTCTAGCTGTGAATGTTAACGGCCAGATTAAACAGACGGTTAAACTCTACGTCAATCTAAATGTGCTTCTTCATAATTACTTTCACACGTACGTGTTATGGACCGTGAATCATTACCGCATTGTCTCTCAGCCGTCGATGCAAACATCAAACGGTCAAAAATGTCCCGGATGTCCTCACCAAACGCCATTAGAAATCGCGTTAATTAAATCTTCCTAGTTGATTCTACGGAAGATTTGTAATTATCACTGTTTGCCTGAGTTTAAGACGCCGAGGACTCAGAGACGGCGATGAGTACGGAGGTGTAGAAATCTGTACACAACCAATTATCCGACGCCTTATGAAACGGTAGCGAAAACGCTGGGGGTTATAGTTGATTACTTTTTAAGCCTCGGTAAAGGAGAATAAGCTAGAGCTATAGCGGTTATCGTGTGAGAGTCTTCCGCAAATTTTCACCTCGGTCGCTTCTACATACTCGCAGGTGGCGTACAGGTAACAGTTATAGTGTCGGCTTAGCGTTATAGGTGAGAAAAAAGAGGATGAGAAAAATTGATTTTATGGAAGCTACTTTTTTCCTCAGTTTCAGCACCGCGTCTTTTATGTCCTGATAAAAAAAATGAGTAAATAAGGTATGTAATAAAGAGTATAAAGTACCCTGACCTGGTATTAGGCATAATTCATAACGACAAGTTTCAAATTGTGCAAAAACGAAAAGGAGTAATCAACTAATTTGAAAATTTGATCAGTGTCAATTATTCTTCGGTAAGAAGAGACGTTATTAAAATTTGAATTAACCGGTGGATTTTACGGATGAAAAGAAAAATCCGAAGGGATGAGGCGAAAATCACAAAGACCGGGGGTTTGATTTTCGGAAATTAAATTATTTAAAATATCCTTGACGAGACGAAGGGGCTGGATTAATTCAGTCATTCACGGTTAATCATTGCCAGAGGATTTCACCCTGCGGTCTTCGCTTCGGTGAAAGATGCTCTCATCACCCCCAGGGAATCCCCTTATTTCTTAACCCCTCGAAGACCACGGGGTAAATAGTAAATGATTCCCGAATCACATGCAACAATTATTGCTCCACGATATCGGCCGAAGGCCACCGACCCAGGACCCTCACCCCTAGCCGGGATGAATCATTAACTACGCTCGAAGACGCCTGGCGTCGCGACGATCGTAGATCTGTCTGAACGACGCCAGGCGTCTTCGGCGTCTGCCCCGCGTCGACGACACACGCGACCCAACGGAACGCCGCGGTTCAGAAACGCAACGCTATTTATTGATCCACGCACAATTCCCAACCAACCCCCCGACGCTACTGACAGTGATGCTCAGTGTTACGGGGAGAACGCGAATTTTATGCGATATAACGAATATCTGGTCTTAAAACAGTTTCGAAACGATCAAGAAATCGTCGAGGTATCAATCTTCGGACCATAAGACCGCCATCTGCAACTACCCATGTAGAGATTGACTTCCGATCGGGGAAAACTATCCAGGCCCCTGGAACGAACGTTTTTTCTGGTCCGGGGCAAGCGCGACGCTTCTGGGTAGGAGGTCAACTACTACATGGGATATCCATATGGTGTTTAAATTATTTTTTCGCGTTGATAGATGGCTCGCAGGCTGAGTCGCCCTCGTGTTGGGTGGTGCAGGGTTAATATCCACAGAAAGTTTGTCGGGCAAGTAGCTTATAAAAATTCGTGTACCTTAATGAGGCCCATAACTTACAATTTATTCAAATGTATGCTAACTGATATTATGGGCGTTCTCTATTCAAATTCGAGCAAAATCATATTAACCAAAATAAAAAAAAATAAAAAATTTGCATAAAAAAATCTTTAATTTCCTCTCTTTATTACGCAGCGTAAGTAGCAATTTCAAATTACGGCAACTGGCTGCTGCAGAAGTTCAACGTGAGAAGAACAAAAAATTTATTAAACTTTTTTCATTTATGCTCTCATTACCATCTCGCCGTCATTCAGATTTCAATTCGTGAACCTCGACACTTTGATCTATCTGCACCGGTAACATCAGGAGTAACACGGTTTAGTTAACGAAATAGTGGGTTTTATTAATGATCCGCAGTAAAAGCTGACTGAGCATTTATAGAGATAACTGAATAGTTCCAGACTGAATACCACTGGACTAAGCGCGTGTGTTCGTAACAGGGGATCAAAGTTCCACGAAACGAAGTTAAGTCCGGGTTACTTTGGCCCGCCTCCACAAACCGTAATTGGAGCGCGCCTAGCGCGAAGGGGTCCGACGTTTCAAACTTTGGGTATACGAGGACCGTTTTCAAACGGCTAAAATATATCCGACCGGATAATTTGATCCTTTCGAAGGAAGAAGGGTGAGCCACATACCTACACCAGAAAATAAAAGGCGGAACAACTCGCATTCATCCACGTACAGCAATCACCTTGGACGAAGCTCTGGCTACAGAACTCCTACGAACTTGAAAGTTACTAAAAAATGTTCAGAGGCATTCTTCTGAAACCCCGCACAGAATTTGTCGAGCTCCTCGAAACTCTTTCAACCGTCTTTAACAGTAACAATATAACCCTACCGTACACAAGAAACTACCGAGAAATTTCACAAGAAATCATACAAAAATCGCAAGGGACTTCTGAGAGATTGTTTCAAGTTTGATAAGCTGGAGTCCTGATGATTTTCAGAGTTTCCTATCGATTTCCTGGTCCAAGCAATGTGAAATGTTAAGTTGACGTGGTATCGATCGATCAACTGTCTCCAGAGCTGGTATCTCGCATGTACATACATGCGAAAACTGTCTTGATCCTCTCCCCATCCTATCATCGACGTGCCCACGTACTCGAAGAGCTTAACACACCGGATGCAGTCTCCGTCGCTGATCCGCTATTACCTGGAGCAAATATTTGTCCAGCATCGAACTTATGACTGGAAATTGCAAAGTGTCTTTGGTCACATTTTGACTGAACTTTCATCGAATTTCTTCTTGTTTTCATAGCGAAAATGAAAGTGTAGCGGAGTCATAAGAACCGGGCAGTCATCGTCGGAGCATC
The DNA here is from genome assembly GCA_018257835.1 of Euura lappo. NCBI lineage: Eukaryota > Metazoa > Arthropoda > Insecta > Hymenoptera > Tenthredinidae > Euura > Euura lappo. The sequence goes on along the minus strand of JAEUYN010001407.1, from coordinate 380,139 downwards.
AATCATGTAAGAAAAGTTCAAGGGTAGTCTCGTTGGCAAAGGGAGCAAATTGTGTGCCTTAAGGGGCTTAGGATCTGAGTCTGAAGGTCTAAAGTATCTGGCTGTTCTGGGAAGAAACCAATTTTTGTGGAAGAGCATACCTTGCATTCTTGAGCTTGTGGTTCTCCGGGGAGCCGCGGTGAATCGCGAACGAGGCTATATTCCGAGAATCTGATTGCACTGAGCGACATATGTACTTTATAAAAGTATTCCTCAGACTCCATAAGAGATTTACCAATCCAATTTTTCAAGTCCTCTCAATTTTCTCCGCACATAATTGCTCGTTTTATATTCCAACCAATGAACGACGAGCTTCGGATATCTTCGCTCGAAAAGTATCTCAGCTACGGATAAAATGGTCGATAGAAATACGCGATAAGAGGTGGGATGCATGAGGTCAGACGTGGATTTGCATAGTCATACATCTAGCCTCCAACGATCCAGACATACTCCTTCGTAAGTTAGTGGATCACAAAGGAGGTCAGACCCCGTACTCGAACCAGAACTATATCTGGGTCTCCCAATAGTCGAGAATCCCCAATATAGTTATTGGGGGGTCTGCAAAATTCGCTATCGCACAATTGGCTATCTCTACTGACTATTCAAGGGATGTTCAAAGGTAGCGACAATGACGGGAAGCCCTGGTTCCTTCGGTCATAAAAATCCAGTCACCCCACGCGACGCTCCTCTTTCCTTATCTTGAGATGTTTCACCTCGAGGCAACGTATTGTCAGCGGAGATTCTTTTGTCGGGATTATGACGTTTACAATTCTTTGATATAGCTATACACACCCGTTTCCTGACCTTTTCGCAGGCCACGACCATACACCAACTGTAGATGACCTGATATAACTTGACAAAGCTGGGGCGCGGGGTCGGCTCAGAAAAATAAACCCAACTATTGAAATCCTTTTTACCGACACTTCAGAACCGCTTTTCAACTCCGATCTTGTTCAACGATCCCCACAAGTACCAAAATGAAAAAAAAATACGATGTCGTGACTCGGTTGCGACTCAGGCGTTTTATACACGAGGCTGCGAACCGAATTTAAAAGTCGACCGGAGATTTTTATCGGTGGTCATTTTATCGAGGGTCAATATCGGGGAGGAATCGCATGTTTGACAAATATTCTAGCTCCTAGATTTGTAGGTATTTCGACATATTCAAATCCACATGTTTTTTTCCCATAAAATGTGAAATATTGCTTCCCACTCGTCTGGTGTGTTATGAGGGTACCATCGATCGGTTTTAAAAAGTAAGAGCCGAAGACTGCAGGGGATGACGATTTTTCTGTTCGTATATTGAATCGCATCGAGGACTCTGCGAACGAGAAAAAAAACCATAGTGATTTTATTTTATAGTCGAGTGAAGGGGATTGGCGATATAGTCAATCGACCAGCGTAAATCTTTTCCACCTCACGATATATACACGGTGACGTACGGCGTGCGTGGACTCCGTGCGTGTCGCTCCGCGTCCTTCGGGGATTCCCTCAGGATTATCCGTCTCCTTGGTTTGCTCCACGTCTTCTCATCCTCCTTCAAACTTACCCACACTGCTCACAAACACTTTGTTTCACGTTCTTATTCCAGTTTATCAAATGTGCCTAATTTCACCCCGCGACACTACCGACGAGGAACTGCAGGATTTCTTACGTAACAGTGCAGAAGTTTTGCTCAAGTTCTTGCAGAGGTTTCCTAGATGCCAAGATTCCTTCGTTGGTCGAGAATTTAATTCCTGGTTACGTAAACTCCGGATCTGTCCGATGACTGACGAAATTTCGATCGAGCGAAAAGTAGAACACTGACGAAATGCGCATGCGCTAACTCGTGCTTTCCTCACTGTTCCGGAATGAGGAAATCTTGGTGGATTCTTCGTCCCCATTCAGAAATCGCTTTCTCTTCGTCTATAGATCCGAACAAGAGCAGGGGCTTCTGTTTAATCACGGTGCAATCAGGAGTTCCGGGAGTCGGGAAACCAAGAATTGGAAACCGTCTGAATTGGCCGATCAGACAATGAAGATAGCTCTGGGCCGAATGGGGGAATCGAGGTGGGGACAAGATAAGATGATATCTTTTATTACCGTGAAATGTTTTATTTCCTTGTTTGTCTCCGAAACAGCAACGGCTCGAATTGTTTCGTTTGGGGTGTAGCTTCGAACATTCAGATCCTCACTTTCAGAGACAACCGCCAACGGTGGATTTTCCGTTTGCACAAATTATACGCCCTTATTATAAATGTACACATATCCGCGCCGTTTACGCCCGGTAGAATACGTCGATAGGTAAATTACCCATCGTGGCATCGTTATCGAACTATTTGTAACGATTCTCGATTTAATCGATAATAGAGATTTACGTCTCCCGTTGTACACACACCGAAAGTTGTTGCAACTAATCCTGAAACGGATTAACCGAGAATATCTGATGAGCCTGACAGAATCACATGTATAATCCATATTATTTCATCCATTGTGCTGCGTGGTATTATAATTTAATACAATAACTGGCATTATTTGATTATCTGCACTCGTGCTGATGCAGAAACGAAACAAAACGTTTGTGTCTCGACGTATTTCCCATATTTATAGAATAAAACGCATAAACCGAAGAAAGTCGCGGAGTAAGATTGAATCACAATATCCAGAGGGTAAATATGACACCCTTTTGCCCCCAATTTGTCACCCCCCCGTGTCGCGAGAACCCGATTTATACGACAGATGAGAATAGGGAAGGTTACATGTACAACGTAGACACGTGTGTAAACATTCCAGTTTCTCGTGTATCCAGCATCGAACATGTGTGCACTGCACACATACAGAAACATGCGAAGGCCACGTCAGCAGAAGAAGATTGGCTTGAAATTGTGCACAAGATTGGTATACTTATGGCTGATGGGAATATCCACCAGGTTCCTCGCATATCGCTACAGTCCCTGTAACCCAACAAAATCATGCGTCGGCTAAAATTGAGTGGCTGCAGATCTCAATTTCAAAATTCACATTACGGAAGCACTGGGGAAACTCGGAGAAACGATTTCTGCAAAACTTTTCAGTCTCTTCTGAACAACATAGATCGAAGGAGGGGAAAATTTCTATCACCCTGAGCTTTCGGCTTCTCGGAAACTGTCTAAGACCGATGCGCTTCCGTCCAGCCATCGCGTCGCCAGGTCTCATGTTCCTTTGTTGAACCCGCGGATTTAACTTTTGCGAAACCTGCGGGGGTTATTTTTATTTAGGGCTCCTCTTTGCTAACGATTTGTCAGTGCCGCAACATTAGGTACGCGTTAGGGGGGCGGATTTCGGTGTCCTACAGAACCGATGGACCCACGGCCTAATCTCGGACCCTCAAAGTCACCAACCTGATAAAGCGAACCTCGGTTTTTCACGAAAGCAATTAGTCTCGACGTAGGTGTCGACCTTACCACGATTAAGGGATACGACATGTCACGGGGATTCTAAAACCTGTTTCCTCGGCTTGAAAGAGACGAGATCAAACCAGAGTTTTCAGGTTTTCTACACGTACGCCTGACAATCGGAAAGATTTATTGGGTATTTGTGCAATTTTGTACAATAGAGGATTTTCGTTTCATTTAAAAAACGGTTAAAATCGAGGTTATAATTGCCGTAGCGTTGAATCTACCAGGGGTCGAAATTACAAATGACCAACCGTTACCAATGGGGTAGAGAAATTTATTCGAGTGTCAAATCGATTTTTCCAACCGCAACTAGACAGTTTTTAATCCCCTTTCGGATTGAATTCGAATCGAATAATTCACTCACAATCGTTTCGTGTGCCTATTAAATGAAAAATACTCATCAATTTTGACTCCGCACGAAATACACAATTGACTGTGTTGAAACCTCGAATCGATAAAGAATACAAGGAAGAAAGAAAGACGAGGTCAAGGGAATAAACAAATTGGCTCAAAGTATTCCTTGAGGTGAGCATTACTCCGAGATCTTCTGTACCGAGTAGCACCATGCGATACTAAGCTCTGGCCATAGTCGGATTCTGCTGTTCCAGCTGTTCGGCATTATTAGGCTATCCGTAACCATTTCCTGCGCAATGGACCGCAGAATTACCGATTTGTCAATTAGTCTCACTAATTTATTTATTGCCTGGAAGAGCTATTTTTCCCGACTTATTTTCGACCCACCTAGACTCTGGGATGGTTTCGCCCTGTCTCGACCTTCTATTCCCGTACCGGGTTGTAGACACGTTAATTCTGATATAGAACCGCAATATAGACCAGCTTACGCAAGAGTACGATCTTGGATAAATAATTAATTCGCCGAGCAATTAACTCCTTCCACAATGCATTCTGTGAATTCAGTTTTTTTTTGTTTTTTTTGGTGCAAAAAAAAATTGTTTCATAACTTGGAGCCAAGTATCAAAGTGGATTTTTCCAGCTGATTTTTCAAAGAGGCAACGACATTCCTCCACGGTTCAGGTTCTCCTGTTTTTTTTTTTTTTTTCGATTGAGTAGCCTTTGGCTTCCGGCCCCTCGAGATATGTCCTCGTTGTCTTTATCGACGTACGCAGAGGCAATCTTTATATTGCATCCTGTCGAATCTCCCCCAGACGGCTACCCGGGGTTCTATCAAAGGGCCGATATTACGCAATCTACGAAGGCAACCGGAAGGATTATCTTCAGTCTTTGTAATCTCAACCTCTTACCCCGACCACTTGTACACGCGGTTCACATTTTTTCATCGCGGCCGCCGTGAACCGAACGATCTGGATCGATACGGACCTTCGCACTATCTCATCCACTTTCTCACCACCGGTGGTCCAGTTGCTCCCTAGATTCTCTTCAAGTATGTTCCACTTAAAATGCAAAGCGTCTACCGCCCCGCCTCCAACCCCGCGACAGGAAGCTGAGAGATACTCTCGAAACCCGGAGTATCGCAGTGATTCGTTTCTTAATAAATAATCGATCCGATGGGGACCAGGATCGCAAGAAGCATTTTCACACCTGAACCGTGGTCCGACTTTTGGTCAGTAAAGGAAGTTTAATAGCATGATGTCTGTCGGGTTTTACCAGTGGTCTCACACATCCACAACTAGGATACAGAAACCAGAGTCATTTGTCTTGTCCCGTTTGCCCCACGAGACTTGCAGTGATGAACGACTCGCGTTTACCGCCTTTCGCGTATAAACGTGAACCAAAAACTATCAGCGTGTTCGTACCACTGGTCTCTGTATGCTTATACATTATGCATGCACCCGCATCGTTAACTTTGTCCAATTCGGATGTGCGCGCATGACAAGGGTTACATTTCTGGAAGGTGGTAATTTGTATCCCCTTTTCTTCGTCGGATGATTATACCTCATTTCTCGCCCCGCATTTCCCCGAGTTCCGTATTCGAAGTTCATGCTTTCGAGGTCGGCACGTACATCTGAACCATCGTCAGAACTGACCCCTCGTCCCTTCGGTCAGTTTCCCCTGTCGAGATAGATATCGTTTTCCGTTTCCATTCTTCTGGGGGGATAAATTTGCCGCGTCAAGTCACGATTTTCCCCGAAGGCAAGGGATCTCGATGAAAGCGCGAACGCGCGAAGTGCTCGCACCACCCCAGGGCTACTCCTTTTCTTGTTTAATTTTATTTCGCTCAAGTTTAACTGAATTCTTCTGTTCCCAGGGGGTAGGGTGCCTGCAGCTCGGTTGGTATCTTCCACTGACATATCTTCCTTCAAACACCAATAGAAGAAGGTCTTGTCGATCTTGTTTTTACCCGAATGCTCCGAGGACCATGATTTTGATTCGGATAACTGAACCCTCGGGACTTTTTTTCAGCGCTTTAGTATTCCGAGGATGCTCTCTTCAGGACCGAAATAGGGCTGCTGGCTAAGGAATGACCGCTAGGTAGCCTTTATCACTCGAAAAATCCTCTGGTTCCCATCCTGCGGACTCATTTTGGGCGGTTTCACCCCAACCCTGCCAACAACTCATGCTAGATAAAATACCCCACCAACCCTCCCGCATGCCCCCAGCTTCCAAGATCACCGAGGCCCGTACTCGACGAGGCGTTCCTTGTTCCTCCGGTGCAGGGACGGCCTCGGAATGTTCGCTTTGTATTTATGACGGTTATCTTCCTTTAGTTATGATTTTCGGAAACATTATCTTCCCCAGGGAGTTTCGTGGCATGAAATTCTACGATATCAGTGATCAATAACAGCCACGATGCAATGTGGGCGCTAGAAATTTCGCAATCTACGTTATATGTCGACTAGGGTGATGAACAATCGAACGAGCATTGATCCAGAACTGAAATTCCCAGGGACATTCGGTAAAAATCCGGTTTCAAGGACCTCCGAAACTGTCGTCTTCAGATTCTCGCTACACTCGTATCCGAGAGTGGAAACAGAGCTTCGAGTGCAACCGCAGGAGGTTCTTTTGTCTCCCCATCTCGCTTCCCTGTCTGCGCGTCTTCTACCCATCGATTATTCGCTCCAAAAGCTCGACGCGTCCCCAGAATCACTTTCACCACTGACACGGGTCCCTTGTTATCGATATATCCCAAATTCAGCAGGTTACCAAAATCGAATCTCTTCCCTGAACCGAAGAAAGGTCCTCGACTAGAGTATCGCGTTTCTGCTCGAATGCCTCGACCACATCCAGATACCTCCGAAAGCTCTGATTGCGATATTATGCGATAGTTGTGAACCAACTAACGTCATCAATCCAACGCTAAATAGCAAGACTGTTGCATCTACGCTCCGCTGATTACGCGGATTGACTTCTAGAGTGAGGTACGAGATTCCTCGGTCCTTAGATAAACAGTCCACTATATAGATTGGCGCTTTGTGGAGGCGTGAGATACGGATGGATATCTAAATCCTCGGTCAATATCGAGACAGAGGGAAAGCCCGGAGTTCCTGTGGTTGGGATAAAGTGAGGTTGCAGTACGCTCACAGACCGGCGCCCGATAGTGAGTCAAAGGTGAGGATAGAGGTGAGGGCGGAGTGCTTCGACCTTTGGGTGTATAAGAGTCATTTTGTTCGCGAAGGAAAGCGACAATGCCGCAGCCGATGGGTTCGAAGTTCGTCCAAGACCTGATCCGGGTCTCTATTGTGCTCACGTCCGGGGCAGCTCAGGCGAAGATAACGTCCGCCCGCCATGCCGCCTGCGTCGGCAATCGTTGATATAAAAACCCTCATCCCCCGATGCTACGAGGCCCCTCCGAAACGGACGAGTGAAGTATTCGCAGGGAAACTAAATCGAAACGATATCGCGAATACTCGATGCAGGCATAGAATAGTGCTGAAGGATTAATCGCTGTCTTCCATACACGTCACAGCGCGTGATCGATCGGGGTTGATTCGGGGGCTGAATAACTGCGTTATCGCGATATAACCGATCGGAATCCCAAGGAACTTCTCGGGAGCTGAGTTAGGAGATGTCTTCCAGAAAAATGGTGGTCAATTCTGAAGAACATGGCAGAGGATGTGGATGCTTTCGAGACTACCGTGCCATAATACAACTGGTGAACATTTATCGAAAGTGGTTTTGAACCGGAGAAGAGGAAAAGCAAATAACGATTCGAAGGAACCTTTATTTGATTCGCTCCGGAGGATTTCTAGACATTAAAGTTTCTCCCATACCTAGACAGAAGTCTGGGACAACTTTTGCCAATATTCGCACCTGAACCGCACCTCTACTTGCTTATTTCCATTCGTAAAGTTTTCATTTGACTTTGGTTCTGTACAGCAATTTAGACAATTTACTACCCAAAGGACTTAGTCCTGATAATATACTTGGCGGAGTACTTTAACGGTGTTGTATCAACGCCACACGAGAAGGAAGATCTAGTCAACTTTTTTCAACTATCAGAACAGATGTAATCCTTATCGCAACTTTCAGACTCGTTATCCAGGTTCGATTGAGCCTCTCGGCTCTATCGCTTCTCGGAATATCACCCGGCACCTAAAGTGCCCGGTGGTTTTTCAAGAAAGATAAATGGCCAGAAAGTTAAGCTCGCTGAGGTAAGACGCGGTCTTAGTTCGCGTGTGGCCTCATTTTTCCAACAGGTGTCCGACTCTAGTTTACTCTCTAGTGTATACTAACCTCACGTCAACAGTTTTCCTCGGAAAAAATAGGCCCTCGAATCGACAAACGAGCACGTTTTGCTCCTCAAACAACGCAGACCTCTCTCCAGTAATCATCACGTTCCGGCTCAACCTGTCATAATCCTTCAGGCCCTTGACAAGTAAGTGGAAAAATGAGTGGTACCCAATCTCAGAGGTTGAATAGACGAAATTGATTCTAAAATCGAATTCTGAATAGTAACTGTATTGAAGATGAGGTGCGTTGATTCCTTCTGGTTGAGTGCAGAGTTTCGTATCAACGGGATTGAGAGATTGACGGGTCTCTTGCGGTATGGTCCAATTTGCTCAATGAATTGAAAGGATCCCACGGTTCTGTTACCCGACAATACCTACCCCCATTGCCTCGAATATCATCCCATGGAATTGAATTACATTGATGTAGCTGATGCCAGTACGTTCGACCCAATAACCGATTACCGAACAACGAAGCCGACTCAGTCCATCCGAAATCCTAATTGCCGCGAATTTGATAATCAGAATGTGAGGATCGATTCAGAATAGAATTATTCTGCGGGACGACTCACGTCCTGAAATGAGGATGTTTTCACTTCCCGTTTTCGTAGTATGAAACTACGGGATCGGTGTTGTTCCAACTTCCGCGTTGGAGGGTTTCCCCCGCAGCGAATTATTGCGAATGAAAATGGAAAAATGTATGGTTTTTGTTGGTCGTTCGACTATTTTCGCCGGGTGGCGCGCCCCTTTATTCGAACCGGCGGTATACTGCATACGTGTTGTTGGAAAGGTTCTGTATATGTGTACACAAATCTCTGCGAACATATGGGCACACCATGAATATGTACTATAGGTGTGTCTAAGCGGGCACAAGAGCGTACGAATCGTCGTGGGCGGAAAATTGCAAACAAAGCCCTGAAAAACGAGAACAATTATGTACCGTATAGGCAACCTCGCGGTACATCCATTAACAAACATGGTTCGCGCTGAGCCGCATCAGCCGTATGCGTACTCGTACTCGTATTCGTATTCGTATTCGTATGTACGTGCAGTACAGTTGCACTCTATGTACGTAGATTCCCAGAAGAGAACACTGCACACGTTCCACGTACCGTCCATGGTGGTACGGTGCCCGAATGTTGGAATGGGAAATGGAAAATGGGAACGAAAATGGTCCAATTATAACGAAAAAAGTATCCAATTATTCTCGTCAAAATTGCGCGCGGCCGACGAGTGAGTCCTTCCGAGGGTCGAGCAGGCGAAGGATGAATGATTCGTTACGGGATTTACGTATCAAAAATTACTGTATGGTCTTTGCCACTTGAGGCATGAATAATTACACGAACTCTGCAAATGACCACTCGATAGTTCCCAGTCTGCTCCAATATAAATATAAGACAAAGGATGAATTAGAGCCGGGTTCTGTAGAAAATAAAGTTCCAAAACTGTATACGAGAAGGAAAGATACGCCCTCGTACATAGCCATCAGCCAGAGGGCAACGCTGTAAAAATTGAGAGTGGATATCGTCGATCCTGCGGTTCCATGGTCCGTGGGGGTCGGTGTAGATGTACTTTTGATAGGGTCGTGAGTCATCCTCTCGGTTCGCGATCCCCCGCGTCTGCGAAACCCCCATAGAATCGGTAAGACAATGTCCCGCCGTGGTTTTTAGTTGGATTATTAATCAACGAGGGCAAACCTTAGCCAAAGAGGTTCACGACGCACCAGGGGTTAGACCGAGGGGCAAGGAAGTGAAAAGGGTGGTCTGAATATCTCAAGGGGTTGCAGAGCTCTGTTGTTCGATGCAAATGATGCTCTATGCTCACCTCAGACTAGGATTTAGCATTTTACCAATTAGCGAGTTCGTCGGTGCCTCGATTGGTCCGATACAGCTCTCGCTCCCTCGTATCCTCCGTTTCTTTGACGCCATTTATTGCTCCGTGGGTGGGACACGCTCGGTGTTTCATCAGGCTCATTACGGATCCAATTTTGACGGGGCGTTTAGTATAATGCGACGACACAATCGAGCTAATGTATTTGCCAACAGCCCCCATCCGAGCTGGTTAAACTCAACCCTGCGCGAACCGAGCTCGGCAAACCCTCGGGTAACGACATCATTCGATGGTACGAAGGGTGCGAAAGCCGCCTACAAAATTTCATATCGTTACTCGAATCTGGGACTTGACGTTACACGGATGTGAGATAACGTCGAAACACACTCACCTCGCCGTTTGCGGTACGAATACAATTTTTGCCTAATGGATTTGAGCCATTAGATTCGTTATTCATCAATGAATAAAAGCCTCACACGAGTCTCGGGTTACTTTTCGTTATTGCTTGATGTCCAAACGATCTTTTCTCACACCCGGTCGCAAAATGCCACTTTTCATACCTCTTGAGCGGGCCGAAAACAGCTCTTTTCGCCCTAGGGCGGAAAAAATCGTTTCGGCCCGCTAAAGCGGGCGAAACCGACTATTTTCCTGCCCTCGGGCACAAAGAGCTGTTTTCCGCCCGCTCACTCGGTCTGAAAAGAGGCATTTTTGCAGACCAGGTGTGAGAAAAACATCGTGTGCATCATGGGCGCAAGGCTATTATGACGAGTCTGCTTTCACAGCAACTCGCCTTCGGCTCGTGCCGCAAATTGCATACTCGCAAAATAGCCTTTTCCGCCCTTGATACACAAATAACTATTGCGAGCTTCATTCAGCCTCAATTACGTGCGGAGTGGAGCTTTTGGGAAAGTTCTTCCGTTTTTTTTTATCTTTGCCAAGTCGAAGAATGAACCGCGGAAATATTTTTAATACCCAACTAACGTCAGCGTGCTTCTCAGGCAACTCGTTAAAACTTTTCCGTCTCTCTTCGCGGCATGCGATGTGAAAAATAATTCCACGTGCACTGTGCCAACGTAGACGCGTTTCTATGAAGATCTAAGAAAACAAAAACAAAAATTCAACCTCCACGCTCACTTTCCTATCCTGTATTCCTCTTGGACCGCAGACATCGTCAAAGCCTCCAAGTATTCGATATAAATCGATGGGATAACTTTACCAGTGGGAAGAAAATATGCGAGAAATTTTCCTCCCCAGAACGATCGACCATGTCGACTGTAATGACACCGAGGAATGCAGAGGCTGAAAGTCACCATATCCACTATAATTCTCTCATGGCTCGTGGATTTTCGGTGTCTGTGTCACCCCTCTTCCTGCAGTGGCTATACGAACGTTGTAATTCACGACTGCAGTAGCCGGAGGGAGAATATGACAGAGGAGTGGACGATAAGAGAGGAGATATTCTCCCGCGCCACTTGTTCGCACGTACGCAAAAGGGGACCGGAAGTACGTGTCAGTCGATGCCCTTAGACGCAGCGAGACCCGTGGGTACGATCGGGGCAGGTGCAGGGTCACGCGTCGTCTGCACCGTGGATCGTAGTCACGCATTGTGCGAAGCACCCATTGTCTAACTTCAAACACCACTTGGTTTCGCAATTGCGTCATTCAGCCAATATCGTTCGGCTCCGTCGTAACTCGTATAATTTTGATCGTGTCACGTTATCAATCACGGAGCCCGGCGCGGGTACTCGTAGAGACCGATGAAGACACTAACAGCGCTCGATGAGATACGGACCGCGAGTCTGGTGAAAAACGGACCCCATTCCTCATACTTTTTGTCCCGAATAACCCTCCGGCAATATCTTTGGAAAATCGAAGATTCCGACGTTTTGATATCATCCCTCTGTCCAATCGGGTCAACCGAACCTCCAGGACTCCATCAAGATCCGAATAGTCCCTTTCGAATACGTTTTCCGAAGGTTCAATCACACGCACCCAAATTGCAATCGATAGAATACATAATTAATTAGTCGAAACCCCAAATTTGGGGGTGATTAAAGCCTGTCCTGATCAAAGATGCGGACTAATCGACACTTTTTGGAATCGATAATTAATCACCAGTACCTAAAATTCAATGAGAACAAATGGTCCTGATATCTTTTTTCTGTATTCTATTTTCGATGACCGTGAAGCGTAGGTATATCGGTGTAAGCCATTGGTAAATTAAATTTCTATGTGTGTGTGTGTGCAACGATGAAAATTGACACGTTCGAAAGTCGTTAATATTGATCCTTGACTGACAGTAGTGATTGGATGATCGTGGTCAATCACTGCCTGACATGGTCGTCGTCTGGATGATTTCTGACGGGTGTCTGTGAATTATCATAAACTAAGAAACTGTAGCGTAGATCAGGTGCTCGTGCCGTCGCTGTACGTCTTTGAAATTTGCACGTGATGTTGATTAGCAGTTTGATAATTAATTATGACCGTGAGCAGGCGGAGCTGACGAGAATTAATAACTTGGAGAGGTTTTTGAACCCGTCGTCACAAATCGAAGTGACCAGATACGCGACAGCCGACAGCCCGTACTAGGAGCGAGGCGTTTTCTTATTCTTCATACCGCGTTAAATTGGCATGCGTGAGACGTCGCGGGACTTCGTGACGAGCCTATAACTACTTACAATCAGAGGAAACGGGTGGGGTGAAATTGTCAAGGTTCGATAACAAGGGCGTGTCAAAGAGACGTTCGTCGATACCGTTCCCACAATACTTTCTAAGCATCTAAGAACTCGCGCAGTACCCATATAGTTCAAATAAATTTGTTAATCCTTGTCGAGGACCGGAATTACAAAAATCTGTATCCCTGTAAGCTTCGGTAAAAAAAAAATTTCGATTCGCTTTGTACAATTGATAGATCGACTTTTTTTTCAAACTCTCGTAACTTCGAAACAAAATATTGTACGGAAATTTAAAGAATCTGAGTTTATATTTGAAAATTGTGATCAAACTTTTTCAAATTTTTAGGTAATCGAAAATGATTCATGATAATTCGTGACTTCTAATTACTTCGAGGGGAATCAAATTTCATTCACTCAGTTATTTTTTACAGTGATTTCGAATCAATTTCTCATTTATTTAGGTGAACTTCAATTATTTTGTGAATCTATTATCACGTCTATTCGTCGAAGTCGTCTCATTGGCAAGGTTTGAAAAATATGTCTTACAAAAGACGTCTGTAATCGTATTTGACTGAAAGACGTCGAACAGATGACTTGGAAATGACTGAAATGAACATTTCTGTCTCGACTACATGAGACAGTGAAAAAAGATGGCGTCTTTTTTTCAGCTTTTGAATGACTGAATGATTCTGACTCATTTTTTCAGCTATTCTTCTTCTTATTTCTTCATTTTTCAAAAGTGTCTATTGCCGTTTATAACCCGGCAAGGAAAACTTTTTCATGACGGTTAGAATGACAAAGCGACGGATCTTGTAATTTTATTTCCATTTGTTTCTTAAGAATCCTAACTCTATAATAGCTTTCGTCGTTAGACCGGAGCTAATTCCCACGATGAAGAAGAAGACTGAGAATATAAAAACTTGCATCATTTTTCCTCTTGAACAATGAAAATTTTCAATTTTCTACACTAGCGTGAGTACAAAAAAGCTTGAATATCCTGGAAATTTATCACCGCTGATAATGAGGGTCGCTAATTCTCCTTCCAACGCGCAGGGGCGCAGAGATTCCGGATTCTCCCCTCACCAAGGGATGCCGTAACGCACGCGCGCGGCGCCCTCGCACATGGCCCGGATCCCCCAGGAGGTGAGGAACGCGACTGATCCGCGTACGTCTCGCCGCTTTTCGTGGGGGCGCACGACGGCGATATTCGTTCGGTCCGGACGTCGACGACGTCAGTACGCCCCGCGCCGCCGTAGAAAGCGCTCGTCGCGACGCCGTAGATTAGTTCTTGTAACGTGTACGTTTTATTAGCAGTCCCGTTCTCGTCGCAGGCCTCGTTAGCCCTCGCCCTCCCTTCGCGAGACTTGCTGACAGAATAATCGACGAGATAAAAAGGTGCGCGTCGAATTTGCCGAGGGAAATGACAAAAGGGACGATCGCCAATCTCTGATTCTGGACAAAAGCTCGATTTAACTTCAATTTTCACTTCCGGAGCTTCGGAGATTTTCAAAATAAACTCTTCCTCATGCATCTTAGCGCCAAGGGCTGATGCACGAGTCCCCGAAACTCGCGGGTGACACGGAGATAAGGGAACTGAAGGAAAGCTGATCGCTGATACTCAAAAAATAAAAGAATAACTTCACTGCTATGACAAACAACGGATTGATTCATTCGAGGATTCCGTGATTTGATTCGTGAGAAGAATCGTCGATCCTTTGATCACCGGGTGCTTCATTGGTGGAGCGTGCTTCTTCTTCCTGTCCTGTTTGTTTGGAGAAGGCTCATATAAAAACATACAGCAAGATCCTAATGTACTTCTGAAACAAATTCACGACTCGAGCCTCAGTCCGTATCCGAGTTGACGGTTTCTAATGCAAGAAAAGCAAACACGGAGTGGTGCCTGAAAAACGGATTCCCCGAAATACAGCTGCTCCGCAAGAAAACAGTTAGAACGTAAGAAGCATTACATGCGAGCTAATTAATGAACTCGTTAATTATCTTCTTACGACTCCCTAAACCCCCCGGCGAACCTTCGACACATTTATTCAAACTTCGGTGTGACGAAATCTGCGACACACATCGGGGACCCTTCACATCATTTCTGGAGATTCATTTATTCGTCCTGAAAGCATTTTCATTTCTCTTACATTCCTTACACCGAACTGAGTCCAGATGTGGAGCAGGTCCGCTCTGATTCCACGTGCCGAGGAACAGATACCAGATTCTAAACCCCGAGGCACTGTTAGAGAATAGGAAAACAAACAGTGGCACGCACGTCGACACGTGGCTTTTGATACCGATGAGATAGAAGACGCAGTATCGTTCTTTTTCTTTTGTCACCTGTCCAACATCTCAGCTTCAGCGTCAACCCCGCAACACGCCTAAACTGTTATTAATTCTGATCTCAACTTTTTTTCCCCCGAGTAGTTGATGACCAAATATTGGCTAGTATTGGTTTCGTATAGATATGCCCGCAGTTACGTTCGTTCGCAGGAGTTATGGCCTTTAACGAAACTTTTCTATACTTGATGGAATGAGAAAGTCAGCCACTCAGCTGTACAGCATGTCCTTCTTTTTCCTCCCTGCTAAAAATTCCCGAGAAGACCAGTCAGGACCTTGTTCCAAATTACGACGTGGGGAATGGACCTATGTGGACCCATGTGGTCCTGACTCGAGAATTCACTTTTCTGAAGTGAAAAAGGGCCCTACTAAAAATTCCCAAGTCAGGACCTCATGGGTCCACATAGGTCCATTCCCCACGTCGTAATTTGGAACAAGGTCCTGACTGGTCGTCTCGGGAATTTTTACCAGGGCTGCACCCTTATCTGTCTGACATTTGGCGGTTGGTGGTTAGGGATTTCTCCGTCGAAGATAGTACGAAATTTTTTCTTCCTCTGCCACTCACATCAGTCAGATACGAGTTTGACATTTTCAGAGTTATTTCTTACCCCGAACCTCGCACTCGGCATCTTCTCGTATATACATGTTTTTTTTTTATCTTCTAGTCCATTTTCTTACATCCCTTACAGAACCTTGGCTGTCTTCCAATGCCGTCCCTATAATTCACGCCAACTCTCTCAGCAACGAACGTAAACGTCTGACGATAAAATCAATCAAACGTACCGTGAGATTTTTCTCTCCAGAATAAGAGCTGGTCTCAAGTTCTCTGAGCTACTTTCAGCAATCAACAATTTCACAAGTTTCTAGTTGCGCCCGAGAGATTCATCGATTCATTCCAAATACCCAATGTGCATAAAATTATTCACGCTTGAGGCTCGCTATTCTTTTGTAGATCCTAGTAGGAATTTACGTGTACAATTTATTCCCGTTTATTTATGTATATTTATGCATTTTCCTGCATACAATAAAAGCCGGTGGCAATCTTCGAGTGAAACCCCTCTTAAAATCATCCCTTACCGTTGGCCTGAATATTTTGAATCCGGTATCGTAAAAGTCAGGGGTCTCATTTCCCAACACGTCAAATACGAGGGGTTGAATCAGGGTTCGCAGAAAGCTGCCCTTCTCGAGGGCAATGTCTGTAAGGTGGAAAGTCGAAGGTTCGGAAACCCGGAAAAAAAACGGAGGTCCTGATGTAGAAAAAGGACGAAAATCGTCCAGAGTGAAAAGGCTCCTGTTTTATCGCGTTCTCTTCATCCATTCGGAAAGATTCGCAAATTCGTTTACGTAGTTGCAGCACCTTCGAGAAAACTCCTTCAGACAGTATTGAACAAAGATAAGCCTGCTGATCCATATAAGCTCATCATATCGTAGTTTTGAAATGTGCACTGAAAAAGTGTTCAGGCATCGTTCCATGTTCTCAACACACGGTGGGCTTCAACCGTGGATATAATGGTCTTCTCTCTGCGTTGGATGCAACACTTTCGCGAAACAATCCCCCAAAAAATGTGCAACACATTTTAGCACACGTCGTCAAAGTATATCTAGTGTTACTGCTCGAGTTTACGACCATCGTCGATGTATTTCTGTGGCTTGAATACTGTCCGTACTTTAGCCAGCACGTAGACGTACTCGACGGTGTTCGTGTACTCAACACATGGATCCCAGATGTGTACGTAGTCTGCACCTGATGGTCTTGCCTCTTGAGGGTCATAGAGATCAGACTGGACACCAGTTGCTATTGCCGTTGGCTTCTGCGTGTCGTATGTTTCGGTCTTTATATTGCCGGGTCAATTTCGTCGCATTCCTTCGACTCCGGAATGAGCTCAAATGGTTTTTATAGAGATACGACAGTCTGAGGGCTTTTGGTCTCGAGAGGGAGTAGATAGCAAGACTGTTTCATGGGAATCGGTCATCGCAGGAGTGTTTTGTTGGGCTATGAAGGCAAAGAGTGTAGAGAGCTCGCGAGGGTGGGGCTAGACTAGGCTTCTGAGGACTCGAGAATCACTTCAACTAAATTAGTCACGAAATACTCAAGGAGGTGAATAAGCGTGGTAAAAGTTGCCGAGAGGATTAAAAAATTAAAAGGAACCAACAAAGTAGCCGAAGAGAAAGTCGAGAAAGAAGTTTGCTAATTTAGGACTCCGCCAGAGGGCTGTGTGATATTGCTCAAGGAAAACTCCGGCCCCCGCTTTTCCATTGAGAAGTGAAAAAATTCGCCTCGCTGCCTTTCGTTTGAATGCATCTGAATTTTCTCCTTAACTTTTTCTTCGCTCCCTCATTGGGTTCCCGGTTTCTCTGTCTATTCTGGGACGTGGCTTCACGTATTTTTCCGAAAAGAATAACAGTTTCACGTAGAACGTGTCACTCTGATTCCCCTAAGATTCCGTTAATTCGACCAAATTGCCGTTCCTCTGGGAACTATCAACTTAATTTAATGCCCGTGCGCTGAGATAGTCGAGGTGAATATTTCCCAACCCTCCCATCTTGGAAGGAAGACGTTATTGCGCCGACGAGACTATCCCTAATCTTACATCACTGTGGAAATTAATTTCTCATACTTTCGGAGGACATAATTTCAATTGACGAAGTGAGACCTGATTGTGTGTGTGCATAACAGAGGGGAAGTTGGGTATATAGCTTCAAAAGCTCTGAGAGTAAAGACTCCCTCATCTTCATCGTTCTTTTTTTCCAACGATTTCTTTTTTTAATGGTCTGCAATCACAGTCGAGGTTCGATATTTTCAGGGACGTGAAGGAAAGAAAGTTTCAGTACACTTTTTCTCACTGGTTCAATGTTGACTGGGGTTGAAAAGAAAATGTATGCAAATGATACTTTATGATACTTCATCCACGAGCCAACGGCTGTTGTAATTGTTGTTTGTTTAAACTTTCGAGTACAAGGCAGTTCATTTTTTGAAGTTTTTATTAATACTCCCGACTCCACGGTAATCAGAGGAGTCGGTACTCGGACGCAGATGGCTAGGGCTATAAAACTCCTAATATCCACAGGCGTTATCATCGCTGACGTAAAACTAGATCCAAAGGAAACAGAAAAACGAAAATAATGAGAAATCCTTGGCTCGAATAGCTCGTATGAGAAAGCAATTGAAACTTGCTTAATTTATATAATCAATCTCTAGTTAACCCAGATCGAAGATTGATTATTATACTAGTTCCTTAACTGAATATAGAAACCTGAGTTATAACTTTGAAACTTCTCAACTCATATCACGTTCCCCTGTGCCAGCTGCATATATCGCAACCAGAGAATAACATCCTGTGGAACTGGGTCAAAAGTTAAAATTTCGAATTCTGGTGGAATTCAGCTTTCGAAAATAAAATAAAATAATGAAAGCCTCGCATTTCCTCCCACTTTTTCACCCAGTCTCATCTCCTTGCGGTACACGATAGAGGCGTCTCAGATCGAGACTCACAATCAGACTCATTTCTCCGCTAGGAAGAAGCAGCCTCCTTACCTAGGTTGGGTCCGAAAGAAAGGAGACCTCGTTAATTTATCTCTGAAGTAGAAATTGCCCGTGCGGAAAGTACGGTGCGAGTGATCCATTAAAATACTAAACCCTCCGATTGTGGGATATTTCACTAGCGTTAAATAACAGCTCTCTTAATAGGCTCCCCGAGTCGCGCTTAAACGCTACCGGGCACGGGAGAGTCCTCCTGGGCGCTTCAAGTGCGCCAGCCACCCTCTTAGTCGCGTTCCCGTTTCTTCCCGTTTAAACTTTCCACCTTTTTCTTCCTTCCGCGACGATAATGATTGTCAAAAACCTTCCTGGTCCTAATATCAATAGTTTTTTTTATCAATTTTCCAGGAAATAGAGAGGATGACATCGTTAATCGAGAGCGTCGTTGCATCCTCGGACTAGACCGAAGACAAGGACGAAACAAAAAGGACCTGGGACTCAAGTCCCTTTGGGGGGCGAAGGACGGGGGCCCCTCGGGTCAGGGGTGACTCAGGGCCCGTGGGATGGTCTCAGGGTGGTGCCCCTGCGTGCCGATCGGGCGTCGGCAGTTACCGCCCCCGCAGAACTCGAATATCAACGGGACAGGTGGTCCATTTACCGTCAGCGCTGCTACGGATCACTCAGAGATGGTGCAGATGTTTCACTACGAGAATAGGGGAAAATGCTGCAAGAAACTGCTACGGTACAACGGATATCCGAACAAGGTACGCTACATATATCATACAGCGAAATTATTATAGCTGCACATGCACCACAAGCCACAAATTGCGTGCTTGATGAACCTCTTACGTCAATCCAGGCCGAAGATACATATCAGCAAAGAAACACATTGTACAGGGTGAATTCCTAACGATGGAACAGTTTGAAGTTGGCTAGAACAGAAAATTGAGCTTGCAGACAGTTCTGAACTTCGGTATTGATTCACCGAATAAAATAAGACAAAGTTTGCTATTTGCCAAACCATTTCACGACATTCATTTGACATAGAGGGTGAATTCCTCGCGGTGGAACAGTCCGAAGTTGGCTAGAATCGAGGAACGAGCTTTTAGACAGTTTATTCCGTCTGGACATTTTTTCGGTGAATCAATACCGGAAGAATCAATTTCGTATTTCGGATTTCAGAGTACTGCCCAACTAGGTACTGCCCAGGGTTTTTCATACATAGATAATACTTGGACTCCGTGATTAAAGCACTAATTCAGTCCCTGACCACAGCCTCTGATGAATTTCTGCATTTTTGCGCATTTCTGCACGGCAGTCATCTCTGAGGTCGATTGTACTCAGGAGGGGTTGAGAGCCGGCAAGTTTACCAAATTACGTAGGTACAATAAGTTATAGTACTACATCGGGCGTGTAACACGTCGAAGCAATATTTCATCTGAAACTTCGAGAAGATTGTCGGCGTTAGAAATATCGTCGAAGGTTCGTTTGCTGTTAGCTCGCGGCCAATAAACTCGATAAATTTCATAGCGAACTGGAAGAATTGCACAAATTGCATCGAGTTAGGAGAAAAGCAGCCCTCAAGCTTTCTAGACCTCTGCGAAATGTCAGAGACCCGATGTTGCTCTTAAAATGTTTTTCTTAGCTTTTTCTGCAACCAACGAATCGTCGAGAATTCAAATGAACCAGGATAAAGTCCGTCGCGATATGGAGTAAAGAGTCAAAAGCTTATTTTCGACGCGAAAATATTTACCTAATTTGAATAATCACAGCATTTGCTTTCCACCCTTATCCCAAGGCTTCGCTAGCCACTTTTTAGCCGGGGACAAATCCGCGACTCGTCAACCGTAACGGGATATCCCAAATTATACGTCAACCAGGTGTGGCAGCTTTGTTAGACGGACGTGACGAGCGAGTCGACTTTTATTGCCGATGGATTATCGACCCCAATTTTCAAGCGTCGTGAAGCTTAGATTCTTCTGAAGCTTGTCCCGAAGATTTCCCAGTCTTAGTGCGTCCTGGAGTTAATTTTAAAGCCAAGCAAAGACGAAGTCTTGGTTCTAAGAATTACACGCGACAACTGTCTGACAATAAAACGACGTGGACATTTCTTTTTTTTTGTGGAAGTGGTTTGAATATAGAATCTCCGTCGCATTAGTTGTGTTTTAAGCTCAGCTTGTTTTTACCACATTGTTTTCTCAGCACGATTTTTAGTCCCATTCTTACTTCCACCCTGCTTGTCCGTCAGACTTATTATTCTTCCACGAGACCCGAATTCTGAATTGCAGTTTATTCCATCAAAAGTATTAAATTGTTACTTCCGAGTGACTGCACTTGTAGCATTGATTAATACGTGATAAACCTTCACCCCCTGTCACCAGGCTCTGAAACTTCTCCATCTTGGAGGATTTTAATTACCTATTGTTGTGTACAGTAAAGGAGATATAAAACAAGCGAATAACGGCATTTGTATTGTCTGTAGAAATACGCGAGAGCGTAGATGGGGATGAGTCTTATGTCCTGAGTATTATATTCTCCGTCCTGAGATCCTTTATATCTTAACAAATGAAATTGATTCGCTACATGAATGTAGCCGTTACTCTTCAGTGATCGACCGAGGCTTTGGGGCAATCGCCTGGCCCCATTCGGGAACTAGGCTAATGTCTTGAGTTTGAAACATCTCTTGGAAGAAGTTTTGAAAAATTTCTTATTGAAAATAACCGTTGAAAAGTTATATTCTCGGCGATAAACGCGAGACTCTCTCAAATCCCTCGAGGAATATCAGCACGAAATTTCGCTTCTTTTCATCCCCTTATACATTTCTTTAAATTCCATCAAAAACTGTACCATCACCCTCGTTTCGATACGGATATATAAATATTCGACCGAGTTTATTGGGTCGAATGGGTGAAACCACGTCGCGTCTTGCGGCACAGGATCAAGGAAAAACGCAAAAGCGTCGTTATCCGCGTACTATTGCGACTGAATTTTCGCGAGGTGATCTCGTTTCGAAGTTTTAGCGATAAAGCTCGACCCACTTTTTATTTTTCGCTTGTTTTTCTTAGTTTCATTTTTTTTTTTTTGTTTTTTTTTTGTCTTTTGAATAAGTCAACTCACCGGAACGCGAGCTTTGAAGACTTATACTTATAGACCCCTCGGTCGTAAAGTTTTAAAGTTTTCACCCTCGTTAATTCGACGTCCCAAAGATACTTGCACACTTGCGCGATATCCGCGAAGGCTCGTAGAATCTCGCGTTTAACGCGTCACAGATTATATCAGAACGTCAGCAAATTCGATCTCAATTATTTTTTTCCGCGTGAAAACCCTAATTAGAGACACTAACGAGGTTTCATTATTATTTTTTCCTTCACTCAAGGATGAAATTCCACCACGTAATTCAGGGGTCAGTAAAAACGGCCGAATCAACGTGTCATGGAGACGCAGATGAGGGAATGACGGAAATAAGAAAAGGAAGAAGGAACCTGATACCCGCATAAAGACGCGGTTTTAATCCATCACTAGCATATAATGTTACGTGATTAACGAGCTATGGTACCAACTTAACACCGTGACACGTGTTTTGTCGGGTGACACAGGCGCCACAGCGTCGCGGCAGTGCTGCCTGTGGGAGCTGTGATTAATCGTAACCTGAGCTTGCAGCCAGGGATCGACGTATATCGGTAATAATGCCTCTTTTCCGGTTGGCCTTAATCCGTGAGTGGTCTTCGAGCCACTTCACTTCCTAGTTTTCATGTAAGGGGGAGAAAAATGAGAGATTCTACATTCAAACGGATCCTACGCATTAGTCAAATTTACTTGATGAAAGGTTTTCGGATACGAAGCGTAAGCTGTTAACGGTATAATTAAAAGAACAAGTGCACGGGGCTAGACAGATCCAGCTAACCCTTGTACGCGGGCGTGAAAAACCCGTTACGTATGAGTGAATATGACGCCTCTGCGTACACGAACCGGGTTTTAAACCCAGACTTGACGGTCGGTATACTGTGAGCGAGGCGACAACGAAAGTAATTAGTTTTTAACAAGCAGAATGCCGCCGGTCTCATTAACGCGCCCCACCGCCGAACTAATAACGGACGAAGACAGGGCGAAGAAAATAAAAATGCGAAGGAACGAAGTACAACGGGAAAGGACGGACGGTGCGTTTAAAACTCGCGTGCGTTTGGAGCTTGCGAGAAACGGAGCAGCGAAATATATATACAGGCCAAACGCGGAAAGAGACGAGAGGGAGTGGATGCTGGATGCTGGATGCTGGATGCTGGGGAACTCGAGAGCAGGAGAACGTCCCATCCCATTCCTCCAGCTAGCACCCCGTTGCCATGACTACCGACCCGAACAACACCCTCGGATCGCACCCGTCAAAGGGTCTGGGTTCTGCGGGGGGCGCCTAGGGGCCGCAACTAAGCTTTGCTTTCCGATGATAGCGATATAATGGTACGCGGTACAGGTCGCCGATATTTTTTTATACGATATACGGGAAGTACGAAGCGATCTGTGACAAGTGCGGAAAGTCTGAAACTTCCCTCACCGAGGATATCATACACCGCTTTCCGTCCGATGGCGCCACTGAGCGACTGAGTTTCTTCGAAGGTGCGCAAACGCAGAATAAAGCCCTGCTCATGCTGCAGATATTCTTTCGTTTCTCTCTATTTATTCAGCCAATTTTGTTGTCTCTGTCAGTTTGACTGTCCTATAGAGCAGGAGAAATATTGTTGACCTAATTTTATATCGACGCTGTATAACTTCGTGGAGCCGTGAACCTGAATTCTGTCGTAGCATTTGTCTCTGATGGGTGTTTCGTGTAACGTAGCGAAAGTGACCCATTGCTTTGAACAGTTTGCGTTGCCAATTCCGGCGTGCGGAAGGGTCAACAGGATCCCCCCTTCAGGCCGGAATTCAACGGCACCGTTAAACCTCGGTGGTAATCAATAGTTGGATGATTAATTTATGGTAAATAATCAAGGAAATTCCTTTGATCCGAAAATTCCCCAAGGATCTTAATACCCTTGTTTTTCTTCAACCAGTCGAGGAACGAAGACAAGAAACTTTCAAGAATTTCAAATACTTATTCAGGAAGGTCCTTCATCAAATTTTCAAATTTCTCTTCTAATTTCCTCAGTCCCACCGCGAACAAAGTATGATGGGGTTCTAGAATTTCCTCATTCTGTCAGTCTTCTGCACTTGGCTCCAGACCTCGGTGTCTATTGGCAGTCTATACCACACCACGCACAGAAGGTTCGTCGTATTCGTTCATGTGTGGTAACAGTGGCGGAGCTTTTAATCGGTACCACTTGTATCTAACGACCCTCTTTTGTTTTAACCCCTTGAATCCCTTTGTAGCCAGGATCCGCTCCTCACTTCTGAGTCCCTCCCCCTCCGACCCCTTGTTTAACCTGAATGACGTGGCATACGCCGCTTCTTCAAGCCTCTTTCCACCTTCGACATGGACTAAGACAACGGTGCGATCGAACGTTCCATTCAAATTTATGGAAACAAACAGGCCTCTTGTAAATCATGAATCGATAGACTTGTTTTTCAACGAACTTTCTCAGCTCTTCGATCGTTTAATCTGCTAGTAAAGGGAATGGATGATGAAGGCTTCTCAGAAAACACAATCATTTATAACAGAAAGTTTGGTCGATTAAGTTACCTGATGTTTTTTCTTTTATTTTGTTAACGAACGAGGGGTTCATCGCGACGTTCATTGATGTGGGGTATGGGACTGATCAAATTTCGGGTATGGACATTGTATCGCGGTTGCGCGGTCAAAAGCGGATGTTGAATAGCTGATTGGCTCTCAGTTTGAATAACTACGTGAACTATATAATGGCATGTTCACCCGGAGGGTACAATGCAGAATGTATTCCCACACACAGAGACTGTTATATGGCGACTAGATATTGGTCATCGTTTCTGGTTTCGGTGGCACGAACCCTGATCCACGCCCCTTTATCGTAGCCGAAATAATAAGGTCGCAGCACCGTCAGCAAGGGTTCGAATACGGAGAGAAATTGCAGCGTCATCGAGTACCGGTATCAGCTACGTAATAAAGAATCTTATTTACCCAATTAGGACGGACAATAGATACGAAGCAATTACGCGGATCATAGGACGCACGGCTGTCTGACTGGGGAGTATTCGCGTCGCGAAACCGATTGCAAATGAAATAAATTGGTTTTATGTTCTACTATCTCCTCGTTTTCAATCTTGCTGATCAAGTGAACAGGGTTTTTGATGATTATTCATAGAAGAGATCAGAGCGAAAATTTCTGTCGACAAATTTCTTTAACGAACTCGAGATATTCCAATAATCAAGCACTATTAAATCCTGCGTCGCGTTGGAACGCTCCAGATTCTTGGCTCACTTCGAATAATTTGAAATAATTTGAAATAATTTGCATGTCTAACGACCTCGTGATTTTAACTTTCAGGATACGATTTAATAAGTCGTTAAATCGCTAGTCAAGAAGGTCCTGGGGCAAATTCAGATTAACGACTGCTACCTTGTCTCGACGTTTAATTGTTTGTTACAGGCTTTTGCGAATTAATGGTCGAGTCGTGGATTAATTAATTTTAGCTTTATTCCGAAAATAGTACCGCGTTTGGGATTGATCGTAGTGTAATGAAAGCGGCCCATTTCCCCCCATCACCCCAGTTTCACTTATTCCCAATTCTCTCACCGCGTCCACAATTCTCTTTGATCGTACGAATTCATTTCTTTCTCTCCCGCTCGAGGACTCGAAGTCTTGGATTAATTCGGCTGACATCGCCCTGCAAGAATCCTTATCCATTTTACAGGCCATTGTCTTTCCATCTAGGCGCACGTTTAAATTCGTGCGCGCATGCTTAGATAATGGAGGCAATTCGTCCGATCCAAATGAATTTTCTCCCGCAGTATGGGTCGAAGCGAAAAGGGAGAACGGATGATGGGCCACGAAAGGGGGCTACAGCGGGCAAAGCGTGAACAGCCAATTTCTCAGTCAGCGAGTAGGAAATGTCGAGGAAGCTGGGAATGCGGGGTGCGCAAAAGGATTGATTGAGATCAATGCCGAAACGCTGGATGTGAGAGGCTGTGCCGTGATTGAAATTGAGGCGCAGGGATTCGCCTTAAAAATACTCGCTTGATCAGCAGAATCATAAATTCTTCACTCCATTTGCAAATAGTGGCAGTAATAGGAACTACACAATTGGATGTGTACAATAAGGCAAAAGTACGATCAGGATATGAACGAAGGAGGAGTACCGTTCAGAGACTGACATGAGTCGGCGCCACTTTTATGCTGTAATATCTCGCTTCGTTGGTTCTTAACAAACGGTAGTCGTAATGTCGACTCCCGGTCAGAACCACTCTCGCAAACTTTGCTGAATCAATATCAACTGCAGTGTTACCATAGGTACTGCTGCACACGTGCAGTTGTTTAACGAAGAGTCAAGCTTATCGCATCTGGCTGATTGGTCAAACCTGCCCCACTAACAATGGCGTATAAAAAAACGTCTGACCCAGAAGCCCCGATGACCATGTCTATCAGGGTCAAGTTACAAAAACGTGAATCACAGCAACTGTGACCGCTCTGTTCAGCCCGTGGCCCAATTTCTTATTTTATTTTATTTCTCTTCTCCCCGAGGAGTTTCTTTGAGCTGTTCACACAACTCAACATTTGCCTTCCCCAACCCTAACCTGAGTCCCATTAGAGACTCGCCTCCACTCTCGGTCCAGATTTCCTGTTCGTTCTCTATGACACAATGAGGATAATGGTCGGGTGCCGTCGGGGGTCAGGGCAGCAGTTGCAACTACCAGGAGGTGTAATCTTCCTCGGACATGACCTGGGTCAGAGGGCGCCGTATTGTGGCATCATCAATCCTTCCACACCTCTGTGCAAGATGGTGGATTATGCAGGAGTATATTCGACGGTTTTCGAGCGCGTCGATATTGTTTCTGCGAAACGTCAACGGGGGGATAAAAATTCTTGAAACTGGATTTTCGTCTACCCATGTCTAAAACCTACCCCCATTTATTGTCCCGAGAGAAAACCTTCCGTCGCTATCCAGCACCCTCGTCTGATGTACCTATACGATTCAGAGTGAAGCAGGTAATGGGGTAGCAAAATTTGACAGAGTAAGCGACTGGATTCCGACCCAACCGACCGCACCATTGGTTTGTCACATTATCTCACGCTTTTCAGTGGTCTTCGGTGATATCTATTTCATCAATGCTCGGGAATAGCCATCATTCAGCCGATTTCCGTCAATCGTTATACACTTTGTCCAAAAAAAAAGGTCCTACGACGATTATGGAAGTTGAACATGCCCCCACATCGTTATTGCAGCCATGACGTGGATGGCTATTGGCCAATAACCTTGTAGGTCGAGACTAGACAGGGTTTATTGCACCGAATATAATGCGGATTATTATAATGGGTTCTCCACCCTTGGGAAAACAGTCTTGATCGAGAAGAACGTGCGATTATCATATTTATGAAAATCCATCCAGACAACGGGGCCATTATGGAAGCGGTAAAGGTCCTCCCACAAATCGATGGCCCTTGATCAGAGAAAAAAAAACATTCATTATCTTCACAATTGAAAATGATAATCGAATTTTTTGCGGTCTTAAATAGCGGATAGCATGAAAATTTCGAACAAGTTGATGGAGTTGATTCGCAAGCGTGTAATATCGGGGCATTAAGAGCCCCGGAGCGAAGCAAAGTTTCGAGTGACGTATAAATAAGTGCTCAATGAGCAGTTTCTAGCCAAACAGGCTGCTAATGGTAAAATTAGTAAAGCTAACGTGCCGTTTCGAGTTTCAAGTCTCAATTAAATACTCCGGTAATGTAACGCGCTACCCTTTGCATTTCTATACCGCATATACCTACTCCCCCTCGAGTATCCTTTGAGTCGGATACCCAACTTTGTCGACGTTTGCATTGCACTTTCGTGTGTACCAGTCCATTTCCCCCCTACAATGCACCTAGGTACAGCATATCCTATAACGAAGTTATGAACAACATTCGGAACCATGGCTCTCTTCGTACATTTGACGAAATTGTTTGCTTCAGCACCGGATCGATGCCGAATGAAATGATTCAATCAACGTACGGATCCGTTAAAATAATCACCCGGTCGATTAATCATCCTCGTTATTAGACCACACGCCTCGAGCTTATTTGGCGGGATAATTAATTTAGTTTATTACAATTTAAACCGAAGTGACGGACCGGGTCGGGCATTATTTAATATCTGGATACCAGTGTCTTCAGGCTTCACAAACTGACGTCTACGTAGCAGGACGTGACTTTCGCCAACAATTTCCGGAATGTTGATGAGAATTAATGTCATTTCTCGACCCGTGTAATTAACAAGACCTGCCGATCATTGCTAACTCAAAACTTACTACGCAGAGTGGAGAGAAACCTGCGTGAGATACGAGTGCTGTGCAGGGAACAGCTCATCCGGCTTATCGCGCACTCAATTACGTCCAATAATCTCTGCAATCAAGCCTTTCGACCGTGTGATTTGGGGGATTTGCGGTATTGATTCTCGCTCGATTTTTGACTATTTTGACGTTTCAAAACTTTCATCGGAATAATCAAGATCATGATCATTTAGTATTCGAGCAATTAAGCGACGTGAGAGGGAAGTTTGCTTCAATTGTAGAACGTGGCAGGTCTGCAATATTCATATATAATTAGAATGGAGGAACGAGAGCGCGTGTCTCTTCGGGAGGGTATGAATAAGACCGTCGGGTATTTCCCTAATTATTTTCACCGAGTGTCTCGGTGTTTCTCATTTAAAATGGAGAGCCGGAGAAGAGCTTTCATTTCACGTGGACATCGGTTTTGTTTTAGTCCAGTGCATCGTATATAAGAGGATTACAAATTCAACCATATTGCTTGGTGCTGTTCGGATATAGCTGCAGCAATGCCCAGTGCCTATAAAGCTTAACTAGTTTCAACATTCGGCTTATCCGGAATTATTTATGCGACTGGTCTGATCCTACTCTTGGCCCCAAATCCGTTCCCCCCCCCCTTTTTTTTCCTTTTATTATTCCCTTATCTTTTTTACTTTCCCACCGCCTTTTTCCTACCATTCTTCAAGAAGGTAAGTCGAACGTCTAACCCTTCTCGCTTAGGGTCATCGTAAATTTTCAACAACGTGTCACAGGTAAAACGTCGTGAATGGAATATCCCCCCCCCCCATTCAATGCCGAAAGCTTTTTATTCATCCGTTATTTAACAATCAAACCATGACCCACTGATCGTAGGATATCAGGAACACTTTGGAACTGGATCAAAGGAATTAGAGGTGCCGATCACCGCGATAACCCTCAGCCAACGAAATGTGTAAATTATTCAGATAATTTGCATAGTTGAAAGCCAGCTTTGAATTTGAAATTGCAAACTCAATCGTAGGACCATCAAAGTGATACAAATTTTCGAGTCGAATTAATAGACTCTCATACTCGTGGTGCGGACTGCATGAATATTGGAGTCGTTGAATTCCAACCCAGGAATAGCAGCCGACTACAAACGAGGTTACGGTGCATTTGAAGGAAAATTGATTGCAACTCGGTTAAAAAAGCTTCTATTCCTAGCCGTGTGTCGAGGAGGTCCTCGAGGCTCGAGTCTGCTAACTACGGATTTTCTCTCACTGAGCCCTGAGCCCTGACCCTGCACGAAAATAAATCTGGTAAAGCGAACGAACTCAGCAGATTGAGCCGGATGAGGCTGCAGGGATTGCGGTGGATTCAAGCCGGTTCTCAATATTCTTGTTTACGCTGTAGATCCAAGATTTTGGCTTTAGGCCCTCCGAAGAGGTCGCAGTCTTTGCCAACGGTAGTGCCACGCGAGATTGGGAAATGGGGAGTTGATAAAATCTCCAGACGACCCTTTGCCCCATCCTCATCCCCATCCCCAACCCCGTTCCCCATCTCTGCTCTGTCTCGACCTCTTTCTATCTACCCCCGAATGTACCGGGGTTGGGGATACACCGAAAAGCGGTAAATTGTCTCGGGGATTTCTTCCCAAACGAGACACGGATTAAGAAGTTTTAATCGATTTGGTATCGACGGTATGCCAGCGTAATTTCGTCCGGCACTTTCTTCTCGCTTACGAATTCTGAGGAGGATTTCATTCCCTGATCAGTTTGACTAAAGACAGACATTTGTCAGGTGAGAATCGAAGGCGTGAGAACGCATAAATTACACACACTGATATTCTGATATTTTACACACACCTCGCGATCCACCTCTCACGTCTTGTCTCCGGAGCTTTTGAACGTTCAGATATGTCAAGGATTTCAATATTTCTGTCGCATAGTTTTCGTCCTGTATAAAATAGGGCGAACGTTGACGACGTTTTTCCTTTTTCCCCTCTGACACACTTTCGGAATGATCTCTCCCGCAACGCGGTTGCTCTTAGCCTTATTTCATTCCTACGGAAACGTGGAGGGTAGGGCAGGTACTCGAGTACGTGATTCCCCGGGGAATCCACCTTATCAGACTCCTCTCAATTCGAGCCCCAGGACTGAAAAAATATTGTCACCCGATTTTTCAACCCTTCTTTTTCTTTTTATATACCTACTATATTTTTATATCCCCACTTTTAACACTCCGGTGCTTTTCCCTTTTGTAGATATGCACCCACACGCACGTCTTTTGTTTCCTTCTTAACCACGCTGCAGCCTTTCTCTCCAGGATCTCTCAATCTTTACTCTCTTCTCACGTACCTTTGTCACACTCAACATCGTGGAGTAGGTTCCAGGAAAACCACACCGTCACGTCATGCCATGCCATACACCAGAGAGCCTCAGAAACTGACGTTAATTGACTTTGCAATGTGCGAGTTCCTAAACTCTATCCTCTCCTGATGTCACATGCGTTACCTACATCATGTAGTATTTGAATTCCGAGACACGACATGCGGGGATTCAGATTATATCCAGAAATTTCGGTGGCACGAAATCCTGTAAAGCTACCGTTTGGCGATCTCGTGCTTTTTTCGTGCTATTCGTCAATGCAGAACTGGACGTCCATCATTCACCCTCGTCAATTTTTGTTCCAGGTCTTATTATTTCCAGAGGAGGGCTGGGCGAGGAGTGCGAGTAGTTCTTACTGGACCCTGACGCCCTTTTGGTGGAGTAGAAGTCGATGCAAAGTCGTCGAAGTGGCTGGAACAAGAAGGTAATCACTTGTAATCGAGATCCTCAAATTCGATGACCCAGTTTCATTCCCTCGCGTCATTTCATTCCGCTACCTGCTCAGAAAAAAAATTTTGTATAACAGCAAAGAAAAGGAACTCGGATACACGCCACGAAAGGTTTTATCGATATTAAAAATCCCCCTTTTGAAATCTCATCTTCCATATTTCTCCTCGTGTTTCTTTCCTCGCTTCAATTTCATCAAACGAAAATACACACGCGCGTATTCCTTCAATAACCAAACGATTTCAATGTCCGTCTGCTCAACCCAGTGCCGAAACTGTTCAACCCTCCGCATTTTACCATCGGACAATGAAAGTCCCAGTACAAACCATGATTTATCGTCGATCGCACTCAACGATTCTGAGTCCAAGGTGGCGAGGGACGATCGATACGAGCTTTAATTTTGGTCCAATTATTCCGAGGAACTAAGAAGATGATAATAATTATTTATCGAATCTTTTAGCTAGATGGTATCGGGTTATTTAGCTGGATAAATTCAATGTGTTTAATTCAAAGCACGCAGTGCCAATTCCAAGATAGTTCCTAGACTGTTTCAGAGCTACGTGCTGAGCTCCTAGAGAATCTCCTTATTACCCATAGCGAATTCTACCTCTTCCACCGTCTTGTACCAAGGTACTGGCATAAACCGCGCTTGTAATTCTCTCGAAACGATACTTCCGAATAGCGTAGCTTTCCCTAGTTTCCCTTTGTCTTCCGCCCGACGTCTTTCCGGTCTCTACACCTCCGTTATCATTTTTCTCCGCTCCCATTTCAAACTAGGTCATATCGATCTTACAAGAACGCAATTTATCGATCTCACCTTTTTTTCTTTTACTCACCTGCAGTTTTCCGCCCCGTTTTTACAGGTCGTGGAAATGGAGCATGGAAAGCTGGTCTTGGGAGCTTTTTTTTTTATTATATAAGCGTTTTTTATGGAAATTTTACCCAGGGTGTGTCTAGATATCCACACGGTTTCATATCTAGCCGCTCCCCAGGGTCAGGGGATGGAGTTAATTCACTTCGAAACTCTGAAACTATAACTATAGAGAACTCTTAGTGGTATCGCCCGGCTTCCATCGCATTGGGACTATTCATGCTATAAAATGTTCACATGCTAATGAATTCCTTTCCTCATTTGGGGTTCGAAGAATTTTTCAGTTTATCATTTTATAAGCTTTCGGGGTTGGTTGAGGGCCTCATCTAACAAGTAGGTACATCGGACTTATCCTAGAGTGGAGTTTGCAGACTCGGTTTACCTAAGGTCGATGACTTACCCTCCCAGCTCACCCCGTTTTAAAGGGATTCGAATGAAAACCGGAGTTTGGGGAGTTCGGGGATGAAACTAGCCGCAGATGCCTAGAATTGCTGAGAAATAGCTGCGATAGTTCGACGCCATCCAGTGACGCCGAAATCGAACCCGAACCCGACGATGCCATGTACCCCAAACCGCTACCACCAGTCGTGGATATATCTTGACCGCAGGGTTACGAACCCCGGTTTATTCGGGATGGACGATATTCCGGATTTCATAGTGTTGAGGGAACAATAATATTTTTATTTCAACTGAAAAAAATGTGATACCATCGTGACCCAAGGGCCTCCGACACCCTCTACGCAGTGTATTTTGGTCCTACCCAACGTTCTGGCATGCATCGATATCAAGAATATTAGAGTGCAGAAATATATCTGACATTGTATGGTAATTTTGAAAGATTGTTATTGGATACTAGAATTTCTTCGATATCCTGAAGAGCGTGTCTCATTGCGTTTGCCAACGACACTTCTCGGCATGACCTTTGAAATTTGCTCCAAAAACCCTGATGTGCCTCTTTTTCTCTCCAAATTTGAATAGAAACTGGTCCATTCGTTCTCTCCTTACAAAGAAGGATTTTTCGCTGCCTGAAGTATTATATTTCTGAATTTTTGGACCCTAGAAACGAAATTTTTGTACAAATTATGAAAATTTTCCAGTTTTAGAGAAGACCAAACCTGCATAGAGGGCTTTCATTCAGGAGGGCGTTCAATTTGAAAGAGGAAATGTTTTCGTATGGGTACCGAGTGGTTTATAATTCAAATGAAAGGAAGTTCCTCAATCAAGTAAATAGCTGTAGAAATGTTTAATCAAACCTGCTCTACCATAAATGGTTCTCTTTCTTTAGAATTGACAGTTCAGAGATTCCATACTCAAAGAACTGTACCTGTTCTTCGTCTACTTTTATTCTGTCAGATCCCTAATTGTAAGTATCGACAAAAAATTCTGTACCCCGCAGCACGTAGGGAACAGCTGTCGCCAAAAATGATGTACCGCAAATACGCGTACCCCTACATAAATATGCCTGTATTATACACATGAATTCGCGTGAGCTTAGGTATTCGAGTTGAAACGAAGTACAGTTTTTTTCGATGAAAAAAACCTTGACGACAAAGTGGATTTAGAAGTTGTTTTTTACGAGGCTATCTTTCATCCCCTTTATCCTCCCCTGTGTTGAACTCGATCGATGCACAGTCAGAGGGACTAAAACTCACCCATCGGCTATAAAAGTAATTTCAATTACTCAAACAATAGAAGGAAAAGATTCTCGAAGAAGAAAATGAACACGAATTATCTCAATCAGGACCAAAAAGTCCTGAAGAGTCGATCGTTTCATCCAGACTTCATCGCAGGACCGAATTCGATTAGACTTTCAATAAGCTCCAACGTTTGACTCTTCGTTCGTGGTATTACAAAGTTGAGAGTCGATCCCGTGGTCCTTAAAACTTTGGCAAAATCCGGGAGCATTTAGTCAGGATTTGACCAGAATCTCTGGGCCCTGGAGCCGAAGATATCGTTTGAAACATCCAACGGCGAGGGCGCGTCAGCAAGTGGTAGGATCGTCGGGTCCTTTTCCATCTCTTCAAATATGTCGTTAGCTCGGCGGTTGTCGTTGGTGGATTTTCGGTGATCCAGATCCCAGTAATCTAGCTTTCTGGCTTTGCCCGGGTTTCATCGAAGAACTTTCTCAACTTCCGGATCAAACAGCTGGAAATATCCAAGTGGTTGGTCAGATCGTAGATAATCCGAGAAAATCCTTCAGGCCAAACTTTTATATACCTACGTATAAATTTGAAGCCAGGGTTCCTATTCCGACGAATTTTTTTTCTCACACCCGGTCGCAAAATGCCACTTTTCATACCTCTTGAGCCGGCGCAAAACAGATCTTTTCGGCCCTTGGGCGGAAAAGTGCTTTGCGCCCGCCTAAAGCGGGCGCAAACGACTCTTTTCCTGCCCTCGGGCGCAAAGTTCCGTTTTGCGCCCGCTCACTCGGTCTGAAAATAGGCATTTTTGCAGACCAGGTGTTGAGAAAAAAATCGTGTGCAACACGAGCGCAAGGCTATTTTGGCGAGTGTGATTGCAGTACACTCGCCTTCGGCTCGTACTGCAAATTTCACACTCGAAAAATAGT
Organism: Euura lappo; assembly: GCA_018257835.1. NCBI lineage: Eukaryota > Metazoa > Arthropoda > Insecta > Hymenoptera > Tenthredinidae > Euura > Euura lappo. Next base: position 346,056 of record JAEUYN010001407.1, on the reverse strand, counting down.
GTTTTGCGCCCTTGATACACAATGTAATATTTCTGAACCACCGACGGGCCGCCAATGCGTACAACAGTGCTCTCCCCTTTGTACCTACACCGTAATAGCCTAATAATTTACCTACCCACCGGACCCGGATTAGCAGAGGGTGTGTGGACTACAAACAACGTACATCTGGTCCAAGGACTAGGGTATACGTACAGGCAGGGCTTGACAAACGCATCACCTACTTGTCTGCTCGTTTGTGGCTAGTAAAAAATTCAAAAGCCAGTGGCAATTATGTTATTCATCCGATATAGAACGCTAGACTGCACAGTAGTGGGACCACACGTCCGAATACGTTACCAAAATTCGTCATATGTTGCTGATTCATAATTGCGAAATTAAAATTAGTGCTTAATAATAACTTTTGGGCAATAAAAATGCCCAAAACATAATTATTTTGGATGAGAATTCATATTTCATTCCTTTTTCTTTTAACAATGGATGCAAAACATGAATTATGAAGACCAGAAATCCATGAAGATGTTAAGATCTATGCCAAACTTCATCTGAAAAAATGGGCACAACATTTGGGTCACAATTTTAATTCATTCAATGAAATACATTTCCTGTTATCTGGAAAGATCTGACAAAAATCGATCATTTTTGCAGGATTTTCCAGTTTTTCATTCATGAACACGTCAATTCCTAATTATTTCGAAAGTCATCGAATTGTAATAATACGTTTCCTGATTTCTGATCTGCGTTCATTGATTCTAAAACACCTAAGAACATCTTCTTGCCTTTTTTAAACCCCGCTTGTCGGATAATAAATTGCACTTAGTCAATGAGTTCGTCATCAAAGAGTGAGAAGATTCCCATTACAGTTGGAAACAATTATCCGAAAAGTGGGTTGATATTCACGCCAGTGAATCGTTGGAAGTGGAAAAAACAAATCTAGCGTTCTACATCAAAGTTGGGTACGACTTAATTCCAGAAGCGTGAATGATGAATTCATGAATCCTTTATCAGTCTCAACGGCGGCCGGAGAAAGCCTGTCATCTCTGATCTACAAACTTTTCGATGAGTTTAGTAAAGTCCGATTCGGATCCGGTCGGTTCTCGTTCCCGTCTCTTCTTTTAAAAAGTTTCTCTGATGCTTTTGACGTTGAAAGATCTTATCAAGATAATTATTGTGAAATTCTCTTTTTCCCCTCACTGCAAACGGGAATTCTCAGAACCCGGTATCATCTGTTACAGATACAGTACTCAGGCTAAAATGGTCGACACTGGAACGGGGACGCTCTACATCATCGGATCGTTCAAGAGGATGACGACAGACCCAGATTTCAAGGTAAATTTATCGCGTATGCGAGTACAGAATCCTCCCTAATACATCCGCTGTGTCTTCCTGCCGTCGCCCCATCCCCCGGAAACAATAGTCGGTACTATGACCGAACCGTAAAGCATGGCTTAGTTCTGATCGATCATCCCGTTTCCAACGTCGACTATGAAAGTGTGTCTCTGTTTGCCGATCAGTTGTACCTGACGTCGAACGTCTCGTCGAGTGATTTCAACATGGGGTACAGCATGACGGGGACCTTGGAACGCGGGTGCAAAAAGACCAACTCCTTCCAGATGACACACTTCGCCGTTATCCGGAGACGCGATTACGAGAAGGCCTACGAAGACCCGACGAACCCCACCTAGTGTCCAGGAACACCCACACCGTCGGAGTGTGGGGATTACGAAGGATATACGTAAGGGTGTGCTCATGACATGTTATCGTCACTTGACGACCGTCCCGTATACATACAGTATATGAGTATTCAAGTATATGGTAGCGCGGATGGCGACATGGACGTGTGAGTAAAACCACGCGTCCATCTCGTACCAGGATGGTCCGATTCCCCAGACGATAGCCACACACTGTGTCGAGGGGTTAATCGAATGACCAGACTTAATTAATTAACTAATTCTCATGTACCGTGTGACACAGAATCGATAAAGACCGCAGCTCTTAGTTTGTACAGAAAATCAAAAGGGGTTGAGGAGATGGGATTGTCTGCTTGTTCTTGTGAAACTCAACAATATTCGATAAACTTTATTATCCACATCGTGGGGCACCCCGACGAAACAGTAAACGTCCAGATAATATAAGATTATGTAGGATTAATGATAAATTATCGACATTAAACCATGTGACTATGTGTTTACGTGAACGAGCGATTAACCAAAGTGATCCGATCGATTATACCTTTACCAAAGTATTAGAGCATAAGTTTTCCGATCGTGGATATGCGTGTGGTGCGTGGATGAAGTTTATGTTCCTTTGAGGTCTCATGGTATGTCGAGTCATAGAAAATAAGAACTAATAATCTATCAATACTCGTCATTTTTACATCAACTATTTTCGTTTCATGACTATTCGCGTGTTGGCTGAATTTAGTTCTTAGCGCTTTGGTGCCAGAGCTTATCGCGGACAGTTGCATAAACGCTAATATATACCTTACTGATACTTCTATATATTTATTAACATATAATATCAACAGTCACCGGAATTTTTCCTCATGTTTAAAACGTCATTCGATTGGTAAACGAAGCAAAGATATTTAAATAGTTATTTTTGCTAAGAAACAAAGCTTTCATTATTATAGTCTCACTCGTATCCGAATAAGAATGAACCTTATGCTCAAGAGTCAGTAATCAATTGCCAAAGAAAAAAAACCTTCGCGATTATGATCGAACATTGGTGTTGACTTCATTAGATAGAATCTCGATCGAACTTTACAATCTATGACGGTTGTTAATAAAATTCCTCCGTTGCTCAAAATAATAAAACGAATAATCGACGATGGAGATAAAAGACCTTCGTTAATTAATGCGAAATTTTAATTCCTATTGGATTCCAAGAGGACACGTATATTACTGTATAATAAAATTATGCATATGCCGGGATACGTGTTTCATCATCCGCGTCTGCGTCTGTGGGACGAGAGGAAGTCTCGCGTATTCTTCTGAAGCGACGCGTGTAATTAAAGCTGCAGGGCATCTGGTACGAGAATGAAAACTTTTTCATTACGTTATTGCCGCATTTTTCTGTGACGCAAAAACTGAAAGAGAGACAAAAAAAAGTAGATAAAAAATCGCAAGACTTAACGTAGCGACGAAGTTATTCGAGCGGTGATGGGGAATAGAATCAGATGATATACAGTCAGAAGTTTGAAAACTCGGTAAAAAAACGAAACAAAAAAAAAAATAAAAACCGAGGCTATGAGAATATACGGAAGTCTGCGAAGATTCACCGTTTATACTTGATTAAAAGTCATGTCCATACTCTTTATAATTGCTCGTCGTAACTTTAGCAGCCTCTTCGAGACCGACGCGACGCGATGCTTGAGGGCTTCGAATAATCAAACTATTTTTATCCGATTAGATTGATTCGAAATTGTCATCGCATGTGTGTAAATAGTTGTAAAAATAACTCTACAGATGTTAGGCAAGTATATATATAAATACTTGCTCATTTTCTAACTTATAATTACTTGCTTAATTCCAAAGCTACTTAATTTCTTTTCGCTTATTCTCACACTCACTTGTAACTAACGATAAGTAAACTGTCCTAGTCCACCTCGAGTCGTAGAATAGATTTAGAAGTTGAGAATGTCTGGTTGATTAATTTAACCCGGTTCAAAAGCGATTATGAATTTTTCTAGGCCTCGCGTAACCGGATGGACGTTCTCAGCAAAGTCAGTCTTTTATTTTTAATATTTCCTGTTGGAAATTAGCTCGCTCTCTACTCTCGTGATTTATGAATATGATTAACGAGACAGCGTTTTAAGTACCCACCTAAACCACACATTAAATTTAAAATGGCGTTGAAAATTCTTAGTCGCTGCAGCGTCTGTAGATCGTTGTAACGTATTTAACTACTATCGTCGTTTATATCACTTCCTCTGTGCGTAGTGTCTGTAGCATCCTAGAAAGAAAATGATCTAAGTGAAGTTCACGTCCGATATCACGGTCCCTCCTAACTATGTAGCGGTAGCCTGGACCCGAAAATGCCAGCCTGATTAGTACTTTATTTTTTTTTTTTTCAATCAGAATATTCTTTTTCCTCATTAACAGCTGCGTACGGGTCTGCTAGATTTTTGTGCGTCACTTCTGTCTACTCTTTGCCCCAAGAATCATAGATTTTTTTGGACAGATAAGAAGACGAGAAGTGACGCCTATTTTTTCTTCTCGAATTAAAGTCAGTAGAGCTAATTGTTTAGCGAATAGATAGTAGATTAGAACCCAGTTGTTGTGTCGCTGAATATCGTTGAATCGCAGAACATATACTGGTGAAATTATTTCAATTCCTAAATGTTGAATTTGGAAATTGCATTTTTGCAGCTATTGACGTGGCGTGACGAAGAATTATTTTTTCTAGGCGGCAAAAATGTACAATTTAAAATTTTGTAAAACGACAAAGGAATCGAAATGCAGTATTTGTCCGTTTTCAACGGTGCAGGCGGTTGAGTGGAGGAACGAGGCAGTCGCTGTGACTTTTTAAATTCAGATTTAATCGAGAAGTCAGCGGAATTAAAGTTTTAACCCCGAGAAACCCTTCAGTCGTTGATTTTACCACGGTAAATCCGTTGTTCGGGGTTAAAACCCGAAGCCTTGGTAAAAGTGGGGCGACTATATTAATTAGGAATCAGCAATTATAATTTAAGCGACTGCCAATATTCTCAGCACAACTGTGATCGATGTGTAGTTATTTAGTGTGTAGATAATTATCGAACTTATAATTACGCCAACATTACCTATTATTATACTGGTCTTAAAATACGGAATGAAAATTCGTATTCAAAGCAATGGCTGTGATCGATACTAATCATTTAAAAAAAAAAAAAAAAAAAAACGGTTCAATTGTATTTGACATTGTACGTACATACGTAGGTTATCGCATTATATTATATCATAATTATACATGTATATTATAGTGATAAATCAATATTTTCAAAATATAGTTACGGTTATTTGATTTTCAAATCTAATTCGATATGATGATGCATTAACAATGCAAATTTGGCGCTAAATCAGACGCTCAACTTTATTATTGAAATTATTAATATATGTATTTGTTGAATTTTCATTCTTCACTACGGAAATATTAACATGTTATCATACTTGTTAACCAAATACCAAAAACTAAATTTAAAAATAGTTAACTAAAAAAACGATGTTTAGTTATAAAACAGAAAGTTGAAGGAAAATTCGTCTTTCCAATAGTAAAAAAAAAGTGTGTCAATATCCAACCAAATTAAATTATTCAACCATGATTAACAAATGTAATTGTTATTATAGGCCTCAAAAAGCACTTAAACTGAATAAAACAAAGCGGGTGTAGATTATAGCGAGCCTAACTACATCAGACACCAATTTTCGGGGTGTATTGCCGAACTATATTCGCCCACAGTATGCATATACCTACGTCTACTAATTCTCGAAGTTGGAAATCAAACCAACTATAAAACAATGCTTCGTGTAGTTAGTGGGTAGCCATGTCGAGACCGTAACGACAAGCTGTGAACAACGTCACTAAAACTTAACCGCATATCAGCTGGTACACAATGTAGAATACAACTAAAGCAAGAAATAATTTCAGATAATGTGAAAGAAAGGAAACTAAAGATGTTGGTAAAACCAGCTGAAGCTACGCTATTAAAAGTAACAATTTTGCCAAAAATTAGTTTCCAATTAAATTGCACGATATTGTGGATTCACGGTAAGCTCTACTTGCGGTACGAGACGAAAGTGATCTGTAAAATTGACGCGATGGAATTTATGGTCGATTGTTGTGCCGGTGATGGAATGCGGGACCGTGAAATAACCTTTTTCGCAAAAAAGTGATGCAAAATACTTGAACTCGCGGACCCGCATTCTACGATCCCTGCACGTTGAAACTGAAGAATATTATACGCGAAATTAAATAATAAGACGATTATGATTGGCACGCCTATGAGTCGATGATTGAAGACGTTGATGTATTTTCACTACAGTCCTGTCTAAGTCAATTCATTTTGTATCTATACCTAATCAATGTATCCATTGTCATAATTTATGCCAAATAAATGTTACATTTATGCAATTTTCCTCTTTTTCATTCTCCCACGTCACCATAACGACTCATGTATCAGGTTTCCTCGAGGGAAAAACAATACTACATGACGGTAGGTACAAAAGGAAGGATTCGGCAACATATAGATAATGACAATGTAGTCTGTAGTCTGCCCCATTGTTCAACGACCATAGAACATACGCGCCGTATCTACATGCAATTCGAAGGTAACTAGACCAAGTTTCGTCGAAAACATTCCGAAAGCCAATTTCTCGGTCCAGAAGACAGCGTCGGAGGACTCGGTGAACTACTCGACGTTGGCTCGTTCCTAGAGAAGCTTAACTCGCCGATACGTCAAAGCTGGGTCCCTTTCATCCATGGGCAGAAAGAATCCACGTACTCGATTTTTAACATAAGAGCATATACCGGAATGCATATTCGCAACGTCTAGCGTTCTGCCAACGTTGAAGATCGGTAACAAGGTGGGCTGCTGGTGGCAGCAGCGATTGTGAGATCCAAACTTTGTAGGAAGAGCGTGACACTGATTTAATGGAGGCGGTCACGTCACGTGGCAGTCACCACCTGCTGCTCCCATTTGCATCTCGAAGTTATATGGGATAAGACCACCTTGTGGTTCCTTGGTTGCTGGGAGCAAGTGCACCTGGAACTTGTTTGACCCAGCAAACTTCACACCCTGCACTGCAGTGCGCGACAACTTGCATGTTGCTCCTTTCAGGTGACTGCGATGCAGGCGGAAAGCACATACGCCCTTCTAGATTCGTCGAATTTCATTTTTTCCGCAGTTTTCACGTTTAAAGCTGGTCTGACACGAAAACTAATGTAAATGGGACTCTGATCCTCTCCGTATAGCAATTTACACCTTGTCGTGTACCTCCTGCACTCCGCGACAACGACCGTGGTGCTTATGGCACTTTTCTCTTTTCCGGCTTTATACCAGTGCGATATAAATTTTCCGCATGAAGGTTACGACCCGGCACGTGAACATTCAATAAAATCTTAAAGTGGAACGTACACATTTTACGAACCTCGCCTACGCTCTGTTCCGGTTCTACGTGAGAGTTTAGAAAAAAAAAGAAGAAATTCAGGGCTCCGGTGGTGTTGAGTTCCAGTCTGACGCAAGAGGCTTAAGACCGATGAATTTAAATCACGGTCGATCCCGATTGTGAAAATAATAACAGGCGTTAATTTGCGCGAGGATTATCAAGTCGCGGTTTGAATATAGCTATTTTGCAAGCACGAAAAGTGGGTAGAGACGGAATCGATGTAGCGCCATAAATCACGCAATACTCGAACCTGTCTGAAAAGATACGGTTAGAACTTACTTCTCCCGGTTTTAAAGTACTATAATTAAAGTGATCTCTCCGTGTGGTATATTAGCATTGAAAATGCTTCTATTTTGGGGTATTTAGAAAGTGTAGGTGGTGGGTATGGGTGTCCGATCGGCAAATTTAACATTTTGAGCAACAGATGTAACATAGAATCGTCACGGGAGTCGGATATAGAAGGCACGTAAGGTTTGAAAGTTTTTTGTTTTAATATGAACAAGAGAACCGGATGTGTAATGGAATCGAGTACGTGGAAAACGTTAACTGATGCCGATCGATCCAAATTATATTGCAAACACAAGTTGGATATCAATGACGGGAATAACTTTGAGTGTAAAAAACCTAGAATTCCTGAGGTTGAAAGAATTAAATTTTTTCGGGAACGTGAACGTAAGACACAGTGCATAAAAAACATAAAAGTTCAGCGGAACGCACTCAAAAATTTATGTGAAAAAAAATAATAAAAATGAATGAAAAATCATAAAAAACATATTTTCTTAAACCTGTAGATATATATATCTATATAATATATATACCGTGGTGGTCCTTAGCGCTCTGTTACCTCAAGCACCCTACCGTAGGGGAAAATACGCTAAATCAGTGATTCAATGTGCAATACCTGAGCTGCGCGGTAAATTCGGCCCAACCGCTTTGCATACAAAGGCTTTCTCTCGCCCCTTATTCCCGGTTCCCTTGCTCACCGTACTGCTACTCCCATTTCCACGATTTTCTCTCTTTTCAATACACCCCTCAACGTGTCACGTGCTCGACTTGTATCGACGATTTTTTATCGAATGTGGTTGGGCGTGCTAATCGACACCTCGTTGGACCCGGGCCTAATTCTTCAATTGTAGATTCTTCGCATCCTCCTGAGGGCACGAGAGCGCGGAGCTGCGGTTCGGCGTCTTAGTTTCTCTGAATTACAGGCACGGTTAACCACTTCCTCCCTCAGGGTCGTATTTTTAGCCGAGATTTTAATTCGTAAATGAGAAAAGGCGGAAGAGGAGATAGCCGAGCTCTGTACTGCAATCGTGAAAACGAACGCTATCACCTCAGTGATCGTAGATAGTTAAGAAATATCGTTGCGTAAAGTGGAGTAGCTCCTCCGCGAGGTGATACATTATGTGGGATCGCGTACGAGGCGTAATGTACCTACAATTGATGCACGAGTACAGATTGGCCGTTAAATTTCCTGTTCAGAAGCAACCGTGTACCCGATAATATCGTCGTCAGCTCCCTAATGGGATCTCGACTGGGTTGGTATACACTGGGCACAGGGTACCCGTGAATTACGCTCGGTGCTGAAACGTAAACATCGCATTAGATAACCTCGGGGAGAGTGAGACACTGCTGAGAAAAACTTCTTCCAGCTCCATACACCGCAGGGAAAACTCCTCTTCTCATCATGAAAGACGTTCTCTCCTACCGCTGACCGAGCAATTCGTTTTTAATTGACCTCTGAAACATCAGACTCTGATTTCACGACGAAAACTGCTTCAGATTTCAGATTGTGGTGGTATGAGTGGTGAAATTGGAGAATAATCGCAACTGTTACTAATTATTCAGCGAATAACTGATCGGATATAGTTCTCTCAGTCTGTCTTTGGCGACGGTTCTCGGGAAATAGAGTTTCGTAAATTGCATCCAACCACGTTGTTCTATATCCTATGACTATGACTTCGTCTTTACGGCTTTCCGTGGAATTTCATTAGCGCCGTTTTACCTAAGGTAATTGCCAATTATACGTTTGGCTAACTCGCAAAGATCAATTAGGTTTTCTCAATGGTAGTTTCGCAAACTTTAAAGCCAAGTGGGATGGTACCTATTACTTTATAAAAATACTGACTCGGCTGAATTGACGTGCTCGGTGATCAGTTTCAATAGAAATCTATTACGTATCTTATATACCTATCGAATCACTGCTTCGGGGTTCTCGTTCTGTTTTACCTCTTTGCTGATAAGGGAGAAAAGGAGATGGAAAATAAGAAAGTGAGAAGGGAAGATAGCCAGAAGATCGAGTGCCGGAAACCTAAAACGATACGGAAATTGCACGTGTAAAATTGCGCTCCTTATTTTACCTGGGATATTATTTCTGCTGAAAAAAACAACGAGATTCCTGTGGTACAGTGTAAACTGAAAAAATGTAAATCAGAGGCTTTCCTTCCGTTCATATTTCCATTAGGTACTTCGGCTTCTAAACGGAGGCTCACAGCGGAAAACCTTAATTGAGGAAATTGGATTTTTTGCAATTATTATTTTAATAAACCACACTATTAATCTCAATTCCCCACAGCTCATGCTCAGGGTATCATCGTATTGTAATACCGAGTCAGATGAACCTGCACACGAAATACAGGATTAACCCAATAAATTACGACAAGATTTACAATTTAATGAACATTTCACTCTGGTTATCCGAAACAGAATGTCTTTTCGGCAGTCAAATAATAATTTCCTGAATTTACATGAAATTATTCTACTCTGACGATGAGCATTGTAAACCATTTTTTCAGTGAAAGTAGACGAGTTTTCTTTTCACGGTATTAAGATGGATCGAGCATTAATATGCAGCTGAATATCATGTGCAATTACAATGCATACATCATACACGCAGATACATGACTGAAATCAGAATACCTTACTCCCGTATAAGAGACTTAGCATGCAAGCTTCGTCGGGTTGTATTGTGGTTCGAAATGATTAAATTTCAATAGAAGCTAATTTAATTGTCTCTAGATAACGTCGACGATTGTCCTCAAACCTCCTCGGAAATTCCAAGCACACCACTGAGTTTGAACGACGTGTCTTTGTCCGATCGTCTTGGTACCTACCTCATGCCAACAATTCAAAAGCACCAGAATTGGAATATTAGGTACACGTGCACCTTGCCAAACGACGTGGCGCCGACTATCTTCGCCTATACAAAAATTCCATCCTTTATGTGTGGGTGGTTTGCCTCTTTGCCTTTATAAAAGCACAGCGGGTGAGAAGGACCGACGCACGTAGGCTAAAGTCCCTCCATTATACCGTCGTGTTTATTTACAGGAAAGTGGCGAACTCCCGGAGTGAGATACGCCGAGGGCTTCCGAAGCTTTAGCCACTTTCTTACAGCCTTGGAAGGGGCTCGATCGGTTGTCCAAATTGTCACACTCGTGGCTCCATACACTTGATCAAGAATGATATTTCCACAGGGTAGAAATAAGCTCGATCCTACGGATCTGTCTCGAGCAGTCTTGGGAGGGTTGCGCGCAGTTGACTCTACACCGTAGAAATAACATCAAAGACCACCCGTTGGCAAGGCTATGAAATAAAATTAGAATAATTCAGACCAACGTGCAAATTGATTCCCTTTGTGACGCGGCCTCGCCACGCTACGCCACGCCGCGACTGTGCTTCACCGTATCCAGAAATAACTCTGGAATATCTTCCAGGGGTGGTTTTTACAGTATTTTTTTGTTTATCATAATTTTATATCGGTTTAGAACATCTTCCCATCAATTGGGGAACATTAACACCTTGATCTGAAAAATTTAGGACATTTTCCAATCATTCAGGGTTGAAATTTCTCAAGATCCGAATCTAGGAAGTAAACCGTATCATTCTCGACGATGTGTTCTCATCGAATGAGTGAGGATGTTGTAAAATAAGCTTTCGATAAAGCACTCGAAGGGCTTCGGAAGTCTGACATCGCAGGGTGCGGGCGTTTACCACTTCGAACCGAATGATCGTCAGCTACTGGGAGAAGGCACTCAAGATTTAATCGGTCTGTCACCCCTACCGGAACTAAGAATTATTAAAATCCATTAGGATTTGGCAACTCAGGAACAAGAAAGCCAGGATACTTTGCTCCTATCTAAAAGAACGTGCTCCAGTCGCAGTCTCTTTGGTGAACTAATTCTAAGGTAATCCTTTGAGTTGGGCGAAACAAAGTTTGCTATGTCGAAATAACAGTCGTCGTGTCAAAATTTCTGTCTGATAAGACAATACTAGGTAGTAAGTAGGTAATCCGCCCCTCACGTTATACCCCAAGCCCATAAGTACTTTTCTTCAGCAGTGTTACATAACAGGTAGGTCAGCTAATCGTCGTACCACTGTGGAACCGGGAGAAACTCTGAAACTACCGAGAAACTGCAGTTACCATTGTTGCTTCCAAGACGTAGCACATTGTTCCACTAACTTTGCTAACGATCCTCGGCTAACTGGCTTGTTTTTGTCAGTTACCACGGAACTTTGAGATAAGCCAAAGAGCGACCATCGTCACGAATTTAACATAGAGCTGTGCCTTGGAATCACCGATCAGGACAAAAATACTGCATTGGCTTCGGAGAGCTCTCTTGGGAAAAAAAAACTATACACTCGCCGTCAAATGGAATTCTCGAGTTATTCACTTGCCGGAAGTAGAAAAAGACAGCAGAACACAGACTACGAGCTTGAAAGTCATGAGACTTAAAACTCGGCGTGTCTCTTTTGCGGAAAACATGGAACCCGGCGGGCTGCGTCCTCTTCTGTGACAGCTGTATCGTTCTCACAACGACAAATGTCACCCACCCTGCAGTGAATTATTCAGAACATTCGAGACTCGACCCGGCTGCGATGGGCGCGTAAGAAAATTCAGTGCTGTTTTAGGGCTGAAGATCGTTCAAAATGTAAAAAATAATTCACGCCGTTTCACCTGAGTTTAAAAGTAACATCCTACATCCCTGGTTGAGCAGAGACACCGAGAGCGTTAGCCAGCCAGGAATGCTGCATCCGTTGGTAGAACTGACGGCGGGTCCTTGGGGATTCCGTTGAGTTTCATGGAATTCCTGCACACCGATCCCTCGAAGACAGTGTCGGAGTGGAAACTTCAATTAAGATGTTATTACACATGGCTGAGGTGACAGTCGGTTTTTATCTCGTTTGTATCACGCCCGAATACATCCTGCGGTGTGATGACGCACTCGCATCGCTCAACCCTGATGGCAAGGACGCAACACCTTGGTATTTGGCCAGATGTAGACCGGGCACAGGTGCTCTTGTATCCTAGAGGGCCACAGACTGCCCCCATATACCGATGCACATACATTTCGGCGGCATCTATGTACGAGGGTTGTGTAGTGCAACTGAAGTACAGCACGGCTGACCTGAGTGCTTTCGACCTGCTTCCTGTTGAATAGTATATCGACGCCTAATGGACCGGGCTTGCATCGCATTGGGTCGAATTCTGTATATTCAAATTAACTTGACTTGCGTGTGAAGTTGTCGAATGGAGAAACTCTCACCCGGAATCGGCTTAATCCTCACCCTCACATCTTCTGCAACATCGCCTTGGCGAACTTTTGAATGCTTCGAGTCTCGTGAACCCTGGATTCTGGGATATAATACTTTCTCGAAAAGCGGGAAATCGCGACGCGTATAAGCTCACGAGTAAGTGTGCTTATATATCAGACGCGTATATACCTGGGCAAGAAGTGCTGTTGTGTATTGTACCGTATATCGAGACCGTTTTCAAACGAGACACGCGAAAGTGTGGAGAAAAAAAAAGTTATATTTCACCTTCAACCTACAACCAGCCACTCGGCGAAAATTCTGAACACGAATCCTTCGGTAATGGAGGCTCTGAGAGTGAATCGAATGTGACATCTGCAAGATGCCGGTTTTTCTTCACAATCTATTGCGGGACGGAGAAACCGAACAAGGTCGATCGTGAGACTATTACACAGGTCAACTCGGTGGGATCATTGTGCCTCGAAAAAAACCTGCGAATCAGTCTCTTCAATTTATGGTCGAAACCGGAAATCGACACGCCACGCATCGGTTTCTCAAGTCCTCCTTGATATAATCTGATTTTATGTTCACGCCATGAAGATTAGCCCCTCTGAGCGTTGGGCGTTGTATCGAGGTGGTTCCGTGATGGATGGACTGGATCGCGTATAGTTCTGCCTACGGCTACCCCTAGCACGTGCAGACGCTTCCAAAGTTTACTAGTGGAAGAATGATCGATCGGCATATCGGTATCCATCCTTCAATTGCGCTTGTGGAAATCAATTTCACCCCAGTTCTAAAACCCGAAGGTAGGTGTTTTCACTGGCTGGGTGAACGAAAGCATGTTGTTTGCTTCCTTATGAGACAGTGGTCAAGATACTTGGTCGTGAATTCGTTTTATTTTCGAGATACTCGAGCCAGTGCAAGGTAAATACTGCCGGGACAGAGTTAATAGACTTGGAATACTGGAGTCTGAAGTACCGCAATGAAGTAAAGGAATTGAGAGCTAGGTATAGCGGTGCGCTCAATCGTGGGTAATTAGTCGCAGACCGTAGTTTCATTTGGCGAAATGTCACCGAAGCGTTATGATTCAATGGGGGTAAAAGAGGGTAGATCGCGGAGCGACGTGCCTTTCGATAAAAGTTCCCCTGTTTGTTCAATGGATATTGAAGCTAGAGACGGTGATATTATTTCATACAGTTTTCTCCACAAAGTAAACTTCTCCTGAACCTGCGGACATACTTCCTGATGAAAGCAGCTTATCCTTGTGGTTTCGTCAAAAACAGCCTATCTCCGTGTTAAAAGTACAAAACGTAAGTGGTTACTGTGGGAACGCTAAGATAAGCTGGTATCATTCGGAGGTATCGACACGACCAGTGGTCCCTGAAGACTTCTGCATCGAGAATTTGGGTTACCAAAAATACCCTTGGGGCTTGATATTCAGGAACGGAATAGACTCTTCAATGATCCGGCTACTTTATACCCGGCAATAACCAATGCGCGTTATAGTTAGGAAAGCAAACGAGCCAGGGCCTTTGTAGGCATTCGTTTGAAAATGGAAACCTTTCGGAGAAGCGGTTCGATAAAATGGGTAGGCTCTCTTTGGATATGGGGTCGTCGTTGAGTTTACCCTAATCCCTCAGGAAGCTTTGTATTTTATTTTGTCTCTTATCGGCGGCTTTATAACGGGGTAAATTGTTTCCAAAAAGGGTTTCTAGATCCGAGGTACTCTTGGAGGTTCACGTTCCGTAGTTATTGCGTGCCTGAAGCTGATTAATTCCGATAGAATGTTCGGGAACTCGGATCAGCTTTCCTACTTGAAACGATGCCTCAGTAAATTTTACACACTGATATTGTGGACGATGTCTAGGAAAGGCAATTCGGAGGAAAAATTCTCTCCACCTAGCAATAACCGTTTCTAATCTCATTTCTCTCTCGTGGAATTTGTATGGCGTCGGTAAACCCGCGCAGGGTGTCAACAATCGACACGACGATTTGATCGAAAATATAAACTGCACGTAGAGCTTTTATGTGAAGATGAAGAGGTCGAAACCCGCGACGGGAGCGGCCTTTGGCAAACACCGAGATCCTGGCGTGAGTTGGGACCGCAGAACTAGGCGACTGCAGTTCCAATTGAAATCGTCGAAATCACGAGAGGGAAAATTGAGTTCACAATCAAACACACTCGAACCAACGCTTCTAGCTTCGCTTCGGAGCGACGGAAAAGGGCTAATGATTAACTAACGACGAGCAAAACTCGTCTCGTATTCCGTACCGAAACAAGGTCAGTGCACAGGTACCAAATTATCTGAACTCCTCGTCAACAATTTTAAGCTCTGGCTCATTTCATTTCGCCAAATCAATTACGCGCAAAATCAATACCAGGGCTGGTTCAAGTTTGCACAGGGTTTCAACATTGTTTACCTTTTAAAAGTAATGGTAATGGTATTACACTTCAGAATTCACTTTGCATCAAGAGTTGCGCTCGTCGAGAAGCTTACTTCCTTCGCCTGCTGACGTAATGAGCTTTGAATGCAGGCGGATGAGTAAGTGAGGAATATAAATCTCCTATTGAGTAGCTTAAAGATGACAATAATTAGCATTTATACATTTTGGGAACACAAGAGATTCCGAAAGGTAGTTTCGTTCGAGGACCTGAAAGTCCCATAGGGGTAGGGAAGGCGTGGGTAAAAGACTCTTGGCGAATGAAGAGGGTAAAGTTATTCCTGTAACAGAGTTTAGCGTGACGGTAGGAACGCTGGAACTGTGGACCAGGAGACATTCTCCCGTGCTTAATTCTCTTAGGGGAGTCGAAAGAAAGAAACGGTGGAAACATACAAAATATCTGTGGCCTCAGACGTGACAGTCGAGGGTCCTTTGTTAACCAGGATTAATTGGAGGACAAAAGTAAAGGAGGACGAACTCGAGCTACGTGGAATAAAAAATTGAAAAGTATGAATTTATCACGACCACGTGATATTTTATGCATTTCATTATAGTCAGTGTTCAGTTTCACTTTAAGCTGTCGTAAAGCGAAAGAGTCATCCCCTGAATTAGCAATGTTATGTCGTTTTTTTTTTATGACGATGCTGGATTATGTGAAACTAGACTTGGAGCAAGGACAGATCTCTAGGATTGATTAAGGAGTTGTCTCGAGGCTGAATTTGCGTAGTGTAGTTCTGGCTCTGGAGTGCTTCGCGTAATGAAGGGGCAAACATTTGACAATTATTACTAGCGTAGTGTGGAGTGCCTCGAGAATTGAAACTGCGGCAGGTCGCGTTGAGATTCAAACTTCTGAAGGGATCTGAATACTGTATAGGTGTTGTCGGCTTAGAGCCTATTGGGGCTGACGCTGCGACGCAGGACTTTCAGCTTACAACTTATTCGCTCGACGCGGTAAGGACGTAAACTATAGTTATGCCTCAATTTAAAGTTTCCACGAGGTATACTGCATAAACAAGATTACGTTTGAGGAATCAACTTTCATACCGTATCGGTTTCTATCCCAAATTTTTAGCGTCTCGGTGTTCGGGAAATGAGCCAATTTTCCGCAGTGCACTATCCGAAGCTTTTCTATTGGCGAAGAAAAAAATATCTTCCTTCGAGAATCGGGTATTTTGAACCGCAATGCGGATTTCATTGTGTGCCTCAAAAATATCTTCCAGGTCACGAGTCTGGTTTGCTTCAAGTGTACAATAATAATAATCCTTTCTTGTTCATGTACGAAAAAAAAGAACGAGGTTGGATAAGCGAGTCGGTTTGAAAGTTGTCAGAAAATTTTTACTGCACAAAAAGTATTTTGCAAACTTTCTCGAACCGCCCCAGTTGCCTCACGGTGCGGTCTATACCTCGTGTGCTTCTTTTTCAGAAACATTTTGCCACGTCACACATGGTTACAGGAGTTGCGGCTTCCTCGGAACATTCGTTGCCATTGTAGTTAGTTCATACCAGAACTTCCTGCAATTGTTATTAAAATTTCAATGATGCGCCTGGAATCGGTTCGATTTTTATCTCTCCGTTCAAAAGCTCTTTCAGCTCTTTTAATACCCCACCTTCTTCCACTTGGCTCATAAATATATTCTTCTCTTCAGGATAGTTCACAGTACGTCTGACCTCCAGTACCTACTCGATAAAGTCCTCGTTATCTGGTAATCCCCAGCGGATACTGAGAGGAGAGGAGCCTTCACAGTTCACCGGCTACTCGGAAAACGAGTGAAAAATCAAAAGCCGAGGAAATGGGGGGGAAATTCTGGAAAGTAGAAGAATTCTAATACGCCAGACGCTCATAGACTTTAAATTTCATTTTTCCGTAAGCTTGTAACCGATCGCCTTTGATAAAAACTTCGTGTGTGTGTCTATATTATTTTTTCTCTTTCTACCCAACTGACGGCGACGTGGTTCCTGCATCCCCGAGCTCGGAATTCCGGGCAGTCTGCCGAAGCTGCGGCAAGCCACGTAAAAGGCTGAGGCTTCAATCAAATTCTCCTTACCCATCGCAATCCCTTTTGCACCCAATCGTCTCCACCGGAGGAGCCTGGGGCTGGGGTGGAGGCACTCGATGCGACCTGGTCGATTCTTTTAGATTCGAATGAAGTTCCTCTCAAGAATTTCAATTTCACGCTTGTTTCTCGTCCTAACTCGAACTTTCCGTCGTCCTGTGGTCACCAGTTGCTGCTGCTGCTGCATTTCTCGTCAATTTTTCGAGAAATTCTTTAGGAGCTGAAGGATCGACTTTTTACTGCAGCTCGTACCCGATGGCCACAATCGCGAGATTTAGAATTGCGAACAAATCGCACCATATCAAGGTTTTAGAAGCAACGAATGCTGCCCGCTATCCGGGACCCCCCGTCTCTCTTTACATAGCAATTATCGTAACTCTCTTTATCTGACCCGAGGACATCCCCTGGGTTAAATCTTGAACCCAGAAATCCAGGAACCGAGGGACGCGACTCCTCCGGCTCTCACGATGCACCGTTCCCCTGGGGGTCGCGTTCGCACCACCCTCAAATACCCCGAGGCTACGACAGGGTGCGACACGCCCTCCTTAATGCCCCTCAAAAAGAGAGAATCAACCCACCATCATTGTTCAAAGTTCTTCTTAAATTTATTTCACCACTTTTCTACCCTCGTTATTTCGGACGACCTCTTCTTCCTCCGGGTGATACCTTCACCCGCGAAAGATTCCGCGTCGGTATGCATCGTCACGTTCTTTAGAAAAGTGGTGAGCAGTTTAACAATCTTGTTTCTTCGAATCCCGGATCTGACTTCGGAGAACACTGATACCGATGTTACAGGTAACGATCGGGAATCGTGCCATCGTCGAATTTCGTGATTTTTTCCACGGTCAGCAGCACAGATCGTGGGGTCAACGATATACCAATCTTGATCTCAAATATGGCTGTCTAGGCACATTGTTGCTATAAAAAAAAGACTCCTCCTTTACGAATACACGAGAGAAGATACGACGACGTGATGGAGCGCGTAGCGTCGCCTTGAATTGGCCTTGAATAATGCATGACGTCATCGACCGGACCAACTTGAAATGCTCTCCGTGGCCCACTCCGTAGCCGGAAACGCCTTACCCCCTTTTTCCCTTTTATTCTTTTATTTTTCACCCCCAGTAGGGGAGGAAACGGCTCCTCCAAACGGCAAGATCAGTGTCGGAGGAAAAGTTTGTTGACGCAGCTAAACGAGATTCGAGGAACGATTTTGCACTCCGAATACCCGGAGACTCCGTTTTAAAGTCAGGTCAGATTTTTTTCTTATCATCATCTTGAATAAAATTCGAATTTGTTTATCTTCCGCCTGAGGACACCTCGGCTTGACCGTTACACACTTTTTTCTCTAACCTCGCAACCTTTTGTTTCGATAATTCACCGCGCGCTCGTCACGCTCCTCCCCCTCTTCTCTACACAGTGGCGCCACCATGCACGTGACTTTGGCCGGAAAATTTTAACCGCCACGTACGTCTTTCTTTTGAGTCTCGTGGGAGAAATGAGCTTCTGCAGGATAGGAATGATGTTTGGCACAAGGTGCAGCAGAAATACGTCAAGAGATAGAAATAGACAGTGGATTTTGAGATCGTGGCGGACAGCCGTCACTTGGAATAAAAAAAAGCTGAAAAGCGAAGGGAGGAATAGGGAGTAAGAAGATGAAGCTTTTTTTATGCCGTTGAAGGCCGTAAACGGGCCGCGTTAGGAATTGAAAAGGTGATACATGGCGTCAAGTGTTGTCGTGCTTTGGCTCAAATGTTGACATTACCAAAGAGCCCCGTGGAGGGGAAATATTGATGCTGACGTATTCCGCGAGGGGTATAAATTAATTCATTTAGGATACGTTTTACCCGCAACTTTTCATCCGCCCGCTTGGATAATGAACGTCGAATGAGAGCGTTGAATGAAATGAACGAAAGTAGCCAAAGTAACCGGTAATCAGGTTCAGATCGAGTCCTCAAATCGTCTCTTGAAGCTTTCGAACGTTCACGATCCACTTCATTACCTAGCGGAAATCGGTCGGTTTGTTTTTGCGCTGGTTTTACACGATTGCATTTGTCAGACGAAGCGGTTCCTATCGCGCTGATAGTTTTTGGCTCATTTAGCCCCGTTGGTAAATGCCAACCGGTGGATCGTTCATCACGGCAATCCTCCCTCCGCGTCGAGCACCGCAAGACAAATGACACTCTCGCCTCAAGATTACCTTGTTTGTATCAATTTCCCTAAAAGCGCTTACAAAGATTGGTCCGCGCTGCACACTGTCTCCGTATAATCTTCGTTTTCCAATTTTCTTTGTTTCTCTTTAACCGCGTATTTTCTTTCGTTCCCCGTGTCTAGGTGCTCGACGGTCCGTTAATGTTTCGCTCTCTGAGTGACTGACTTCTTCGCTCTTTCAAATAAAATAAAAGGATAAACGAATAAACGAACCCACCGAGCCACCCAGGAGGTGCGGAACGAGATAAAAAGTCTCCCGCACAGAAGAGGATAAACGCGAAGTAAAGCCGTGTGGGGATTTACCTGATACTCTCGACGGGACCGACTCCGAAAACGCACAGGCGAATCAGAAACCTACTGTATATACACTTTACAACGGGAATATTTAGATTTTGTAACGCTATTTCGCGGTTCACCTCTGCTCGTTGGAGAACGCGAACGTTTTTGCCTGTCAAAAAGTTGGATGCTGCCCGCAGGTGTCTGTTGTAACCCACTTACAGAGCTCATCCTTCCCCTCGAATCCCTCGAAGCCCTGGCTCGGGTCGGCAGCGGGAAAAGTTTTTATTTATTTTTCCCCAAACAAGATATCCTCTCCCCGCGCTCCAACCGCCCCGAGGTGTTCTTTGTCGAGGCACGAGGCACCCAACCGGCAAATCTGCGCAGCCAATTTCTCGAATGATTTTTCAAAGAAGCCATGGATGGATGGATGGATGGGTCGTCAGTTTTGCTGCCTGACGTTGTCTTTATCTCCGACAGCCCCAGGCTCGCGGCTGTCTTCCCATAATACGGGCAAAACCCTCCACCAGACATTAAGGGTCCGCAGCCTTGTCTAGAATCAAAGGGAACCACACCTCAACCAACCAATATTTCATATTGGTGGATCAGAATGAGAGACGGCGGTCTTTACTCGAACACAATACCCTCGCGCTTCACTGTTACTCTTTCACTCTGTGATCCGTACGATGAAAATTTATGGGGAATCGGATCAACGTTTCGACGCGGACATGACATTTAACCAAGTTCTTCTTTCTATCAAATGTCAGTACCTAAAAGGCGGTTACAGCTCCTTGAGAATATCTGGTATTGGATTTTCGTCGACGACGAAAAATGTTGCCCTGGTGCTTCGACGCCCTAGTTTTGATCAACGTTCCCGTCGGTTACATCCGGATCCGCATCCATATCTCGTACATCTTCCGCTTTTAATATCCATCAGCTCTCGGTGAAGAGTATATAGAAACGGTGCGGTTTATCCTGGCCGAGGCATCAATATTCCTCTTCGTCATGGACCGCGTGGAGGAAGTCACCAGGCAACCCGCGGCGTAGTCGATAGCCTGAAAGTTTTCAACTTTTATCAATTCTCCTTTCGAAACCCCCAGCAGGAGGATCACACCCGCCGATTTGTTTGCCTAAAGTGTATTGTGTCGTAAAAAATGGTGGGTGAACAAAGCGAGGCACAGGCGTATACGAGAGTATCGAAAAGTCATCGGGATAGGCGCTGATAGAAGGTAAGATGGGGGAAAACTTTTGAGGATAAAATTTGCTAAACAAATTATCGATTTTTTTCATTCATTTGAGAAATTGAGGGAGGAAAAGAAAAATTTACGGCATTATATCGCGGGAAAGTAGGATTACATCGGGCTGGGGAATACGGACCATCCCTTTTCTGCGCCGAGACAATTTCATTCGCGGCAATTCACTCGCCGCCGCAATGTTGCAGGCTCTCTGTTTCACGTGCCAATAATATATACCTAACTCGACCTAAATTGAACCCGGGGTGAATATGGGGATACCCACTCGACTACTTCTACTTTCGACGGTTTTCAAATTTCATTCGACTTTAATATGAAAAGAAAGATTCTATTTTCTTCGAGGCAGGGCGGGGATTCCAACTTCACTTACCAAAACTTATAGCATCGATAACTACATCTTCCTACCCAGCCCCTTGATACATGCATTCGGTTTCAGAGAGGAAATTGAAAATCTAAAGCCAATTACCCAGCGAGAAAGGATGGAATATCTCGTTTCTGAATGGACAATAATTTTCATTCTTAATTCCGTAATGGGGTCTCCTCTGACGATGAACATGGAAGGGATGGAGGTTGAATTTCGTCGTGTAAACAGCGTTGCGGTATGGCGACATTCGTCAATTACCTAAAGCAGGTTTCTGCTACGAAATTAGGCCGCTGATTAATTATTTGCGTACCCCCAGGTCTTACCCAACCCGAGTATCTCGTTATGCACGATTATATCAACAATTAGTCGCCTAGACGAGGGGGAGAGGTAATGGACACACGTTGTCAAAGGCTGTCTGAAACAACCCACAAGAATATACAAAATTAATTAATCAGCCGGGGCGGATAATTGACAAATTGCTAATCCCGCGCCCCGTTACTTCCGGAATGCTAACAAATGACGCAGTAACCGGGACACTGGGGACACTGCCGCGCCGCACCCGTCCAATACCATAAACGCCCGACGAAACGGAGCTCGAGGGTGCGTTTAATAGACTCGACTGATTCGAATCATCGACGTCCTCCGCGTCGCAGGATGACCCAATGAAATGATACGACAGGATTGATCCCCGGCACTCCGCGTCTATAATTTACATAATATATTCTTATTCTTGGAAGCGTATGATTGAGAGAGGGGCTCCTATAGAAAACGCCTGAGGCTTCGGGCGGGGTGCAAACGAAGCGTTGCAATCCGTAGCTTAATTCGCAGACACGGATCGGAACAGTAAATAGAGTTATCTTTGTATCATTAGCTCCTAGTGCAGAGGTGACGAGGCTACAGAGCCGAATTTACATACATTGTATGTACGTGTGTGTGCAGCCTTTGCTGATCTCTCACTTGCCAAATCCGTCGCGATGCTGATCACGGGATTGCAGTGGCAAGGAATTTCGATAATGCTAAATGAGGGGAAGGATCAGCTCCGCGAAAAATATAGCCAGTTGCATATTGGATCGCAGACAGCGGCATTCGGAAGCTGCTACCTGTATCCCCGTTTCAGACGTTTTAATAAGCGAGAGGGAAAATTATGCAGAACGACAAACGCGAAACTCTTTCACCGGCGTTGTTCCCTCCCTGCTCTACCAACAATCCTTTCATTAGTACTCCGGTTCTCATTGATTTCCAAACAATGTACCAGAACGTCGTCGCTCCGGGAACAGACGCGGGTCGAAGCCACTGGAAACGTCGATTTCCCGGGCAATTATCTATTTTCCCGTGGGACAAAGACGGCTCTGTGACGTTGGGACAAAATAAGAATACAAGAGAGACTAAAATGCGAATGTATTTTTGTTGATTGCTTTGCATTCTCTCAGAAATGAATAACAGGCTTTCATCTCTGTTCCTGACGTGGGCGCACGTGTCGTTGAAGCGGATTTTGTTACTTTCTTGGAACAGGAAGTTCGATCGAGACCGTAACTAATAATTGGAGTAACTACTATAATGACCTCGTCCTCGGAAATACTAAATCACAATTCTGCTGACTAAAATGGCTTTGGGACGCTTTACTGTGGTTAAAGGCTAATTCGGATTTGGCAACAGATTCACAGGCTTTAATTGGAAGAGGGTTTTATCTCTACTTCAACAGACGCGTGTCTCTTATAGTTCTGGAAGTAAGTTTCTTCAAAACGCAGTCCAACTAGATTTTCCACGCAATCTGCACCTCGGCGAAAGGAAGTCTCAACTGAGTGAAACCACCTAGGGATTATCACGTTTTATCGAAAATCTAGACAACATTAATCAACCTTATTTCTAACTGGTTTTATATCCTTTGGGTATGAAGTCTGAGAAAAGAGGATGAGAGTAAGAAACTGGTAGAACAGAAGAAAGAAAAATAGGAGCTGAAGATAAACAGAGGTGTATGCGTCCCGGTCTTTTTTCTTTTTTTAATTAATCGTTCTTAAGCAGTTTTTAGGTAACTTTTGGAGCTAGTTTCCATCCCCATCACGTACATACAAAGCTTTGCGAAACTTTCCTATCTTGTAATTAAGTTCTTGCAGAACGTAGGAAGAGTTCAGGGGTAGAATGTATTAAAGATTTCGCTACGTTTTGATCTACTTTCATTGTGACTTCGAGAAAGTAGAGGAAAAACTTTTTATAACCGACGGTATTTCGAGTTGAATCTGAGGCTTATAACTTAAACTATAAATTAAGAAGTACTTGGGCTTTTCACTTTTAAGCTCTCTTCAGGAGTACAACGACTCACCGAATCTTCGAGCTCAACTAGACTTTACCAAAACGTGTCTGATTAAATATATTCCAGGAAAATTTAATCATTGTCACAAAAAGAGAGATTTTATTTTTCTGGGACAATAAATCCTCGGCACTCGAGAGGAAAATAACGCTTTGAATTGATATGTCATAAGTCCATGAATTAATTCGTGATTTACCTGAATTAATGAGCATTATCTGAATTAATGAAAATTAACTGAATTGACAAAGAATGAATGACCTGAATCGAATAAGTTAAAATATTCAGATATTTACTTGAATTGAAGTGAAGTATCGACAATCGATACCAAAACTATTGAATTCATTGAACCAAATTGAATTACGTTGAATTACTTTGAATCAAGTTGAATTGAATTGAAATTAAAGTTGAAATTGAATTGAAGTTGAATTGAAGTTGAAATTGGATAAGGTTGAATTGAGTCGAATTGAATTGAATTAAATCGAAAGTGAATTGAGTTGAAGTTGAATTAAGTCGAATTAAGTTGAAAAAAATTGAAAGTGAATTGAATTAAAGTTGAATTAAGTTGAGGAAAATTGAAATTTAATTGAATTGAAGTTAAATGAAATTGAAAGTGAATTGAATTGAAGTCGAATTGAGTTGAATTGAGTTGAATTGAGTTGAATTGAGTTATATTAAATTCATTATTCTGAATTATTTCAACCCTAAGAATTAATGTGTCGATCAAATCCTGATAAATAGTTATTTACCCCTCGTCGGCACTCCATCTATCGCCTCTTAGTTTCTTTGACCACGGAATTGAACCAAAATTCGTAAACTAAAATAGTGTACTGTCGTATATAACAAGTATACGAGAGAGAGAGAGAGAGACCACTCGTTGAAATTGGTAACCCTATGGCAAAACGGTTCTGCCCTCGTTGGTTTTGCATCTCATCCGGGCAGTTGCGAAAATTTATTCCAAGTGCAGTCATAGCCAGTGAACCATACGTATAAATCCATAGTTATGCCATTCGGTGTTAACGTTATTGTTTCCCCGCGCGGATACTGAGAAGATTTATGAAATCCGTATAGGTCACACGAATCTGTAGCACATATTCACAGACTCAAACCGCGTTTTCCAATATCGCGGATTATACCGTGACGAGCAATAAGAAAAACACCCTTCCGAATCAAGTGAGTTCTAGAAATGAACGAGTGTAATTAAACCCGATTCGATATCGTTCGGTACACGACTACGCGACCTACGCTTTCATATATCCATGCAAATGAAGAGCGACAGATGGTGACGTCACCGGCTGCATTCGTTAACTCACCGACAGCCACGTCCTCAACTCACATTCACCCCCATCCACGTCCTTGGGTCGCCTAAAGTTACCCTGGGCTCAATATTCCCCCGGTCTTTTGCACCGTCTCAGAAACCAACCAGTGGACACCGGGTGTCGTGGTACCACAAGTGATTGATGGAGCTGCGGACTACGTTGACGTTGAACCCAACTTCTTGGCAATTAAAGTTCAAAGTATTGACGACACCAGGGAGAAAACTGATTGATCCGGGTCAGATGATTGGCCTAGGATTGGTTGCAGACGACGAATAAGATGATGCGGGGGTGTATATGAGGGATTCCTTTTGGTCTGCTATGTCCTTTTGCACAGTCAAACTACATGTTGAAAGGATGGACTGTGATTTTGTTTTCAGATTTTTTCGACTCATCATTCCATTAATACGAAAAATCATCAAATAAATTGATACTCAATTTTTTTTTTTTTTTTTAAACTTTCGCGCCTATATACCTCAAAACGTGAACGACGTATGAAAAAAGTTTCAATACAAAAATTCTGAATTTTCTTGTGAACTTTTCGAGAGTATTTTCATCAGATTTTTAATACCCCGTTCAAGTGTAGTTTTAATACAAAATGAGTGGAAATCATTCATAACTCAAAAGTTCCCTCATCCAATTAGCTGAAATTTATACACAGCGTGTTGTTTTCGATGCCAAAGGAATTGTCTGCAAATTTCATAGCGGGCTGAGCAGTGGTTCAGCAGATACATCAACAAAATATTCGCGCAGTCGCGAGAATTCGGCGATTATGAGGTCGCAAAAAAGTTTTTTCGGCCACAGTTGAAAAATTCAAGGTCGATCGCGAGTGCGCAAACATGAATAATAAATATTGATCTTGAATTTACGAACCGTGCCAAAAAAACTGTTTTGTGACCTCATAATCGCCGAATTCTCACCACTGTGCGAATATTTGTTGATGTATAATCTGGACCACTGCTCGGCCCACTATGAAATTTTCAGACATCTTTTGGCATTGTAAAAGACATGCTGTGTAAAAATGTCAACCAATTCGATGAGGGCACTTTTTTCTTACTGAAGATTTTCGTAGATTTTTCACCAAAACTGCTGTTTCGCGAGGCACGAAAAATTGCAAGAAATTATTTTCAGACATTCCAAAGGAAGACGCAAAACTTTTGTATGAAAACTTTTTTCATTGTTCATCTGGATTCGACGCTATGTTGGCTTGAAAATTCGGGAAAAAAAACGCTGAAAGCTGATTATTTGATCAGCTGTAGTCGGAAAATACTTGGTCAGAAAAATCTGAAAAAATTCACAGTTGATCCTTTCAACGTGTACTTCAACTGTGTAAGAGGGCAAACAAATAAAAAGGGGCCAGGAAAATCGACCGTTAGATTTGACGTAGAATCCCCCATACATATTTTGTAGAAAATTATCAATAATTTGTTGTCCCTGAATCAGCAATGGCTTGTGTACGTAATCGCAAGTTGGAAGTTCGTCGATTCAACTTTTAATTGCTTGTTGGTTTCAATGGGTCGTAATTTGGAGGATAATAACCACGGTCGTGATTAAATATTGATCGAAATTTCTGTATAGACACGAGGGTTGTGAAATTAGGGAAAATATTAATACACAGTCACTGCTGAGTTGACACGGGCCGTTGGACCCGCGACGATAACGAGAACATTGTCCCTAACTTTGTCACCAAATTTCTTAATTGCATATACATACCATCTTTCATCTCAGCCTCGGCCAACGGAAATTATTACGCCCAACGTAACGAAGGCAATAAAGTAAGGAATTATCAGCCACTTCGGTGAATAAAATTCCGGTGAAAGGAACCATACCGAAGTATTTCGACGAATACTGCTCCGCAAGATTGCAATTGGTCAGAAAATAAGTAAAATTTCTCATTCCACGTAATGCAGCGTGGGTAATGCTGTTTGCCAGAATGTAAAGGAAGAAGAGTGATCAGAAGAAGTTTGAATAGAACCCGCATTCCACATCGAATACCCCTGGAAAACTCATTAGGGAGTTGGTTTGACTAGGGGCCGGAGCCTTGGAAGCACTCAGCTGGTTACTACCGACTGCTCGATGCATTCACGGCGGCAAATAAATCCTGAGTAATCAGTAACCTGCAGTTTCATTCTGGATACAAGGTACTCAACGCGAATCTTTAACCTTCAATTGGCCTGGCCACCCTGGCCAACATCAATCGACGCAGCTCTTTGATCATTACGTTTCTTCAACGATCCTAAAAAACGCCCCGGAAATGGCAAACTGAATTAATCGGAATCCGTAATTCAGAATGCTCGTTACACCATCAACCACAGCTTTCCTAAGTTGTATCTGGTCATCAGTGTCACCGAAATCTTTGACCTGATTACCTCAATACAGAGAAGCAGCAAAAACTTTGACCAAACTATCTCCGAAGCTGCAAGTTTCTCAGTCACATTCAAGCTTGTGCCAAGCTCGTTTCATCAGCTACGACGGAGTTGAATGGATCCGACAAGATCAAGCTACATTGAAAGTGCTCTCTGGACTTCAAAGATCCTAGGTTGGAAGTGTTAGACACAAAAACGACGAAACTAGTTATGACGACCACATGTCTCTGTATTTTTGTTGGAGAACGAACAACGAGCTAAATTCGTTACAGTCCGAAGATTGAAAAGTGTGTCTTTTTTCGTATCCACCTCGTGAAGGAGGATAATCTTGAAAAAACCTCTGGATATCCTTCCGAGCAAGCACCCCAGCTGAACGAATCTATTCCAATCTGAGTTCTCTCTCCATCGTCGTTGACCACCGTCAGGGCTCCACCGCTGTCACCCTGTGAATATAAAACAAAAGGATTGTCGATCGGTTGTCGGAAATTTAATCAATGGTACGATTCGTCTTCGGTTAGATGAAATTGTGGAGTATTAACGATGTCAAAGGTTTCGAATCCCACCCGACACGGCGATTGGCCCTTCGTTGTATTCGTGCACAAGTGAATGTCCCCAATTGTATCGTTTGGAAACAAAGAAGCACAATATTCGTTAGAGATCATCTTGAGATCCAATTTCTGCAGGATCTTAGAGAGATCTGGAGCCTCTGTAACGAAACCGGTGTAATTAGCGTGTTAATTTATTTCTCATTAAGGCAGAGACAGGGAGAGCGAGACCTGCGTAATTTCTTACCGTCCTGTTCCAACCCCCATCCAGTGAGGGTACCTGTTCGGAGGTCGAACGTATTGTCTTTCTGATTAAAGGGTGGGAGGCGGATCGTTCTTACCCACGCTGTAATCAAAATTCGATCAAAATTGACGGGGTATCATCAGCGATGGCTTCTTAGAAATAATAACACCCAACAAGTGCGGTAAGAAAACGGTTGTCAAGTGCCGTGAAGTAGGCAAAGCATGATAAAAAAGAATAAAGGGAATAACCGAAAAGCCCTCGGGCCAGACAGATTACTTTGGCTAACAATGTATTTCTCTCCCTATACTGGAGAGCGTAATGCCTGAGTAGTCGGCAGAGTAATGGATTTTTCACCGAGTACATCGTACGTGTCAGAACGAAGGGAAGACTCAGGCGAATAAGGGCTACGTCATTCCTATAACTCGTGGGGTTGTAGTCCTCGTGGATAATCGACAATGTTGTATCCCTCGTTTGCCTCGTTACCTCCGATGTGCTGAACAATTCTTGGGCGCCCATTATAACGTGAAAATTTTTGTATCTGTCAATGAAAACCATGGTATTGACGGTTCACAGATTTTATTTGAAAATTTTTCTTTGGCACGTTTTTTCAGAGAAGTGGGACAGTCGAAAGAACAGTTTACACAACTTGTCAGGTTTGAGATCGTCGATCCGTTGGGAATATTCCCGTCTTTTATATTCGAGACTTATTACGAGTGACACATTGACTGTCAATTTATCGAAAGTGAATTCGAAGAGTAAGATTCAGTCCACGAAATTCTGGCGTCTGTTCTTCACTTTTCACCCTCGGTTTCAACCGGCCTTATTGAGAATCGCACGGCGTAGACTATTCCCGAATCGGACTATGCGATTGTGTTACTAATTGGCATAATCGAGTTTGAGAATATCGACTGATTTAATCCAATAAGCTCACCCATGGACGCAGTGAGCGGCGGTCAAGACGTAGAAAGGTGAAACCAGGGACCCACCGCAGAAATAAATCCCCTCAACCCAGATCGCTGCAGTCCAAGGAAACTCGCCCAACTCCGCATTCTGTCCTCCTAGTATCCTCTGGTGGGCAAATACTTCGAACTTGAAGATCTACAATAAAAGTTTAACGAGGCTTGGTAGGTATAGGTCACGCAACGATAAAGCTGTCGTAAATTTTTCAAGTCAACCTCGTTCGTGTGTCGTAACGCGGTATATTGAGCCGAGTCGCGAAAACTAGCTTACACTTGATTTAAGGACTTTTACGTGACGTGCGAGAATCGCATTGTGGCAAAAGGTGGGCCGTAATGATAAAATGGACAATGGAAATTTAGCAAATGGAATCATTGTTCCACGTTATAAAAGCTCTGATTTTTTTTCAGACTGAAATTTGATTTCGCTCTGGCGCAATATTGCTCGCCAGACTGTGTTTTATTACCGAGAACGAGAGAACACATAACGCAGCAAACAGCACCCGCATGATTAGAACTAGAATCTATCATACTCCGAAAAAAAGTTCGTCACGTTATATACCCTCGATTATCTAGAATGTTAATTTACCGTGGCTTACATTTTCGCATTAACGAATTTGCGAACAACCTTTCTTACCTACACTGCGAATATGGGGCGATTGAGATTATAACCGGTTACCTATTTGAAGGATAAAAAAATAAAGAAAACTTTCAACGTTGGCAATGCCACGACCTGACGGCATTACATGGTACTATTCATTTTCATTATCCATATCGTGCAGCGACCTAGATTTTAAGAAACGTAATTCAAAATACGCTTTGTGTTTAATTGATTTTTTCGTTCAGACGTACAATTTTTTTTCAGCTGTAATTTCAATGACGAGATAGTAGTTGAAAAACTATAAAAAAAATTATTCATTTTTCATTCTAGAATCATGAGATTCTGCAATATTTGAAAACTTTTTCTCTCTTCCTTTCCAATTATTAGAACATCATTATGGAAAAAAGTATGAGCGAAGTTTTACTGGATGCACCATCATGGTTGAAATCAGTTAACTACAGTTTCGTTTGCCATTTGTGTTAGTTTACAATAGTTCCATATTTAGGTACATGATTGTACATATTATATAATGGAACTGAAAGACTCGTCTAAAATGGTCAAAAAGTCACACAATTGAAATCTACAGTAGTCTAAGTCCGCTCGTGACTAACGTGAACAATCGTAAATTGTAAAGCATTGTCGTAATTGATTTTCAAACGCGGTAGATACTACACAGCTGGGTTATGAAATGAGATTTACTGTCAGAAAAACATCACAAGCGCAATTATTGTACCTAGCTAAATACATGGGTAGTGAATTCGTTACGGTAGCACACAACGATCGTAGTGGAACTTCGCTTCAAATTAGTCAATGTATTCCAGTTGTTTCAGGAAATATGATTTTTCAACTAATTGCGAGACAGCCTGGCATAAGATTTTTTGCCCATAAATTGATGCACTCGACAAATATATCCTCGAGCTCTGACAGAAGCCTGACGCACGTCGGTTATTTTCTTGTGTACAAATAATAGCAAAATACAAGATGCTTGAAATAAGTTGAACCCGCCAATTGACCAGGCTGGGTAATTCTACTATTAGCTCCAATTTGAAATTTTCCTACCGTGATTATAATAACAGCGGATCTAACGATCGTATCTACAGTTTTGATCCGTTTCTGTCCTCGAATGACTGAAGAAATATTACAAATATGTGACGTATAATATTCAATAATTACTAGTGGGAACTATGCAGTTACTTAACCAGTCGACGCCTATGGGCCATTAATTGTCAATCACTTCCAGACATAGTTTGGTAACACATGAGCTGGTGAAGAACTGACGGTCACAATGCATCCGGAATGTTAGAAGAATTAGTTACGAAACAGAAGTGCGAGTACTGTAGCCGTTTGTCGCAGAAGGGACGATGACCGCGTGATTTTCTTCTTCTGACTTCCGGGAGGCCAGAATAAAAATAGTGACTTTGATTCAGAGTGATTGAAGAAAAAGTTGTGCACGAAACATCTGGAAAAGATCGCAAGGTTGGTCGAGATAAAATATTTGATTGTGACCTTCGAGGTATTAGTTTTTTTTTTTTTTTTGTAGTAGTAGTAGTAGTAGTAGTAGTAGTAGTAGTGTGTAGTTTCTGTTCACGAATCTAAGTAAGAACAGACAACGGAGTGTGTGCCTGAAGCAGACTATCTAGGACATGTATAACGACCAATACACGATCTGAGCGCCACGAAATCGCGTGTGTTTGAAACGCGAGTTTGCCATTGACGGTCACGATTACAATCACCAGGAAGCATGCAAGAGTTAGTTTTACATTTGTCGTAGCGACCTGAAGACGCTTCGGATACGCGAATCGACGTGGTGAGAAAATCGGCAAGAATCACGATGGCCCTTATTCCAGACAAAACTCGTTATCACGTGGTGGCGACATCCGAATGTGGTAAGTACCAGAATATGCTTTTCAAATCGATTGGTTCATCCTCGCAAGAATACGATCAGCACACCAATGGTTCTATGAATTATTTCGGTTCACCGTTACGTGTCTGCTTTGCTTTGTCACTGTTTCGAAACCGATATAACACTGATTTGGATATGCTGATGATAGCAACCTGCACCAGTCACATAAAGCGTGTCACATAATTGTCCAATACAGGCGTGCAGCCGATTTATTTTGCGACAAGTAAATTCTCGGAATACTTAGAAAACCAATTCGGGAGATAAGCCAGGGTGATAAATTGGACGTGCTGGCAACATGCACCGCGATAAAGCACAGTTATACCGTGTTTAATTGACGGACGCTGTGCGCAGAAGTTCATTGGAGCAAGTTCTTATATTATAGTCTTTGATATTGATGATACGCGGAAGCTAATTGCAAGATCAAATTTGTACCATCATGGTTCACCACTCGTCTCGAATAGAAAGGTGGATCAGTGCAGTAGTCAAACTTTCATAAACGTCCCGGTTTCATCCGCCGCTTGTAAAGGTCACGATGTGATCTTTCTTCGCGAGAAAGAAGCCGCAACGCAAAATTGTACTTGAGTTAAACAAACCATGGGTCATGCCTGCGAGGTTGATGTTCAGTTTTACGCGTGCCGCTGAATACGTCACGCTACATAAATCAGTTACGTTATCTCAAAGTTCTATACTTACATAAGAGCACGTGCTCATTATTTACAGCGCAAATTTCTGAAGCGCGAACACCCGAAATTCAATGGCATGCGCGATTCGTGATCGGCAATTGTTTCAGAGGCCACGATATTCCTGAATGATCGCATCGGATGTGGGGCCAACTTCACTTCCCGCATAAAATAGTTTTCGTATACAGGGTGAATCCCAACGACTCGTTGATCTGAAGTTGGCTAGAATCGGAAAATGAGCATTCGCATACTTTAATTGATTCAGAAATGTCTGAAAGCGGGTTCCACGATTCTAGCCAACTTCAGATCAACGAGTCGTTAGGAATTCACCCTGTATGTTGTCTCACACGATATATATAATAATTTTGGAAGGGTGATGCACCGTCGGATACGGTCTGAGCTCACATGTCCCGTGCTGGTCGTCCGCGTATACGACATACGGTATTTCGTGTATCGCTGGAATTTTTCATTCTACGCCCGGCACAGTCTGAGAATCGAGCGGCTATTTTCGCTGACGTTATGTAAAAATAAAACTGCTTCAATAAAGTTCCTAGGCTTTTGGCAATTGGCAAAGTAACAATCTGGTAGAACTGCGGTCTCATATTCCGTGGACGTCGAGTCTTTCATGTCCTACCAATTAACGGTCTAACAATGAGCACGTTGCGTGCAGCTGGATTCTGAGATGATTTGATTGAACGGATTGTTGGACGAGCGCAGAAATTGTGTTATGAAAATTTCCGTATTTCCGCGGTGCAATTGGAAACTAAAAGACGTAAGGTACGTATCTACCGGTGATAAACGACCGGTACGTGGGAAGACGGTGTACGTAACCTGTTTTATCGCCGTTAGTTTTACCTGCCATTCATACAGTTGGCGTTACATACGAACCTGAGAATTTCACAATCAGCATAAAATTGAAACATTCAAGTGCACAGAGCAACGAACGACGAAGAAATTCTCTGTATCACATCGCACAACAGGAACTCCCAAAAACTTTCGATTGTGACCAATTGCCGGAACATTTGAAAAACTACTGTATTTAGGAGCCTGAAAGAATGCATTTAGCACTTTCTCGTTGGAGTGGGGACAGCATGTGACCACAGACTGAGTTCACGGTCATGGGATCGGTGCAACTCATTGTCAGCTTGACATCAAGAACACTGTCTCAATGTGCTTTGAACTAACCTTCGATATAAACTTGCGTGTAGCCTCTATCCTGGTGATCGCGAATGTTTGAAGTCCAGTCGATCCGGCTACGATCCAGAATAAATTTCCTAAAGGACCTCGATCAATCCTTCAATAAATGGAACATTCATTGAAATAGATTTTCTATGGGTTATTTTATTCCTTTCCCTGCGATTACCGGAAATCTTTACAATAATCGACTGCACACTACAGTCACATCGTAAAAAAAAAAACTAATGTATGATAATAATTGACAGTATCTAATGCATGACTTTAATCTGATAAAATCTATCCGTCGTGAGCCTCGATTCTGGAAATTATGGAGATATAAAATCTACCGGGGTGTATCCCGTGCAGGAATTTTTTCCAAGTCTGGACATTTGGCCAGCGCCAGGACTGGCGTGTAACGCTTTTCTAGCCACAGCCTGGGCACTGGCCTGGGACTGGCTAGCCCCTATCTAGAGACCAGGCTGTGGCGAGAAAAGCTTTACACGCCAGTCCTGGCGCTGGCCAAATGTCCAGACTTGGAAAAAATTCCTGCACGGGTAACGAAAGCACTCGGACTGGATTTGAGTTTGCTCACAATCGAATTTACCCATCTATACTCGTATTGGCGTATCGAAGGTATATAGCATGCTACGGGAGTACGAGCGTGCATGGATGAAATTGCACACACACACCTACGTGTGTACTCGCATATTCAACAATCTCCTGATTTTTTAATTAACACCGCGTGGAGGCAGGAACGATGCTGAATGCAGACGAGGCCGTGTCCCGCCGAATGCACTCCCCGATGCGGTCAGCCGGTGAGATATCTGGCAGGCGTTTCACAAATCGATATCAACAGACGGCATTATTGGACGTTTGATTTAGTTCATCCGACTAGTATTAAACATGCAATGTCCAACAGACCATTCAATTAACCCTATTAAAACTAGAACAAGTTACAAGACTTGTTGGCTCGTTACTTCGTTAGGCTGTCATGCAGCAGCTCCAGCGATCGTGTAATTATTATTATATTAAATAATTATTCAATACGTGATGCTGATCCGCGAAACGTACATACGAGTGGCTGTTCTTCCCCGTAGATTCGAAAATCTATATGACGTCCTAGCGTTTGATAATGGATGACGTATGAGACTGGATTCATCAATTAATCGATTCCTCACATCGATCATTCGATCAGTGAGTGGGTTATGCAGTCTTCCGTAAAGGTGTTGACGAGTAACAACGATGCATCCAAGGCAGTCTACCTGGAAAACTACGTTATACCGGTCTTGCGTAGAAGTATAATTTTCCCGCATTACTCATCTTCTGTGTTACACGTCTTGTTTCCTTAGTGTACTTTGACATATGGAAGGACTGTGAAATGTCTAAAAGTAGGTGCATTTTTTCGACGTTCTTTTCTTTTCTGCCATGTTGCTGTATAATTTTTTTTCACTCTGTCAGTTTTTACTTGGTGTATCAGACATATTGATCAATGCTAAGTCTGTTGCGAAGAGTCAGACTCAAGTTTTCCTTCCTCAAAGAATGTTCTTATAGTCTTACACCTGTTCCTGTCAATTTGAGTGAGTGATGTGACTTTATCTCTACATTGTGACCTGACCACGTTGAATTGTGGTATCAATCGTAACACTTTCGGTTCGAAAATGAACTTCAGTTTAGGGTGAGAACTATTCAATTAAATCGTAGATACGACGGTTTTACAGAAGTTTGTTCATAATTAGCCAAATTTCAGTGTACCGACAATTTATTCTCTCGGCCAAGTTTCATCGATAGCAATGATCGTCAAAGCAAATGACAAACAGCTACGCAAGTATGACGAGTAATAAAAAATATTATTCGCAAATATTTGTAGACACGTGAGTGTTTTATGTCAGGGTGCACAGTTGTAGACAATAGGCAAATATTTGAATATATTAATGAGCGATGGCAAACTAGACTGTCACATCATGTTGATTTCATCAAATGGCAATTCAACACGGTATGTGCTTTCCATCCGACGACGTATTCTATCCTGATAAATTTATTAGACTGACCTATTCAGACCAGTTGGACGTTGCTAAGTTCTCTAAATGATCGGAGATTGACTTGTCGATCAGAATCTACAATCCCTTGTGTTTCTTAGGAAGTGTGTGACTGTAAATAAGTGAGGTGTTTTTTAATTGCTTGTGTGGTCTCA
This sequence comes from Euura lappo, assembly GCA_018257835.1. Lineage (NCBI taxonomy): Eukaryota > Metazoa > Arthropoda > Insecta > Hymenoptera > Tenthredinidae > Euura > Euura lappo. The sequence continues at coordinate 310,505 of JAEUYN010001407.1, read as the reverse complement.
AGAAGTAGCTTACTGAAAACTAAATAACTCCTAAAATCTTATCCATTCGTGTTGACAAAATCATTTTTGAATGCAAGAGTAGCCTTTACTTTGTGATGATTCAGTAATGGAAGTTGATAGGTGTAGTTCACAGCCCACTACACTGCAGTAGACTCCGTTTTTTGTAGTTGACTTTCCTTGATGCACGAATAACCCTCAACTGGATGTAGGCTATCAAGTCATGGTTATTCCATGACTTTGACATTTAATTCATCACAGCCAATTCACATAAATTCACTGATTATTCGTTTATTCAAGATCATTGAAAACAAACGTAGCATACTAAGAGTTGTGCGGTGCCAACAGTGATGGTGCCCATTTACCACTTCTTTTAGGAAAAGAACCTCGACTATCACTGAGGTACCTTATTTTTGAGAGTTAGAATGTCTGACTGGTCTCGATTTTTTCACATATTTTGAACTCTGTAATAGACGCCTTTTATTTCCAAAATTGATATCACAGTAATGCTCAAACTTTGAACTTTGAAATATTTCTTGAGAATGAAAAAACTAAGTACCTATTCGTCGAATGTGTTATCACGGGACTGAAATTCGCGTTCAGGTCCCCGAAATACACCTGAGCCGTGTAGTTCGGCATACGAATAACAATTACTCGACTGATAATTATCAAGGTCAAATATCTGATAAAAAAACAGGTTCAATATTCGCTTGAAGATAAGAACGCTATGATTTGATTCGGTTAGAAAAAACGATTGTGCTGAACGGTAATAGTGCTACGGAATTGCTATATTGAGACTGTCCCTCTTTTTTGTCCATTCAAGGCTTTTCACTATCGGTTTAACGGGGTGATAAAAAGGTCAGAATCGAGTTCTAGCAGCAGCAGTGTCAAAACAATTATCAGATGCAAGTGTAGATATCAGGATGGATGCAGTTGCATCTCGGCGCGAGAAAACGTCTCAATATAGCGAACAAAGACTCTGATGACTTGGTTAAGGTATGAAGAAAAGTGAATAATCGTCGATCTAGAAACGGTTGAAAAATGGTTCAAGGTGAGGGAAATTGATTGAATCGAACGTCTGATAGTTTAACACGTTTTTCTAAAATCTAACACGTGCACATTTTTCGTTTGTTGAGTTTATTGGGCGAAATTTTGAACACACACTTTAATGTGATAGTGAAGGAGGCAATTAAAAGTGTCGACATACGTATCTCTGGAAATGTCTGATACAATAAAGACAAAGATTGTGGGAGATATGAATGTCAGCGCTACCGCTTACGTTCTGCTCCACACTTGTGAACCAGTTTACGATTGTATTTCCGATTTTTATACTTCTCAACAACGTCGATAGACGCTTTGTGAATATCATCGCCTCTGTTTCGGCTTTGTTTACTGAGATTTTCCATTTTTTGAGTATTCACCAGCTGAGACTATTTTGATTCAAGACTGTATCATCGTATTCTACGTAAATTCTTCCACTTCCAAATATACGAGGCAATCAGCAGTAGGTGTAATGTAACCGGAGAATCTAAGCTTAATTAGGTCGTAGACTAATAGCACCGCTCGTGACGAACTGTGTAAAATGTTTTTTCCATACCTAAGAGAACAGCACCAGTGTGTTTTTATTGACATGGTTAATGGTGGTAATCTGGTCAACTACTCTTGCCAGCTGCACTACAATGTTATGCTTATTGAGAAGGACAAATTTTTCGGAAATTATGATATTGTGTTACAAGTGCAGAAAGTGATGGTCAGATATGCTTGTCAATATATGTCAATATATTGTCAATATATGTCAATATATGTCAATATATATATATATATATGTATGTTATCGCAGTGGCGCTACCCACAGCCAAAACTAACACCTACACACGTCGTAAACCATATCGGTAACGACATACACTACAGAGTCAGGTTTTTGTCTGGAGTATTTCATACCGGAACTAACATGTTTCGAAAATGGCTGAAAACTTTTATTGCTACCCTGAGGGATACGATTATAAACCGACGTTTGTGTAGAATCATAATTAGATCATACAATGTTTGGGTCCGAGGGTGATGAATTGCCCATGACAGTCGTTGGCAACAACGAGTCTGTACCTAACACTGTACTACGTGGTGAGGAGTAAAGTGCACACAAATAACAATATTATAACTTCATATTCACTGATCGAATTCTCATTCTCGTTTGTCCACAGACAATGATAGCACAGAAACGCCAAGTGACTTCGAGACCGCGATATCAGCGACTGGTGAGTGTTTCAACATTTAGAAAGGATTCTTTTTCTGTATTTGTTTATCTTTTAGCTACATTAAAACCGAATTGTTCAGGACATGGAGTGTTCAACGTGCTTCTCGTTTTGGCCACCATTCCAGTCGGATGGACAGTGGTCTTCGACACATCTACTATCGCATTTGTCATGCCATCGGCAGAGTGTGATCTCGAGTTAGACCTTTTTCGGAAGGGTACGCTGGCCGCTGTCACTTTCGCAGGTCCGTATAATTAGCCAGCGAGAAGAGGAGAAGTTTTTTTCCGAAAATTCTTGGAATTTCTTCTCATGTTTCAGGTATGTTATTCACTGCATTTCTCTGGGGCTTTGTGGCGGATAATATGGGAAGAAAGTACCTTTTACTTGTCGGCCTATTCTTGGACGCTCTGTGTAACATTTTCAGCAGTGCTGCCCAGAGCTATTGGGTTTTTTTATCCTTCAAATTCATCAACGGGATCATGTGAGTCGACAAAGGACGAAGTAAAATTATTCAGCAAAATCGCTATCGTTAGAAAATTGAACAACAGCACTGTTCGGTCCGCTTGTTCGGTCTACCATTTGCGAGACAATGCACTTGATAACAAATGACACTACGTGACTTTTCCGAAGGTTCGGTTTCCCGGACTACCGTCCTTAAAAATCCAGGCATTCAGGGATACTCCATACAACCAACAATAGTATCGCTTCACTTTCAGTGTTGGTGGTCCCTTCGGTGTTCTCATGACATACATAGCAGAGTTTCACGATGAACATCACCGTCCCAAAGTCCTGATGTGGACAGGATCGTTATTTGCTGTTGGAAACTTTGCAGTGCCAGGTATTCGCATTCCATCATCAAGTCAGAGAATTTTTTCGAATTGTCGTCCAATTCAGGTCTAGATATGATTGATATGATATGGATACTGACTGTATTCTGTCCGTTTCAGCACTGTCCAGAGCAGTTCTACCGCAACCTTGGACATTTTCAATTTTCAACAATTTTTTCGTCTTCAACAATTGGAGGATATTTTTATTATTCTCCTCGCTGCCACCCGTCCTTGGGTTCTTTACGATTGCCGCCCTTCCGGAGAGCCCGAAATTCCTGATGACCAGAGGAAAGCCCGAGGATGCCTTGAGAATATTAAGGAAGATGTATTCGATGAACACGGGCAAGTCGGCAGACACTTATCCGGTAACGTTAACGAAAGCAAACAACATTACATCATTTTTACATTCATATTTCGAATGTCATCGAACTCACAGGCCTGTCGGTGACTGTAGGTGGTACAAGACCACGTTGTTCATCGACTTCTGTTATTTGATCAATCGAATTTACATACCTAAGCTCAACAGTTTGCTCAACCAATACAGCACACAGCTATGATTAGTAATCTACAATGTCATCATTGTTCGTGATTAGCCCGTAATGCGTCATTGTTACGTTGCAGATCAAAGTCTTATCAGAGGAGAATGTGGCAAAAGCTCGATCACCCTCAGAGCCCACGACTTCATCAACGGGGTCTTTGTTTGCGGCACCATATCTAATTCCAGTGTTGTTGGCGAACGTGATCATTTTTGCTAGCATGTCGGGGTGAGTAAATACCAGGTTTCCTAGCAATACCAGTGCAATTTAGGAAGACAAGCAATCCCGTGGATAATTTTATTACACCGCAAACGTGGGTGTAAGTACGAACCGTAAACTAGAGTCGAGGCAGGAAGGTTTGGCTCTTTTTGCAAGCTTATAGGACGTATACGTGGGTTATCTTGAAGTTTTTTTGAATGTACCGCGACTTTTAAGGGTTCCATTAACCTTATATCATTGCGGGCGCGTGGTTGAGCCACAAATGATGTTGGGAAAACCCTTAAGGTAATGGTTATCGCTCGGGCGGTAATTCTCGAAGCCTCTAACCCCAGCGCATAAAGAAATGCTAATCCGATACCCACGTCTACTTGGGAATATTCAATATCTTGGCTTGGGGTTCCACTCGGGCACCAGGAGCATTGAAATTTCGCGAAAAGGTTGAACTCAAGGAAATGGATTTGGAATAAGAAGGTTTTACTCCGAATCTGACTAAAATTTTAGCGGCTTTTTATTCCCCCCCACTGAGGGCAGACCCTGGTATCATAATAATCATCATTCCTCTCGGGGAAAGAAAGTAATTAAATTTCTCCGCTCAGGATGCACATTATGAAATCGTGGCTACCCCAGCTGATCGTTATTCTGAACAACTTCGACCCCAAGGAAGGGAACGGGACCATCATCGCACCAACAGTATGTGAGAAACTGGACTACGAAGCAATCAACGGCTTTCCAACTCAAACAGCACAATCTATGATCGGCAACACATCTGAGACTTGCATCCCGGTAAGATCCCTGCTCCTCATTCAGTCATTTCCTTATCAACTTCCCCTCGATCGTTTTCTTTTCTTCAGATGGTCGTCTCAAGCTTAGTATACACTAACGCTGCCATAATTGCTGCTTCTGCTGTTCTGGGTGGTATTATGGCTGGAATGGTCATGAACAAGTTTGGAAAAAAAAATATGCTGCGTGAGAAATTTGAACTATTTGTGATTTCGATGAACGTTGAATCATTGCAGGGATTTTAGACCACGTTTTCTTACAGTGGTGTCCCTTTTTTTCGCCGGGATGAGCAACATTGGTATAAACTGGTCACCGTCGACACAAATTTTCCTTATCCTAGCGTCGTTCAGTATCGCATTGACTGGAATATCGACGAATACGATAACCGCGATGATCATTGAAGTTTTTCCAACGAATTTGAGGTAAGATACGAAAAAGTGGTCGAGTATCTTATCTTACCCATGACCGTTAATGCACTTTACATGTAAGACTATTTCTTATATCGCACTATTTCAGAGCTACTGCAGTAAGCCTGACCGTGATTATGGGAAGACTCGGAGCGCTGACTGGCAATTTATTGTTTCCGATCCTCCTAAATGTGTCCTGCGACGCTCCATTCTACTACATTGGCGGATTTCTCACTCGTGAGTAACCGAGCCACATATGTATCCGCTGCAAAGCCTCTATAAGCACGTGCAGCAGAGTGAAGTTTAGTGCATCCGAGCGAAACGGGACACTCTAAGCTTTTGAGTTTACAATGTTTGTTTCGAACCAAGTGGGTCAGCGGCGGGTAGTTTTTGACCTAGCCTAAAATTGGGTTGAATTTTGTATCACCGATCGAAAAAAAATGGAGGCCTTGCATTCATTCACATTGATATTCGAATATCTGTTTCAGTTGCTACCCTGATGGCGATCTTTCTCTCCAAAGCATCACAAAAATCATGATACCTGATGACAAATGAAACAAACTAGGAAAATAAATTTGTAAATAGATATAGAGTAGTGAATAAAACCTTTCGTACACAAACATTCATCACTGGTTCATCCTGCTCACGAACACCTGATCCCATATGTTCACACTGTTCATTAGCACGCGTAACATAAAAAATCTATTTCTGTTCATTGATCATCATGACGTAATCACGTCAATGAACCAGGTCTTTACATCGTCCAATAACACTGATGAGGGTGATCTATTTTTCTAGATGTACCACCTACCATGTGCCAACGGTTCCCGATGCAACATACCAGTGTCATTCGCTCTTCTTTCTTTATCGTTATATGTAGATCAGTTCTCTCAGAAATAAATTTGGTTCATATAGTTGGTTCTAAAACACACTCAATTATGTGTCTGTCGAAATTGAGCGAACAATCCTATGCGGAGCTATGGAGCGGAGCTACCACCAATTAATCTATATTATTCATAATTCGTTTTACCCTCGATAAAATTCTGACTATTTCCTGGCACACCTGCCCGTTCGTAACCCAATGGCAATTATATTCCAAGTGATATTGGAAAAAATTGGAAGATAAAAAATGTGAAAAATGTTATCTCCCTCGAGAATCGCGAGCAGTTATTGAGTTGATAAATCCTATACGAATGGCAGACTCTCCAATCTCCAATGGCAATTCCGTACCGCGTACGCATAAATAGGGAGCATGCCGTTTCTATCCGGTGTAGCACGTCGAGTGGCAAGTGAATGGTAGCTATAAGCCGGCATAATACTTGGTTGTTTACGGGTCCTGTTAATTACGCAGCCACATAGCCCGCAACTCCTGTTGGAAGCTACACGACGTGTGTGTGTGTGTGTGTGTGTGTTTACGTGTATACGAAAACGTTGTCTATTGTGCATGCCCAGAGTACGACTGCATGGCTTAGGTGACCGCAAGCTCAGTTCCTGTCCCAAAATATTAAACCCTCACAAGTTTTCCCAAGCTGGTTCACCCAGGACTGGTCGTATTGTCAATTAAATTGCCAGATGCCGGGTATAAGGTATAACGAGAACGAAGTAATATTGCTCGGAGAGTCAATGGGGTCCGAAGGGCACGTTGTGATTTAAATGAGAAATGCTCCGGTGTGAAAACCATGAATTTCAATGCCTTCTTGAATATAAATTCGAGGTCCACGTAGGTCGTCCTGAATTCTTGATTTTCCAATCGAACTGTGGCCACAGTATACAAGACTTCAAAGAAATATTTAAACTCGATACCCACAGTCACACCCAATGTTCCTATACTTATTAGGATCGCCAAAAATTCCTATTTATAATCTTCGATTCGCGGTTGAATTATTTGCAAAACGGATCCAGAAGAGGAATTTTTTACTTGTCGTGCCCAGGCATATGAATAAGCACGAATGTAATTTCGATCCAAAATACTATTTGCCAAGCCTCTGGTATTCGCTTATGTTAGATAAAATTCCCCAGTGGTGCAAATAAAACAGACGTAAAGTAGGAAACACGAGGTGATATTAAATTGCGGAGCAAATGTCCCATCTGTAACGGGCACCTTCGTGCCGACGGGAAGCCGCCTGCTTTATCGGAAGAACGTGACGTTCGCACACTCTTTCAGACTCGTTATATCACCACCTTTTATCAAATATTACCGAGGGTCATTACGGTTTAACAGTTATTACCACAACGGTCTAGTTTACCCACTGACCGCGATATAATTCAACTGCCTTTTTCGCAATCTAATCTTACATCTAAATTGCAGAACAATCAAAAATAAGCTCTGCAGATCTGATTCATTGCCGTCAATCCACGGTAATTTTTCGAGTTTGACAGACGAATTTCAGGCATGAACAACGTGCTTTTAATTAGCCTTCTAATTTGAACTTGAGATACCTCGAATTGAAAACTAGAGATCAATATCTGCTTCATACAGCAGTAGGTAACTTCTTCCGAGCTTACCTACAACTGGTGCGGTTACCATTAGGTTGTGAAAAAGCGCGGCAGGTACCGTTGGATGATTGCGTACCATCAGTAAAAAACAATTAGAATACCAATAAAGTAGAAATCTTCTGATACTGAGTTCGTCACTTCATAGAATTCTGCCATCAACGTGGAAAGAATTGTCCCTGAGCAAACACCAAGTGGACAAGGCATGAATTTGTTTCGATTCATCTGATTCACTCTCACATCAGGATGACATGAAATTCTTTTTTACACACGCTCAGCGTACCCAAGATTTTATAAAGAATAATTATTCTGGTTGATTTGTTATCTTTGAGGGCGGAAGTCGGAAGGAAATTCAATTTTTTCAGTTAGACCCAGACAGACCTTGACATAATTGAAAATTAGCAATTGTTCCTTCAACCGTCTCCACCACAGGTATTTAATTTTTTTAGGTAAAATTTAATAGATTACCCGCACGCGATGAGACAATTATTTCATGACGTCTGAATGTCTTTTTCCGCAGACTGGTACGATTTGGCGAATTGGCAGGTGAATTCCGTTCCGGCGGATCTTTAAAGACTTTCAATTCGTACTAATTTCTTACCGGAAGTCAACAAATGACAAAGTTATGTAACGTTAGATGATTATTTGTACAAATGAAACGAATACGTTCATCTGTTTTACAGCATTGCGAAATTAGGCCAGGTTTTTAAATACAGCGAATGGAAACTTAATTAAGTGCGCGAATAGGTGGGTCCGCAAGTAAAACTAATTGTAATTAACCAGACGTGGTCCTCTTTCACACACGCCAGGCGCACCTAGCTCACACGGCCTACATGGTCACGCGTATCTCGCAGAATTTATTTTTCATAGAATTTTCACGAACGACGAAAATTAGCAGAATTTATATGTTAAGAAATATTAAGAAATTACAATAATACTTGAATACGATTTGAGGCTGACTTCACTTTACGCAAAGTTCCATCGAATTGCGAACATTTTATCGGGAAATTAGGTAACATTTTGATTTCCAACTTGCAGGATATGGAATCAGAACAAAGGTGTGGCACTCGTATCAACCGTATCAAATTCCGTGTGAGGCTAATTAGTTTAAAATATACGAAATGAGTTCATCGCGGAATCGACGTGTGCAGTGTATAAACGTTCTCCAAATGGTAGTAGATGGGTTGTTCAAATAAACAAGTCGAAATACTCTGTTCACTTATTTCCTAGGATCAATATCTACGATCCTACCGATAAGTAGAAAAGAAACTCGCATCCTGTGCTCGACGATGCGTAACGTGTGGTCGTATCGATCTGACGAATACACATACTCACGGCCACGTGAAAATCGAATCCTTTTTTCACTTCGGAAATACTAGACGATACGACCTTGACTGATGTTATGTTTGAACAGTTCTCCCGCAGGGAATAGATGAGCCATTGTTCGAGTTCTAGACCCGACTCACGACTGGCCATCGTATGTTGTGAATGTGTCCAAACACGAAAACGTGAACGATATTCTCATTTTCAATCATTTCTTTATTTTCCTCACATTATATACTTGAAACATTAGACGATCTCTTCACGTGTGAGTGGTGACTTCGCCTTAGTATTTATTTGCCATACAGACCATTTTGCAATGAACTAGAGTTTTATTGAATAACTTTGAAATAAAAATTCTAATCGAGCAGATAAAACTAAAAAACTGTTGTTCGGCTACATCACTATGAGAAGATATGATACAAAACTGTGATAGAAATACTTTCAAAAAATGTTATTCATCTTTGGAGTCGAAAATTTCGGTCAAATCTGGATAGTCTGTAGTGCAAATAAACGCGACTCATCCGGTTCGTTTCGGAATGGGAAGGTAATGGCGCTCTTTGGTGTCACAGGATTAAATTGTGCGAACCCATCAATTTTTTTTGTCCATTTAGAAGACATGCGACCATCTACGATTATAATTACACTATGGCAGACGCATACGCAGACGCTTTTAATTGGCACGCGTTATTATACGATGAATATTTAACAAATATACACCGGAAATAAAACGCAGTTGGTGAAACAGGGGCTCGACATTCCTTCGTTATGAAATCGCGTAGACCAGCGCGATGTGCACTATATGGAGGAAACGATGTAGACATATTAATTTGCACTCAAATATTCGCCATTCCGTGGCGACCACCCTTAGAGCAGTTAAAAAGACGCACCAGTCGTGAGAATATGAATGAAGAATGGTGCTCAAAGTATCGATTTTGATTAATCGGGTATGCGGGGATAAAAGCTTTCAATTAGATGAAACTAGTTAAAAATTGTTAAACGAACGGAAACGCTTGCTGAGTCACCATGAAGGCGGAATTTACAATTTCAACCGATAAAAAGCGAGAGTTAGGGGATACTAGGTGTAGAGTAAGGAGTAAGTTTCCGCATGTGACGCTAGATGGTGAGATCGTTGTACCGAATAGTGACGTCACATCGTGGCGCGCCAGTGAATCCGTTTCGAATTGATTTTGATACTTGTTTGTTTCTAGTCAATTGATATCTGAGATCTGAAGTAATCCGATTCTTCGAATGACATCAAGCTTTTGATGATAATGTCAAGAGATAGAAAAAAGTTCAATTCCAAGACCTGTTTTCTTGAATTGCGTCATGAAAGCTGTCCGTAGATTTGTTCTGGTTGGTGTATGCATAATTGTACTACGTCATGTGTGTTTCTTGCCGTTGCTTACGAACGTCACTCGACGCATGTACCTTGGGGCTGATCTTGAGTAAGACTCAACGAGCCATTGCCCCCCTCCGAATACTTAGTGTCGTTAAATATAATATAGTCGGAACTTGATGAATTATTCATGGACGTTTCATACTGTATAGCAGTGGACGCGAATCGACTGACGGACGGACTGACGTTATATTTGCGAAATTTACATATTTATTTGGCTCCCGCCACTTTAAGGCTCCTTACGCAGCGACCAATAGCCTCGAAAATCTCCTTGCCTTTCCGACCAAGTGTCTTCCCGCTCCAAATTACCCGTTCGTCAGTTCAAATTTGAGTAGAGAATTATTCACACAGTCGGCCTGAGAATTACCCCTTTTCTTCATTACCTAAACCGGCACCAGTCAGAATTTGATGGTAAAAATTCCTCGACGTAACATTTCCTGCATCCATTTCTCAATGTCGTGATAAACCGCGATGAACGTAGTTCGCTAATCAAGTGTTGACTGATCGATGAATCATCCACGATTTTTATAATCTTACTTTAATCTAAACTGGAAACCAGAACATAATCCCAGAATTTCACATTCGCGTAATCACAAAGGGTGGCTAATTTAAGGCTCACGAGCTTTACGTTAGTAAGCCCCAACGTCATTGCTTCAGAGTCTTTGAATTTTCGTATTGAAACGATTAAAGGTATCAGCCGAGATCATCGTTGTACGTTGTTAGATAATCATGTGAAATCTGAAGAAACTCTCAACCATTTCTCTGTTGTTGCGAAAGGATTCTGCGGATTGTTTGTTGCATATCTGTGACCCTCACAAACTTTCAGTTTCATAGCTGATAATATCTGAAAAGGCTTCAATTAAAATTTTATAGTTGTTAATTTTTTTTACTCGTACTCCTATACCTATAGGTGGTGGTTTGTAGATAAGCACCCCTGTTCACTGTATCTTTATTTACTCTGGGTATTACGTATGACTAAAGCCAAAAAAAAAAAATATATGAAGTGAAGTGCGCGGATGGTATGCGTAATCTAAGTGTATGAAAATTGCACATGTTGGGATAATCCATTGAACCCGCATCCATCAGCCGTCAATTTTGGAGGTCGTGGAATTGTTTGGTTTGGTTTGGTTTTACGTAGGCTTGACGCCAACTGGGCTTATCGTTTAATCGATCGAATCCAAACAACACTCTACCGTGTGTGTATATACCGAAGAATTCGCAACTGGCCTTATGTAAACCAGTGACGAAATCAGATTTGGCATGTTCCAAATGCCAAACGGCGAATTGTTGTATTCCTCGCCGTCTTGTAACTTCGGATTAATTTTTACCAGTGATAGAATTAGCCACTAAAACATCCCAAACACACCGAACGAAAATGCGTATCAAACCTCAACTTACCACAATCGTGAAGCCCGCATCGAATCAAATTTTCTGAAACAGCTACAGTGCTTTTAGGAAATGAATGTCCGATCAAGGGAACCAGTGTGCTTCGTAAAGAATATTCATATCTCAAATCAAATAAAATTCTAACCAAAGCTTCTGCGTATAAAAAAGATATTATTTTTGAAAATAGGTGTAGATATTACAAGCTTTCAGGACTAAGAGTCAGTTTATTCAGGAAACGATACTCCTCGTCGTGCGAATGAAGGATTGGTAAAAAATTCTCATTTTGCCCAAGTTATCTGCAAATAAATTAGAATAATTGATCATAACTTTTCACACTTTTCAAATCACTACATTCGTATGATGAGGAGTAGTTTTCGGAGGATAATGAATCCCAACCCACGTTGTTTGAAAAATAGTATCTTTTTATGTGAAGAAGCTGTGGTAAAAATTCTAATTGATTTGTAACATGTTTATTTTTTGATAAAACACCCTGTACTGGTCCCCTAAACTCTTATCCCCAGTTTATCATCCCATTATTGCACGTGGATCGTATCAGATTACTTTTACGATTTCTGAACAGCGTAGATTTCAGTACCCTCGATCATATACTCATACCGTGTGCATCCATAAACTTTATATTTATCATTTACTCGTGTTTGAGTACTTGTATTATGTGTAACGTGTAAAGGTCAGCTTGATAGAAAACATCTGTAATTCAGGCCCGCACTACATATTTGCCCAAAGATAAAACGAAAGTAAACGATTTAAAAAAGAACAAAATCGTCTCCGTCCACTTGGAACGTGGACTTGACCTCAGTAACCAATCTACTCGATGGTATGGAATGAAATTGAAACGAAAATACACAACCTGCAGGTCGCTTGGATAAGATTTTATTCTAGTACCTAGGTACACAAAAAATGTCAGTACAGAAAATTACTTTGCCAGAATCCAATACAGATACTTACTAAAGTAAGTTTCAAAAGACTTATATCAGTCCGATGACAGTGCCGACACTTCATCTCACACAATTGTCAGACCCGACGATGGCAAGATTTTCTAGCAGCTACCAACATCCCCTGCTGAATATCCCTTGCGGAACTTTACCGTCTCTTGAAATGAAAATCAATAAAGGGGTCAAAGTTTTTTCTTTCTTCTCTTGGTGATCGTAGAGCTAATGAATTTTGATTATTGTTCTATGTTTTTGCTCCAAAGGTGAGAGGAATTCCCCTGGTGAAGGTTCAGTCATTTGGGGATGACTTGGAATTGAACAGCAGCCGGACCAGCGGTGTGAGAGGTCTGACTCACCGGAATTTCCCCAGCGAGACACAATTCGGCCACCCACAACTAGACGGATTTTCCGGCGACTGAAGGGTTATCATTATATGTATAGTGGAACACGAGCCTAGTGGATATACCTGGATACTTTTAGTGCAGGAAGCGGGCAATCTTTGAGGCATTTACTAACCCAGTGGTACTGCGTTTAGATCTGGGTTACTTGGGAGGCGTTTTCGAGTCACATTTTTCAACCAACGAATCTGGTTTCTCGTGGATCGTATTTCTTCTGTCTTGCGTGTCTTGTGTCTTCTGTAGTATTTACGTCACTGTAGTAGCGATGCTACATTCCGCTCGAATAATCCACGCCGCTTATAATTTACACACAAGAATTTTTACCAGCAAGTTAATTATGATCGAGAATTCGGTGATTATTTCTATATACTCGTTAAATAATTGGACGTATTTTATATACCTTTCTCATTACCGAAAGAACAAAAAAAAAGTCTCGAAATACCTTCGCTGCAGCTTTCAAACTCACTTCGGGGCGGTATCGACCATCTAGAAAAACGGAGCTTAATCGTTCCGGGTCCACCCTTATCATCAATCTTCACCACGTGACTCATACTCTGGGATCTATCCAAGATTATGTGTCACACTTCGGGAATACTTCTGCACAAACAGGGTTGAATTTCGTCACGAATCAGACAAACGAAAGAACGAATATAGAAAACAAAAATGGGAAAGACTAGAGATATCCCGTGAGATCGCACGGTCACTCTCGTGATTGCTATAAGTATACTTATGTGTAGGTATATTTTTCCAACCACTTCTTGGCTCGTTGCTTCCGACTTTATTTTCAGGGTAAGGAGTAATCAGCGGTCGTCCTGGCGTATCCTTCCATTTGAGAAATCGATAACGTGATTAAGTAACAGTTTGCTAAAACGTCTACGTCTATACGATTATTAATCTCTCAGTTTTTACCGCCAGCGTCTAAATTACGATGTAATGGGACGAAAAACAAAAAATTGAGAAGAAAAATTGACTGGCAGTGTGTACAAATGTGAGATTTTTTGATCAATCGGATTTATTTCTAGACGCAATTGACTGTCTAGGGAAAATTAAGACCCTCGGTGATAATGGAAGATCCGGGAAACTCGCGATAATATACCGTCGATAAAAGCATTGTTACAACCTTTCGTTTCCATTATGTTTGGGGGAGCGATATTACATAGTATATTTATCGGCAAGAAACTAATCTGACAAGTGTATCGTGATAAGTGCTGCGCCAGAGCGGTCATTTCGCACCTATACGAATCGCCACCCTTATTAGATGTATAGTTGTATACGATACCCTCCATTATTCGTAATCTCTTCTCGGATTAACCCGGATCTTATTCCGAAATTGGTAGGTCAATTTGACGAGGTGCAATCCCTGACGATCAGAAATTGACGTTTAATAGAACCGCGCGTCCAATATACGATATTCCTCTACTGCATTATCCCCGAGTCTCGTGTGAGGCACTAAAATCTATGCTTCTCAAAATTCGGAGTTTGACAGAGATGCTAATTACCGTTCAATCGTCGAAGCTTTTTTACTACTGCAAAATTCAACGTGCTGAATCACCTTTTGTCCTTTGCGCAAGCTGATTGCAATATAAAATTGTTTTGCACCCTGAAAATCCAGCTTTCATTCAAGATCTGGTCGGAACATCTTCTAGTAACAGAACGAACGAGGTAAATTTACATACGAAATGTATCAAACTTCGGTTAGGTCAGTTTCTTTGAAGTAGAGTATGTCACTCGACCTCTTTATTTTATTGTTAGAGAAACCGACGACCAAGTCGAGTTGACCTTATCACGAGCTTGTGGAGAATGAGATATAGTAACAGTCTAACAAACTCATGAGAGGTTCAGGTGGTCAAAGATCTAGGAAAAAGTTTCGACCTTAACCCAGAAGCTCGCGGTTGGTCATCGCGGTAAAAAAATAAAGGACGTCAGTAGTAAAAAACAAGAGTACCTAGACCATAGTTGAACACACGTGATGAAAGTGAGAAACCTTTGGACGCAGAGTCGTAAGCGCTCTCTCTTAGAAATGAAAAAAACTGACCACCGTGACCGAGCAGAAAAAAGTCAAAGTATTGATCAGTTTGATTGTGCTTCAAATGAAACTGATCTTCGACTATACGCATCTCCACAAAAGTTCTCTGATTTCGGAATTGAGTTTCTTCTCTATATCATAGCCTTTTTGTGTCAGTGGAAACATAAGCCGAATCCGAAACTTCACCTCGCAACGTCCTACCCTCCTATGACGAGTGACGGGTGTCCCACGTTTGTATTCCGTTCGATCGTTATCAAATCGGACGTTGATATGCTATCATAATTACATGCTGCGCAAGCAATTCCCCTCTTCCGCAACCCTGATTGTTTCATTGTAGTTCGTCAGTTGTCGAACCATGACATGAATGGCTTGCCTTTTCTGATTCGATAACATTATCAGCACAGTTTTGAAAGAAGAAATACATCTGATTGAAGCACGAAGTGCGCCACGAATTTAAGAAAAAGTTTTCCTTCAGCCAGCTTGACCTTACGGTCAGTCTGGCTATCGTACTTGAGAGGGTAACATTAATTCAAGTCTGCAGCAACGGAAGTCGTCGCGTGCCTGTCGCCATTAGACTGCAGGGATCGTGAAATATAGCGAGTCCTAATATACCTGCAGGACAGAAAAAAATTCACACAGTGAGGGAAGATTAGAAATTGTCACATATTATTGTGCGGGGCAATAAAGCTCTCTGTACAGTACAAGATAGCTGCTATACCCTCAGCGATAATAGCTTCCGCGTGCTACCCTGAACCTGTTCGCTGTCACGTTTCATCCCTCAAATATATCGGTCGATCGTGTGAAATCGTGAATTTGTGCTGTACCATAAAACTAGTTTCCCGTTCGATACGACATTTTATCTTCTGTCCTATTCCGATTACCGATTGCGAATTATTACTGTATTAGGTCGGATGATGACGTCAATTCAGGACAGGAAGAGCGGAATGAAATAAACGTATAGAAGGTATCCGCAGGAAGCGCGTCCGGGATAAATGGCGGACTATTTCGATATACGAAGATGGGAAAGATCGTCGACATTGAGATAAGAAGATTACACTAATTATAATTAAGGATTATCTAGCACGTGGCATACAGGGGATAATGATCCGATATATTGTGTTTCCTCGCCATGTTTATTGCGTGTTTGGCGGCAACCAATTGGCCGGATTCCTTAATTGGGGCAAGAATTATGAACGGTTGATCGGAGATCGTGGACCTCGCACAATTCGTCAATTTTACATCTCCACGTTGACGATGGGATTTCAGATTGAATCTTGTTCATGGGACCGTCTATCGACAACCAATTCAGAAGTATCGCCTAAAATTAGAGTCTCCTCATTCCCTACAGTCCAAGAAGACAGTGGAGATAAATCGCGCGTTTCCAATTTATCGTCACCGTCACACGTACAATACCTTAAAAAGTTCCCACTGCCCAGGAGTAGCATGATGCTCACTGTGTCGACTAGAAAAAGTCTACGATTCAAATATAACCAGAGCTGCAGCCATGCGTCGAATTTTTTACAATAGAAAATATAAAATGGGCGGCATGTTTTGTGAATCCTGCATCATCTTCCCCAATATTGTAAATTCATATGTCCGCGACGCACCTTTGCAAACAAAATATAACGGGGCTCACGATCAGTACCATCATCCAGGTAGACACGCGTGGTGAAGCGAGTGTCTGCACAATAGCACATACGAATACGTATATGCGACTGCACACGATTCTGCAATTTATGAATTATTGGGAGCAATGACTTTGTGAATTGAATTATTATCGCTAGAACTTGACTTATGTCACGTATGTAACTGGTTTCGGAGATTCCAAACTCAAACTCATCTTGTTACTCTGATTTGAATTCCAGATTATGCTGACCGCGAGGGTTTCTCGAAAAGGGAGAGCCGAGGTATTGTTGAACTGACCGATGGACTGAATATAATAATGATATTCCAAAAGGTCGTATACCTAGAGAAAATGAAACTTGTAGCTGCGGCATGAGAGAAGCCAGATCACCTGAATTCTCAATGTCACAAAATTTCGCCGCTTCACTTCTCGCCCCGAAGTCTTTCAATATTGGAGACTTCAATCGGACATAAGAGGACAGACGACTGTACCTTTTTTATGATAAAATGTTTCTGAGTGGAAATTTTCACGCCCAACGGCACCCCTACAACATCCCATTATCATTGATGTGGGAATAATGCAACACATACAATATATCCTATATATTTATCTAATTTACATTAATTTGTATACAACACATAGTGCGGTACATTATAACCAACTCCGAGGATATAAGATGTAATAATGTCAGTGGGGATGGCCACCTTTACAGTTTTTTCGTTACTCAAGCGTGCAACGTGAGTGGAGGGTAGCAGAGGGGTGCGTGCGCGCGTGACGTGTAACGCACATAAAAATAACGAGAGTGCGTGAACTTCGGGGCAGCCTATATAAATCATATAGGTATAGACCCGGGGATTCAAGTCCTCCGGGTCTAAGCTATGTAAGGTTTGACAAGAACCTCGTTTCCCTTGTCGTGGTCGTAGCAACTTAGAAGGGTATGAATAAGGAGCAACGATATCAAAATAAAATTCTCAAATCTAATCACAAATAGGTCATTCCACGTCAAATCTGATTTAGATTTCTTTTGATTTCGACCAAAATTTCAGAAAATGTTGTGTTCCAGATAGAAATCCACTCATGCAGAACGATTTGGATGAAAAGTGATCCGTCGTTTTAATAATTATTCACTAATTCACGAAACGTGGGTTTTTCTTCTATTTTTCAATATCTCTTGACTGAATCGAGGTAGGAGGTCCGTCTAGGGTTCATTTTAAAACTTATGATCCAGACTACTGTAATATAATATAATATTGACCAACGAAAACATTCGGAACGATTTTGAACACTGAATAATTGTTTCTGGAAAACACCCCCCAATCAATTTGCCTGGTGATTTTATGTGACATAGGGCACACTATTGTGGAGCTATAAAAAGTTGAGAGATTGTATTATTTAATTGAAAGCTAGAAAAAATGGTTGAGTGTAAAAACCCAGACAGCAGAAAACTAAAAGTTGTTTAAAAGTCGCCGTACGGACGACAAATTCTCCCAAAAGACAAATTTTAGTTCCACGCTGTCTGTGTTTTTATGCTTAAGTAGTCTCATTACTGTAGGCTAAATGTTTGTACTTGGACGTCAGAAGGTGGGACATTTGTCATCCCTAGATATTGGTAATAAAAAACACGTTCCGTGAAATAGTATTAAAATAGTTCTCTTTTTTTCTGTCAAATCGTTCTACTTGAGTTGTTTTCTAGTGGAACGCAATATGTTCTGAAATTTTGGTCAAAATCGAAGAGGTCGAGGTCAAATTTTCCTTTTGTTTGTTTTTTTTTTTGGCTCTTTGGCTCTTCTAAAATATTACCTACCTACATCAATAAGAGAGAAAAATACTCAAACATGGGGGACCACAACTAAAGCCTGTTATCGATCGAGCTGCTTCTAAAAATAAATGTCTATCAATTATGTAGGTTGATTGAATATATTACAATAACTTCACTATCCCAGTAGCTACCTTTTGATAGCATAATATGTACAAAATCGGTTAACTTGGATAATGCGTTTGAGGTTCGATAATGGTTATCAATTAGTCATGTTCGTGAACTTCAATTAAAAATCCAATTTGCATATCAGGATTGAAACGATTTTCTGAACGCAATTATTTCTGGGGCTCTTCGAGCATGAAACCAGTTCGAATTTTCTGCTATTCATAGCAAAGGATCTTAAATCGAGTTAAGCTCCTTGAAAGTGTTTTTAAACAAGTTTTTTTTTTAAACACTCAACCCTTCGGTGTAAGGAACGTTTTGTTTCGTCAACCACAAAAAAAAAAAAATTGTCCCCGAAATCACGTTACAAATGGAATTAACTTTTTTGGAGATTAAGAGCGATTCAGACTTCAGACTGCACCGTCAACCCACACACTGATGCAGTTCTCAAGTAGACTTGATGGCGCGCGACCTATGTGAGTAAATCATAAGTGACGGCGCGACTCGTGCCCTGTGCCAGTTCTTAGACTGGGTCTAGGAAGGGTAAAATTTCGTAGCTGAGCCTAGCGTCGAGCCTAAAGTCTTAAATCATACGTGCCTGTGGGTAAGCCAACCCTTCCGCACGGCTATGAAAATAAAAAATGTCACCAAAGATCTAAATACGTCCCGGGGCTTGTGCCCGTGTAACCCCTTTTTTTAATCTACAAATTTAGAGCCGAAGTCCGTAGTTGTGTTGGTTTTCTGACCGGCCCATACGACCGGCGTAACCTTACGCTCGATATTTTAATTCAATTAGAATAAAGGGTTCCTGTCGCGGGAGGCTCGTATTGACTGAAAACCAATACCTGACTCTCGCCCAGTTGAGGGAATGTATTCTTCACTACCACCAGGCAAATTACACCTTTGGAAGTTTGAACACTCTCGTACACCGCCGCTAAGGGTCTGAGGGGACTCTTCAATGTTGAGAAAATTCTTCTTTCAAGACTGAAGATCTTGCTAACTCTGTAACAAGTCGGAAGACCGGAGCAGCTGCTACACGTCAATAAATTGGTATCGGATCTGTTTTTGAAAAAAAGATCACCTTCGTTTTTCACCGAATGATCGATACATTTCTGCATACGTGAAAGGACTTCCGATATTCTTAAATACTTTTCTCAATTTTTAAAATGACTTTGAATGATTATAGTAAATATGACTTCCACACTTTGGAGACTTTAGGGAGACTTAAAAGAAACTTTAGACTTGTGAAAGATTTCAAAATACTTCATAGGACCATATAAGACTTTTGATATCACGTAATTCCATGGGACTTGATTGGATTTCGTGAAATTAACAGGGGACTTCAAAGATTGCATAGGACTCCACAGTCCACACACTAGTGTATCTACATCAGACTTCAGAGTGATTAACCCCTCGATTACATCCGAATTTTCTTCAAAAATTTTTCCTCAAATACACGATAAAGAATGGAAACGAATTCAGATTTTTCAATACGTTAATTCGTAGATGAAAAGGAAGTAAAAAACGACGTAAAAAAATGATTACAGTGAAACCACTAATCATTCAGGGAGAAACTGATCGTTGTACCTCATTTCAATTAGTACAGCTGAGATATAAACTTTACACATGGATGCTTATGTGACACTGTATAAAATGATACGAATCGATTTCTCACGGTATTACATTCTGAACCATCGATGATGTCGTTCTTCTTTGTCTCATAACACTGCAGTGGCGATTCCACGATCACAATTGTGAGGTCAACCTCTGATGCCGCGCACACGGTATTCGGGTGCTTTGAGAAAGGTTAGAAAAACTTTTAGCACCCGACTAGACATTAGAAAAACTTTGAACGCCTCATTAAACATCACGATAACTTTGGACACCCGCGATTCATCCAATACACACCACACAAGCCACGTCCCATCGCCTTGAGAAAAAGTTACGAGAAAAAATCGAAAAGTCCAAAACGAATTCATCATTGATGGAAAATTTTCCGAAGAATCCCTTCGACAGTTGGATAGATCGAGTTCACTTTGTGTGAGTGTACTTGTGTATTTTGACCACCTTCTACCACAACATGGAAAATTCAAGATTCCTAATTCCGGTAATCGTTTTTGTCGGGATTTTCCTTTTCGAATTCTTGATCCTTGCTGAAGGTTTGCTCAGTCTGTAGATTTCGCACTCGCCAATGAATATACGGTTGATGAGGGGATGCTAGACCTGACACAAGTGAAGCGAAAGAAGCGATATTTCAAAAGGCTGTTAGATTCTTTAATCGATGCGGGTTGCAGATGAAACATGATCGACAATAAGGACTGTGGAGACATTCCGTAGACCCAATTAGTGCATCTAGCACAAACATTGAAAGTTTTCAGCGACATCGAAGAGCAACCCCCGTCCAAATATTACCGAGGCGCCTGCGCAAGCGTGGTAAACTTCCTGATAACGCTTAGCGTCCTGACTTCGTTTTAGTATCGGCTGTCACGCCGCTCTGCCACGACGCACACGGAGCAACCCTCGCGTAATTTTCACCACTTTTTGACATACCACGCGTTCTACCGCCTGAAAGTACTTAACAAAAAGTTTCCCGGGATTCGGGGGGGTCGTAGAGTCCCTAATTAAATTTTGGCTCTAAAATTCGACCAAAAAAACTTTTTCGACTTCGTACTCTCATTTTTCAAAGTGCGACGATTCCAAAAAAAAAAGTGTGATCTTAGCTAAGTTCCGTGAAACTGAAAACTTGTGTGAAGAGATTCGAAACCTTGAATTGAAATTGAGAAGAAAAACTTGTGTGTCTTGCGAACTTCTATTAGTGTTCCCCGTATTCACTGTCATGGTCGAAATACTGCTGGTGATTCGTAAAGGACGTCGATGACGCTAGAGACTGAAAAACTCTATCGACAGAACACTGAGTGATAATCGATAAGCAATGAGAGTTGTGTGAAGAAAAAAAACAAAAACTACGGACCCTAACAAACGGTCTGAGAATAATAAATATTCTGACAGCATGGCGATGGATACGAGAACTGTCAGGTTGTTGCTGTTGCTGACTACCTGCGCCGCAGGTGAGTGACTCTGTCCCTAACGATTCAAGATCGAACGACATGTGTAAAATCTGATTAACAATAGTTTCTCACTAACCAACTGAAACGTGGCCCCCTGCGGTCGTCAAAATATTTCTCCCTGACGTAAATGCTCTACGGCACCTTTGGAAATAGAACAACTGCGTATAAATAAGCGTTGTTCTACTTGTGGCCCTCCTCTAGTTACTCTGAAATCGAGTATATTTCGACCGACCGATTATCTATTCGCGCTATCCGTTGAACAGTCTTTTTGTCCAGCTTTTTTTGCGACTCAAATTATTCTCCTATATGTTAATGAGTCGATATCGAAGGCTCTGTGGTGTCGGCGGATCATCGATACATCGGCAATTGAATAAGTGCACTTGTGTCATTAAGCACAGGTGCATAACGACAATTACGGTCCGATGTCTTGGATGCAACGTGGACGCACTGGGCAAAGAAATGTGTACACTGTGTATGTTTTAAGTGTACTAAGAACACACACAGTTGTTCAGAAATCAACCATCCGCGCCTAATACCGTGTGCGATAGTTGCTGTAATAAATTTCCTAAGCCAAGCCGGCTTAGCTGCACCCTGTAGGCTGTATAGAAAATGAAAACACTCGGAACGTCGCAATTCGATCCTAATCCGAGAAACTGAAAGAATTCAGAGCTTCGACTAGCTCGACGGAATTATACTTTGATTTTGTTTACACGGCGTATTTAGTCTATTTTTAATTCACCTACTTCTATTGTCTGTGAAATTGTAACAAACGGATGGAATATTTCACTCCTTTCACGTGGCAACGACCGAATACAAAAGAAAAACAAAATCCTGATTTCAAACACGAATTCTTACCGGTCTGGTCGACGTACCTGCGCCAAATGCATAATCAACATTCGATCATCCGTTCGAACCATTGTATGCAAAGCCCGAACTATATCCAGACACCTGTTTCGAACGTTGGTGACAGTGATCGGTAGCGTACAGAAATTCTTAGTTCCTTTTTTTGTCACCGCTCAGTCTTCACGTTGTTATAACTTGGTGAAGAAGACGCTTCCATTAGATAATTCAGTCACCACGCAGTGCCGTCAGTCTAACGGTCAGTGCTTGGTCGTTAAATAAAAAGTCATTAAAGTGGCATGTTGTATCGATCTTTGCCTCGATTGCGATTGTGTAATTAGTACAGCAACACTGTTGCATCCGGTAATTCCACTTGGACTAATAGCTACCTGGATTTGATCCTCTTCCGTATTTCCCGATAATGAATCGCAATAATGCTCAAACCTGCATGTTACGTGTGGCGACAAATTATTCGGATGGTTCAATTAGCGAGGGTCTCTAATATGTTAGGAATACAGCGAACATCTGTTCCGTTCTTACAGTTGGCCACCAGGGTTTCGAATTATAATCCTTGGCATGAACAAAGTGTTAATTTTAACGAGAAGCTCTTGCCTCTCAAATTAGCCAATTATTTCGGGCCAATGCCTCCGTGACAAAGTATACCGAAGGTCGAACGGCATCAGAAGCGTGATGGGGTCGAGGTGTCCGAGGATTACGATATTCGTAAGGACCCATGACATCAATGGCTATTGATTATCCGATCCCGAACAAATCCAGAATCGGATCCCATTTCTCTTCTCTCATGGTGGAATTATTTTTTAATTAATTCGACCCAGGATTTTATACGAGAAAATAAAGGAAATGTTTTATTGCATTCGTATAACGGCGTAAACTTTTTTCATATGAAATATCTTTAGAACTGCGGTGACTCTTTCGGTATTTTGACAATGTTAAATTCCACCAGATAATGCTTTTTCCCCGGGAAATTTCGGAGGGGTTGGACTGGACCACTTTCTTTTTTGAGATAGAAGTGGGCGAGAACGAATGCTTTTTTTTGGCTACTGCGTTTTTTTTTGTAGATAAGTAAATACGGCGTGGACATATTGTTCCTTTTTCATTCCATGCCATTCAACACACCGCCTGTGGACAGATAACTCCCAAAAGCACCTTGCTCTAGGGACCCGTTATCGAACTGAAGGATCTCTTACTAACTGAAATCAAATTAAAATCAAATCCATTAGATGACAATGTTCCACCTATGAAAGGTTAATAAGGGGAGATACCGAGCGATGGGGGGGGACGTACATCTTTTACGAAACTATACCGAGTAACTTAGACATCGAAATTAAGGCATGAGGGTCTCGATGCATGATAAATGAGAAACTTTCATGAAAGAAATAATAATTTCATTCTATATTGTTCAAATTCTGGTGATACCGTCGTTCTCTAATTATCCCTTCTGGTATATGTCTCTATTTCAATACAAAAAAAGTCTCCGTCGTCGATTTCAACCCATTTCATCTGTATGGAATACAAGATTTTGAAAAGTACGCTGAACTTATCACCCTTACCGCTTTCTCATCTCAGTTGTTTTGGGGTCGATGTAGAACCGTTGCAAAGTCAACGGACAGGAGAAATTGACATTGAAAATCCCCGGGTACATTTGATTCAATGACTTAGTACGTACGAAGTGAAGTTTGTCTTCTGCTTGAATTAATCATTCGGCGTGACCATTCAGTTGGTTATCTAGCGATACAGTCGACTTACTTTGGAATCAAGATGTATGAGGAGTGATTTTCCAAGTCATGCGATTGGTCACTACGGTGTCGCGTGTCCTATAAGTTTCAATCGTGATTCTGGCACGGTGTGGAAAATTGGAGGGGTTAGTGACCAGAGATAACAAACGTCAGGTGTTTACAGCAAAAGTTGTAACGTTGCGAACAAAAGCCTTTGCGTGACTTTGGTGTGTAGGCGGCTGTTACGTATCGACGATTCTAGGGTTTGGATCGTGGTTCACCCCCACTGCTGATAATTATCACGATGATACTTCATTCAAGCACACTTAAGGCTTGCGAGTACTAAAAGTGCTAAATATTGCGGAGCTCACGTACAATTCGTTCATCGGCAACTTCAAACGTTGTTTAGATGAAAAGATGTAAGTTGTAAAAATACGATATTTATAATAACCGTTTTTTCCGATTGGGAAATCGACGTCGAAAAGAAAAGAAGACTGCGCGCAAGTTGAGCCCGAAGAAATACAGACGTCGGTATATCGGCATTGATGTGGGTCCAAGCATTAGAAGCTTCGTCCTTTTTCGCCCTTCTTACTTCCTCGACGGTTTTAATGGCTTCCAGTGATATTTATGTACATACTATCCTTCTTCCTATAAGTAAGTGTATGTTTGGCCTTTTATGCTTACAACATGGATACATCGGGGCACGTGCTACGGTACACTTTTGTGGGACGGCTATGCAGGGAATTTGCTGTTGCGAAGGGTCAAATATTTGGGGAATAAAGTTCTTCTTATGTGAACAAAATAAAAGGGTCGCACATCGTCGTTGTTTCCTGGAAATTATAATGAAACCCCTGATGAAGCCGCAAGCTCCGAGTGTCATGACCGATGGATCGTGGAACATTCCTTTTAAAAAAATTTGATGGAACCGGAATCCACCCTTCATTACAAACAGTTGTACAATTTGTCCAGTTGTCAATGCAAATCCCGGAGTTAATATTAAATGTCTATTCATCAAAACCGGAGACTTGAATGCTGGACCGAAGCTTATTGCAATCCAGTTCCGTATTTACCCACTATAAGACTGCCTTCATTTACATCGTATTCAAGGATACGTAATTTCGTCCTCCCACTTTCTCACGTCTCTTTCAAACCCTCGCCTGATTTTTCCGATTGCGCTTGTCCTGAATTCATATCCGTATCTAACCCATCAAGTTCTCGCCCTCGATCCACGCTCCAAGAATCACGGCCTGCAATATCATTTGATAAGAAGAAGCGTAGATAGGTTTATATTCACTTCGTAGCACCCAGCTCACTCAATTTATTGCTTGACACGACATTGCTTAACGACATGACTTCACTTCTTTTTTTCTCAATGACTTACGATTCCCAGTTTCACAGAAATCGGCTACCGATAAAGGAAGCTAGTTTGTTGTGAATAATTGAGTTCAAGACCTTGATAGTAGCAAAAAAATTGTTACATATGCAGCCGATCATGAAAGCGAATAACTTGTGTAGTTTCACTTCGTTCGCTGATCTTGTGTCAACATTCTCATGTTTATACTAGTAACCTGAGGGTGGTAGTTCATCCCATTTCCAGGACGAGTTTGTTATGTCATAATTAAGTGACTTCAGCTGGAGTGTAGATGTGAATTATGAATTACTTCGGGACGAGAAAAGCTGTATCAAGTGAAGTGAAGTCGTTGCCGACACTGACACGAGGAATGCAGTGATAGGGTCATTCTGGGATAAACGGACATAGGTAAGAGTATATTCTCGACCGTCTACCCCAGAGTCCCATGGTCGTCGGAGAGGGTGTGCAAACAGAAAGCGTTTTAATTAAACCCAGTGACGTATCCCGGTCTTAGCATCGTCAGCGTGTTCATCCGTCTGCGCCGCAGACGCAACCACCAGATGTAGATTAGCATACAGTCCAGGACGTAGGAATGGATGTTCACACCAAGGGCCTGATGTAAACAGGAACGAATCGAACCTCCAAGCCGAGTCAATTCCGCACTAATTATCCGACCAATGTTTCCAAGAGACAACTGTAGACCTGTTTTCTTAAAAAACGTCGAACACTTCCAACGCAGTTTAAAAAGAATTTCCACTCATGTAGGTATATAAAATCCAATCTACGTGTTATATTTGTCAAGTTAAACTGCTCCGAGAAATCAAGTCGCAGTTCTTTTTTTCTTCGTTGTCTCGGGGTGATCGTGCCTTGATCGTTATAATCAAGCTAATCGCAAATCGAAAAATTTGGAAATGGTGGCAATGAGGTATAGAACGAGGATCGCGTCACCTAGCAGCCATAGTCATCAGCCAAAGATGACCAAGTTCTGTCCAAGACTGCTATCTTCAGCTTCATTTATTTGCCCCATTTAAAGACACGTATAGACCGATAGTGACTCGTAATCGTAGACATAGAAAGGTCAGACGAAACGACAGGAAAAATACAGAAATAGGCCCGGTCGCGTCTCGCTTCTGACAATATTGACTCTTCATTCGATCGGACATTTATTCACCAGGCTTTGACCGCAGTTTTAGCCTCGTCCATACCACGGTCACTCGGTCGATGAGGGGCAGGCAATCAGAAACGGCGCAAGGTCGGATGATATCCGCCATAGATAAGCTATCGGTAATAGAGACATTGATTTAGGATGTCATCGACGGTATAAAAAAGTGCGTGACCTGATTCATGTGATCAACAATCAAACTCAATTGATATATAATTTGTATGACTTGAAACATTTTTTACCAAACTTCGTACCTGTTATCTTAATTTAATTTCCATTACTTGTCGTCGACATTTTTCTACTCCTACACATATATATCGAAAGAATTATCTCTAGCTTGACATGAAAAGGAGTGACGAACCGGGCTTACCGGAAGTTATTTCGACTCGGTACAATTATCTAATTCAGCACGTGGCATCTTATCATTACTAAGTCATAAAATGATGATTAATAAACGTGTATGTGACTGTAGGTAGCGTGAAAGTAAATAAAAATGACGGAAGATGTGGGTAATCTCTGCACCGACGCACGTAGTTTTTTATTTCCCGTCCTCTTCTAAACGAAATCTTAATATCGACAATTTGCTGCACTGCCGTAACCGAAACCCTGCGCGTAACGAGCCCTCCCTCACTCCATGGATATGAGCGAGCAATTAACCGTGTTATTTATAGTATCTAGACGGTTTACAGTACATGTTAGACGTCAAGAAGCAAATGTCTCGTATTTATATATTTATATCTCTGGGCCGAAGCAACACTTTAAATCATGGCGAACGAAGCGATCGTGCAGTAAAAATAGTATATCTTTGATAGACTCTCGCAAGTGTTACAACAAACTATTGGGCAAAACTTTTTCGCAGAAGTTAGACCAAACGCACCTCGAACTTGACAATCGGATATTTTCAACAACTATGGAGATTGTTGAATGATCCAAAGGTCCTGACAACCTTTCACGACGCTTTATGCACCGTGGCGCGTTCTTCCGTGACCAATTATCCTGAAAGTAATAGACGACTATAATCCAAGAGCTTTGCAATTTTCAAATAACCAAGACGCGCCCATAGCGACTTATTCCTACGATGCCAAGACCAAGGAGTAGTCGAGCTTGAAATTCTCCGTCTGAGGGTGGTCGAGGGTGCAGATAGTAGAACTGGAAATGAAAGATAGAAAGGAGAAGCTCTTAGCTCTGCAAATAATTGATCGTTCGCCTCGATCCGACAAACTACAATACGCTGGGGGTATGAAAACCCCTCAACCGGACATTCCGTTGTCTGTAAGTAGAATGAGGAACTCTTCAATTTCTTTGCATTATTTTCTTCTGCGGTTATAGTCAGACCGTACTAATAACAGCTAAAATAAGCACACGACTGGCTAGAAACGAGGTCCGAGCTGGGCACGACACCTGGTGATTTTGACTCAGGGGTAGCAAGACTCTCCAGGGCCAACCCCTGTTATCGATTTTTTAAGGGACATTACCATTACGCGGCATAAAACGCATCCTGGTGCAAGACAGGTCAAATTTCAAGCCACACACTCTGATTATCCCTCTGGTTGATCCTCAAACAAGACTTTTCGAGAAACTGATCAGAGTTTGTAGTATAGCAATTCTGCACAAAGCAGGATACTCGCGATATTTCGATCAGTGATCAATTCGGAGGTCACATGTATGCATTCTGTTTATATCCGTATGACACGTATGTTTAAACGCATGATAAAGTATCCATGTGTGCAATCATGCGTTACACACTGATGTACACAGATGCATGTAGCTGTTGAGGTATCGATTGGGTGGGCCTTCTGTTTGCTGTCTGTAGTTGGAGTCGGAGGTAGCTTATTGCCTCGGAACATGCAAGTCTGTGGCCTTAACCCCAACTAAAGTTCGTGGCTATTGTTGGGAAGACTCCATTTCTGGCTTTATTAAACACCTATCGATCTGCTCAAATCGCAGTGCGTTGCACCCGCCGGTTCAAAGTATCCATAAAACGGGACACTCACCTACATAGAGCCACTTGGGATCATGTAATCGTCGCAATTTTTGTGTGTGTCATTCGCTGTATTTACTCTCTAATAAGTCAATCATAAAGAACATCAGCAAGTACAAAAAATGACTGATTTTTGGATCGTCCCCTTCTCTGATAATTATCGCATCACCATTCGTAACTATGTTTGTACATTGTATTCGTAGCGTGTGGTAAAATGCACCGGATAATAATGCATCACGACTATATGTACGAGATGTTGATAAGAGGCCCGAACAGCAAACTAGAATATTTAATGGACTCGAGGTAGCGTACACGTGTTGAATAGAGAAGTTCAAGGTTCGATGTCTCCGAAGTGGATTAATTACTGGCTTGGGAATGCAGCTAATTTATTTTCAAACGAAACATCGGCTCCTCCAATTATTCTGTAACAACTAACAAACTCGGAAATAAATTCGTTACAAAAGTATCAGGCATTCGTTTAATAATAATAATTTTATAACAAATTATTTTAATCGTTTTGATAATTGAAGCGATCCATCTTACTATCAACATGCATTGTTAATTTTCAGCTCCCATCTGATGATATGTCGTTTTATTTTATTCCCAATCCCGATAGAATCTTGCTTAACCTTTGTTGAAGGCCAACATGATCCATCACGTACGTTACCAAGTTGGACACCTACGCTAACACCTGTACAACTCATGTCACTCCAGATATGGAAATACACTTACGCTCGGGCATTCCACTGTTGAAACAAGTCGAGGTGTTTCATGGGGGTATGGAGAGACAAACAAATAAAATACTGATGAAAATGTGAATCGTCTCTGCTTTTTCATAGTTTTCAAAACACTGCCAAATATAAAACTGAATTTATACATCCACGGATCTCACGGATCGTTGAATAAATTTCTTTCCTGACGACGCGACGTGTTCGGATGTGGGTAGAATGAGCCGTGCCCTAATCGAGATAAAATAAAAAGTGTATAAAGGAAAAAATGACGGGAGAAAAAGAACGGATATAATGCGGAAAAATGGCAATGCATTACATTACAGTCGTTTAGTGGAACGGGGAGATAGTATATATAGCATAGCTATTTAATTAGTGGACAGAATGAGACTGCCCCTTATTATCACATTTGTCGTGTGCAATATGGTTGTATGTAATAACGTGCCATGATGGTTTTGTATTTAGGTTATAGGGCGCGGCTGCGGCCCATGGGGGTTCCCTGACAAACCACCCTTATCCTAGAGTATACTCGTAGAACTACGTGTACAATACATTATACATCCTCGTATGCACACATATCCCGGCAAACATAGGCACGAATGATATAGTTGAAGAGAAAGGTTGTGTAATGTGGAGAACCTCATGATTTGGGCAATTTCTTCAACAAATAATAATTCACTCCTTGTGCAAATGAAACGGGGACTCGGTACATGGATTCTTTCTACATCCAACATTGTTTTCATACTTCTGACACAAGCCTTCGGAGCTTGCAATGGACTTACTTTTAATTACACTGAAATGTTTTTTGTTGCAAAGTAGAGACGTTCCAAGAGACCCTAGTTTGCCGTCTGTCGTACATTGTGGTCGTATTATTCGTTTGGTATTACGGTGGGGACTGTTGTCACTACCGCTTTCCGATGCAGACAATAATCCGGCTTGTACGACTTTAACAAAGCCCCTCGACACGTGTTTCATAATGAAAGTTAATTTGATCTCCGTCTTCGACTGCCTCTTTCTCGAACCCCGGTTTCAGGAGATAGTTATTCTCTTATATTATGTACCTATACTCGTCTTCCTCTTCTACTTCTACTCACTTACGTACTTCTCTAGTTTCTACCTCGTTATTTGAACCAGCGGATACTCGACTGGTGGATTTGCACCCGCAGTTTTTTTAATCCTTACAGAAGTTGAAATATATATACGCTGAGGTCGTTGGACTGATAGATTTCTGGTGATATTCATCGTCGATAATTGTACTGTGTGAAATTTCAAAAGTGCTTGCAAGATCTGAATCGCACAATGGTCAAATTTCTTTATAATAATTAGCTTTTATTGCCAGCATTCGAGAAACAGCAAACGTGTCTCACATTTTTTTTTCTTCCACTTTAACGACACGATATGTCTGAAAAAAATGTTATATCCGTAGGAAGGAGGGCTAAACATAGAAATGACAAATATATTCATGTATGTAGGCTGGATATTTACCCTCGTAAATTTCGAATTCTCATGCAAATGAATGGGAGAATATTTATGAGATAATGGGGTTCATTTCTACTGTGAGAATCACATGGTCAGATCAGAATGAAGTGGGCTACGAAATTGCAATATGCTGTTCGGATAGATTTGTTTTTTGCCATGACGATGAAAAGTAATTTCATCGTCACCGACCTTGCGAAAAACAAAATTGCGGAGAAAATCCGTTGATTGTGCAATTTTTCAACTTGATTCATGAGATTCTATGATCGCACGTTGAACAAACATGCGGAAACCTTTGTTTCAACCTTCGACCTATTCCGTTTTCCCGGCGGACGCGGAACGACCAACCTCCGTACATTTGTCAACAGAACGCCACTTTATATTGTAATTGTATCCCAACGCCGAGACCCGTTGTACATACGTACACGGTATATTCCATGTGGTAACGGTAATGGACATTTTTTTAAACCAAATATTGACCACCTTCCGATATCGCCTGTTAGTGGCAAAATAGGATTTCCCCTTGCATAACATTATACACGTTGTTTACAATCTAAGGTAACACCGTACAGGTGGGAACCTGCAGGTATAGCTTTTCGTTCATATAATGGAAAAATTGCACGATGATGGGATTATCGTCATTTCTAGTTCGTTTAATACATTAGCATTGAAGCCAAATCACTGTGACTGCACCATTTTTACTGAAATTTGAAGTCTGTAGAATTCTTGGGTTGGAATTTGAAGAATTCCTCGTAATACTCAGTTGGTAGTGTTTGGAAGTCTTTGGAAGTCGAAAGTCAGCTATACACCCAAATCTGGAAGAAGGTGTTGTTCCGAACTCTTGTGAATCAGTATATTCTTCCGTTTCTTTGTTCCTTATTGCAAACAACCCCAAGGTAATAAATTTGCTTGATGTTACGTATAGTATACTATTGTTTTATTTCTTATCATGCGTTTAGTGGGCGAATTAGACACAAGAGGAGGGATTCTTGGAAGTGACACGTGTTTGCCGGTCTTGATTAAGGCTTGAGTATCAGTGCCGCAAACAACTTGGGATTCGCGCTTGATTGCTTCCAAGGCTTTATCTGTGACCTGAGGTGTGAGAGAGTTGTTTTTCGTTCCAAAATGAAATGAGAATCCAATTAGTCTCATCCCCTAAGAGGCCTAAGATAATGACAGCCGGATTTCAACCGTTAGTGGAATGAGTTATACTGCCCTAGAAACTTCAGAGCGCTGGATGATTGTGGGTTTACAGGAATTACGATCCCTTTTTCCAGCGTGTCACTAATTACTTTTCAATTCAACTACGACCTTTTCCACAGCAAGATAACGGAGACCTGGTAACTTTGAGTCACTCAGCTTCCGTCCATCGGTTGTGAGTACTATAAAAAAGTACTTTCGTGTCTTAAGTGCTGAAAACCACTGAAACTACATAAAAAGAACTTTAGACCCGTGAGACTGCAGCTATTACTGCGGGTTCCACAACTTCCATCCAGCGAGGAGGTTCAGAAAACCCTTAAACTTTCGTTGTTTTTTTTTTCATACACATAAGTCTCAACGTGTACCACAAACTTATCGTAATTTCAACTAATTCTTAACATCCATTTTTCACGACGCTTCTGCGTTAACGCATCTGTCCTTTTTGACTAGATCAAAGTATATCGCAGAGTGCAATACAATTTGTAGCCTGGTCTGAAGCTCTATATTTCTTTCACGGCAATTACCTCCATTGTAATACGATATTATTAAGTCTTGTTTAGAGCATTATTCCCCGAACAAATAAGCGTTCTATGTACTACCTTGTGAAGCCATATTTACATCTGAGGTCGTTAGCTATTCAATGCATTTGGGTCCTTTGGTCGTGATATAATGAGGACTTCGCGAATTGGCTTTATGTGCGGAAAATACTACTTGCTACTAGCTACAGTTACAGTACCCTTTGATTCTCAGTACATAGGAAACGTCGTTGCCTCGGTAGAACATCAATTATGTTCTAGTTCCCATATTGTTTCATTCAATGATACGTTGAGGGGTTGAAAGACACTTGTCACGTAGAGTTTATATGATGTGGTGCAGGTTTATAGAAGTTCTATAGCAACCTGACTTTCGGCTTTGATTTCACCCCGGGCACGTATCGAACTTCTTGCTGCTAAGTTTCTCACATTTCAGTTACAAAAGTTTGTAAATATAAAGTTGTATGTGAAAAACTCTCACGGTTTCTTGAATATCGTTTCTAAGCGACTTCTGTTACTCAGATCATGAGTATTAAACTCCCCCTAAAAATAGAAATAAAAATCCAATATTCTATTTCGGTTCTCTCGACACCGAAGTCCTTCCTTAATTTACAATCTACGACTGCGTGCAGGTGTACTAAGCGTAAAACTTACGCGTTCCTACACTAAAGTTATGACTTACCAGTGCGTCGCTGCACCAGGGACGAGACAGAACTAGGCGATATATAATCTACTGAATATCAGACATTTTCAGGCCACTAGTAAATCCAACGAATTTATGCTCACAATTACTCACTGAGGATTACGTAAGCAAACACACCGTTTACTGGTCAGCCAAGTGCTGGTCGATTCCCGAAGCTTACGTTTCAACAAACGTTTGAAGTACTCTCATTTCAACCTCACCGACAGCTGATGGTCTTCGAAATTCGGCATTACGCTTATTAGGCTGGTCTTTGGATTCTATAATTGGGCGAGAGATTGATCCGCTTTGTGCTGGCAAGAGGCAATCCCACACATTGTCTGAGGGACATTTTCTCAAGGTTGGACGGACAGAGCCACTATTTTTCTTACTTATCAAGGATTCAGCGTAATCGTGAGTCGGACTGAGTCGCGACAGCGGCTTAAGACTCAGTTAAAACGCGAAAAGGGCGTTCGAGTCTAAGGTCTCACATGACTGTTATAGGGCTGCTTGCGTATCAAATTCACTGGTTCTGTTTTCGGGAATCGTACCTCTGAGTGCGCCAAGGGAGTAATATGGTTTCCAGGTATATATCGATATTGTAGAAAGTCTACTGTACAGGGGTAATGTAATCCCCCTTTTCCGCATCAATGCGGATTTACGTGTTCTTCTTTTCTTTTACTTTTTTTTCATTTCTTCGAAAATCACCACTCAAGATATTTTCAGAAATCTCGACAATATAAACCATCCGGATACTCAGATACAGTAATGAATCGACAATACAAAAAATATACCAAATAGACGTATGAGGAGTATAAAAAAGAGGTAGCTCATCAGCCATTTGAAACTGCGATCATGACCAATAGCCCAAATCATCTGCAGCCCTTCCTTTGATCTCTTCTACATGATTTTCCCACCCTTTTTTCTTATCCTTGATATTTATCTCTCAGTTTTTCAAAAAATGAAAGTAATTTATCAAAATTGGCTCATCAGTATCTGCACGTGGATTGTGATCGATTGGTCCTGCCAAATGAGATGTGTAATCGATTAATGTCAAGACAAGATATTGGGAATTTGATGTCTTATGTTAAAAAAAACGTCGAAGCAGCTACGTGGCAATTCTATTATAAAACGTCTTTTGGGGGTGATTGACGGAGCAGTCTGGATGAAACAGAATTTTTTAACGTCAAGGGAAACGAAATAATCCGTTTGATATTGAGACGAGCCATTTCCTGGTGGAATCCAATTTATGATCATCTGATGCTATTTGAGGAACTGAGAGGTGGATCCAAGGACCTGTCTTAAATCTTTTACTTTGATATCTTTGAAACACCGTCGGCTCGTTACCGGGACTTCTAAGTGACGCCGAGATAC
This sequence comes from Euura lappo, assembly GCA_018257835.1. Lineage (NCBI taxonomy): Eukaryota > Metazoa > Arthropoda > Insecta > Hymenoptera > Tenthredinidae > Euura > Euura lappo. The sequence continues at coordinate 275,842 of JAEUYN010001407.1, read as the reverse complement.
AACTGATTACATCACTGAAAGCCAACCCTCTTCTTAATAACAGTCAATTTTTGTTCCAAAGCGTAATCCGATGCAGAGGGTAAACCGTGGCGGATTGAAAGTATCACCTAATCGTATCTATCGATCTAACGAAAGTGAGACCCAGGGCGCTCCGCAAAATGTGCTTTTATTCGAGCTTCTTCTTTTTCTTCTTCTTCTTCAAAAGAAAAATTGATATGTATACAAATATCGAAGTTTTGCTAAAGTTTTCAAGATTCATATTCATGATAACGAACTGCCATTGTAGACCCTTTCATATGACTGTAAAAAAAGGAATAAAACGCCCTAAAGGTGGATTCAATTATTGCAGGGTCCTCTTTGTCCCAGCACGAAGGTTTTTTTCTCTTACAAAATCATTTCAAAAGCAAATCTGGTGGGACGCTCAAGCTAACGATGATAAGCGTCCAGAACGCGGCCAGAAAGTCCCTCTGATACGCAGCATATGACTTTTTTTTTAGAAGCTGCAAGATATACGCGTATTTTATTCGTTTATTGAACTGAAGACTTTTCCGCGCGATCCTTATCGCGGTTTGGGATTCCTCCCTACCTCCTCTGTGAACTGTTAAAAAGGAATCTTTGAAAATGGTGTCTTATATTTTTCCTAGATATATACTTTGTAAGTGCACGGAGTGGAGCCACAAAAATACCCTCTGACAATATCGTGTTACCGCTCTGCAGAGCGGGTATAACAAACTGGGACCGAGGGCCGGCCACACATATATTACCATAGGGCGTATAAATAGGCCCTTGGTCGCGCTCTCTCGCCTCGGAATACCAATTCCTTGGAGACCCTCAGTTTCCACCTCCACCATCATCGTCGACGGGCACTTGCCACCCTTCCTATCCTAGTCGGTTTCGAGGCACGCGAGCTAAGTCTCCTCTTGAGTCACGATAATCCTTTGGTTTTATTATCCTTAAGATCTTTCCTTGAACCCCATTTTCTTCTCATCGCTCCTTCTTTTTTATGTCGAATATATCACCCGCCTTCTTATCCCTCTTCAAAGCAACTTGGAAATATCAGTTCGACTGATGTTCTAATCACTTGATCCTTATTTACAATGAACATGATCCAGACTAGTGGAAGCGACAGAGTCCGGTCGGACGCGCTTGATCGGTCCGGCCTGACCGCTACTCCCACTACTTGAGTCGCCTTGATAAACGTTTGTCAAGCGATTTTTGTTATTTATAGATATCCGGTTTCCGGTTCTTCTCACTGAATTTCATACTGATAAATACGTTTTCGTCTTCTGAATTAGCTTCTTCTGAATTGAATTGAATTGAATTGAATTGAATTGAAAAGACGAAAGAGATCGATTTGATGAGATTAGTGCACCAGGTCTTTCAATCTTTGATAAAAAGCTGCTAAAACACTTCAAAGATTCTTTCCAGGTTATTTTCACGTCGGCATTTAAGTGTTCGATGAAAGAAGAGAAAATTGTTTGGATCGTCTTAATCTTCGGCTTCTTTGAATGACTCTACAATATACGACGTTTCCGCTTTGTGCAAGGATATCTGACTCCGGTGAATATGTGTTTACATCCGGAAGAACCTTGACAAGTGCTTCTCGTTTTTTGTCTGACTAAAAGCTCTGTATATCTGTAGTATTTAAGGTGCAAAAAAATATCCAGAGTAACGATCACGTCCATTCAAAAAACTCAACACACTCAAGTGAATTTAGGATGAAATTACTAACCAAGGTAGATAAAGCAGGCTAAATGGGATAATAAAATGTGGAACCGGAGCTATCGTCTAGCCCCGCGGCTTCGACCGGAACCGAAGTCCTCAGATCTCTGAGATTCTTTTTTCAGAATATCTAGGATCAGCTTCTGCTCTCAGTCCCTCTAATGCTTCAATAAATTGGGTTCAGCAAGAGTTCGACGTAGCTTCGCGATAGCTACACAAATTAAGGACACGTTAAAGAGAAAAAAAGGCTGCGTTTTGCTCTGCGGAATTTGAAACTTGCGTGAACGAAATTAATTTATACCGTGGTATTCAAGGTCTGGATTAGGTAATGCTATTCCGGTCCTCGAGTTAGAAAAAAAAAGGATGGGTGAAACCGCGGACACGAAACCTGCGGAAGCCAGCCGTCTGGGATAGGCTGAATTTCTTGGGTATGCAAATGCCTTCGGTCAACACGCGAATGCTTCCTAACGCCGCAATCCAGATTACCCCCAGATACTTGACTGTATGGTCTTAGCGATGCTTATAGACTTTACCTTGGTATGAGGACTACATATGTGCCCTCCGGAAGCCGCCCTCGGTCTCGCGTGACCTATCTTCGACCTCACGACACCGGTTCAAACGACCACCAGGAAGCACGAACATTCATTGTCAGTTATTTCAGCGCCATGGCTTGACATTACTGCCACCATGAGTGTGCGTTTGTATTTATATCTCAATTTACGAATTTCTTGCTTCAATTAGTCCAGTTTCGATCACGGTTCCAGTTCGATTCCGTCCACCGAACCAAAAGCGCAATAAAACGTTTTCCTGTGGAATTGTTTGGCACAATTTGTGATACTCATTTATGGGTTGCTGGTTTCCCGCTGTGTTTCGATGATATTTCATTAGGTAATGGAGACATTGGGTTCCGGTCAACGTAAGACGCTGCGGGATAATTGGTTGGTTTGTCTATTATCTTGTTCTTCTTCAGCCTTTTCAACGCCTCGTTGAAATGAAACTTGTTTTATGGGCGAGTTTGCCTGTTAATTTTATCATCAATGTGCCTGAGAAATTGTTTCGTGTATTTGCTGATTTTACTACGTCCGCGCCCATTTGAATAACACTCTTAATCGCTATTATCTTAATCACGATTTGAATTTTTAATTCCGTAATAGCGACTCCCCGTCTCACATCGTGCTTCGAAAAGAATTAGTGGGTCCCTTGAGCATACTACCGCGGTTCACGAAACTACACCCGACTTTCGTAAACCGACCGAGCTCGTATTCACTAGTGTTTACTGAACGTGCGTGTGCGAACGAAGGTGATTGTTTGTAGGGAGGATGATTATAAAATAGCTATAAATGTTTATCAACCTACTAATTGGCACGCAATCCTTGATTGAAATTAACTCCTTTGTGTATATCGATTAAACGCTCACCTTGACACGTGTTATTTCATAATCGCCCGTCTATGCAGAGACTGCAAGACGTGTGCTGACATTGAAATCGATTTCTCGCCTTTCATATCACATGGTAGTGCGATTGACTAAGCGGAGGAAAACTTGTCCATAGAATTGCAGTGAGGGAAGAGATAGAAAGTGCTTGAGAACGTGGAGAAATATTTTCAAATTGTGACTCGAAACTTGAGAACGATGTTTGAACGAACTTATTTCTTTTGTGCTAGGCAAGCGTGCGATCGTAAAGCTATATTGCCAGTAATATACTCACCGAACACTCCTGCGAATATGACCAACTTTTTGTCAGAATGGAATGAAAGTTTGAATGTATTTTTTCATTGGCCTCATACTGCATGAAACCACTTTCGCACTTCGAGTTTCATGGAACGGGACTTATCATGGACGTTGAAATTAAATAACGATACGGTATCCCAGAAATTGGAAACACTTAATTACCCAAATAACATCGTATTGGAATACTAAGCCTTCGGTTTGATTGCCCATCAAAAGTCATTCTTATTACGGAGGGCTTATTATTGATTGAATCACACAAAGAAACATGTACCTAAGTAGCTTTATTGTGGGTGCACTGTGAAAACCTTCAGGACTTTTAGGCTCATGCTGGGCACGATTATGGTGAACAATGGGAACCTAAATCGAGCCCAATGTGACAAAAGATGATCATAATCTGGAAGGAAGGTCAATGAGGATGAAAAAATAAGAAGGATAAAAGTCTTTCGGCCTATCTTACCCGTAGATTAACGACCTTCCCGATCTGTATTCGTGAACCTCCTTATAGTGGCGGATGGACAAGAAAACAAAGACTCTTTTGCACGTCATGAAGACAACGTGGGTGTTCTTTTCTACTTAACCACCACACAAATCATCCATAGACTGACATTTTGTACGAGCACAATTTAAACCGGCGAGACTGGTTCGTGTGACTGACAAGGAGAGTATCAGGCCTCCGGGTCACGGATTCCGGCTAAACTTGCAAGGTGGTTTCTTCGGCCCGAAATATGGGACCTCTGATGCTTAGTTTCATCTAACGGGCCTTTTTTCAATCCATTCGTAATTGATCAAATCAGCAGTTTAATCAGCATAAAGACATGGCAAATGAAATCTTCGGTAAACTTTTGCTTCAAATATTCATTTTCAATGAAGATTCGGGCCGGTTCAACGATAGGGTCTCATCAAGTCAAGGGTAAACGGATTATTCTGCAATGCCAGTGATTAACCGATGCATTTTCGCTGTTATGATGTATAGTGAATCAAGCGAAGAAAGGCGAAAAAAGGCTGATACTCTGCTTGTGAGCGATCACGTTTGCTGATTTATCAAACGCTATGCATATATTTCGAAACAAGGGATGTTTTGGATCTCCGTGTCATGTACGTGATGTCATAGACGAAAATTGACTTCGAGGTTGAGTGACTTAACACAAACCATTTTCTACGGAGACGTTACTATCCTTGAATGGAATATTACTTTCCCTCTAGACACGTAAATCCGATACAATACGCGTTTGAAAAACGCAATTTTTATGCAGGCCTTATTGGACGCGAATTTTCACAAAACCGTTACGTGGGCGCGGAGCTTTAATTGAAATTCCCTCCTCGCAACCCTGAATTCAAACGTTTGGATGAATGCCCACGCAAATAATATCTAATGGTGCTAAAATACTTCCAGTTCTGATCTTGCCAAATGAATGCTATCCTTCAACGAAACCTCAAAATTGCGAGGTCATGATTCAAGGGTATCCAGCTATTTCATCCCACGCATTCGCGATACCGCTTATGCAGGATGGCACGAACAGATGATTCATTCGTCTCAAGCATAGGGATTTACTTTATTGAACTGTTCAAACTTCGCGGAGTATTGTTTGCGTATATGAAAGCTTGATTCATAAATTCTCCCAATCCACCCCACGCGTATTTTTTTTCCTATGAATTTCAATAAAAGTCCAATGTGTCAATTGGCAAAACCTATCTAATTCGCCTTTCTACCTTTGTAATCGATGAGCCAATCTCCCGGTATCTGAAAATCGATACCAGCCACAGATTTTCACACATTGTCCCCTCTAAATCCATACGCTCGTTGTTTAATTCACGTACTCGCATCGAAAATTGTTGAATTTCACTTTAATCTGCACATGCAAATGGCCACAACGCACCAATGTCAACCACTTTTGATGCGGGGACTGGGTGTGACATTCATTAGGTACCCTGTCTCTAATTGACTTTTTTCGTGTTTCAGTCTCAGCCCTATACTTTCCTCAATCAGACCTGTCCTTGAGGTTACCTTACCTCGCTCGTGGTGGAGGAAGATTGATTTCCAATGTGAGCTTGCTCACGGTCAGAGCCTTCAGAAATGACTCGGTCAACACTTCAAAGGATTTGAAGTACTTGATCGTCTCACCACATGACGAATCAACCAGCTTAGACCCAAGCACTGGAAACTTTTCGCAACTTTTACCATTCGAAAGCAGTAAGTCGATACCCAGAACCACGGCCTTAATGAACCTGATCTGACCGCGAATGAGACTTACCTACTCGTGATAGAGTTTCGTAAAAAGCACAGAAGTTCCAGCGGCATTTTTCACTCCATTATTACTGATAGTCTGGGTTCACGTTATCCCTTTATCTTTATTGTTACAGAGTCACCAAAGGTTATCATTGTACGGGCCAAGGCACGTGGCCGGACTAACGCTAACCTGAAAATTGCGGTTCAATCGATTCCCTTGGACGGTGAGAAAATTGACTGCACCCCGTACATGAAGGTAATATCTTTTTATCGATAAAACGAGTGAACATTGTTTCTATTATAATTACGTATTACATAGTATAGAATGAGTCGGCGACTTTTGGTTCAGTTGAGGGGATCGAAACTCCGCTTTTATGGATGATATTTTTATGGTTCTACGAGTTCCATGCTGGGAGAGATAAAAACTCTTCATATCTGTACATCATTTTAGTATATTGACATTTGGCATTTGGCTTTGACACTGGGTTTTACGAGACCGTGCGTCAGTTTATTACAGGTTTTTTGAATCGACGATTCCATACCAGGGATACACGTTTATTGGAACCGTCAACGAAAAAATTACTCTTCTTTCATATCTCATCTGGAGATATGAACTGCGCATTGATTCATCCCATTGTTCCTATTTCAGGATATGTGCTTTTGGAATACTTCAAGGTACAGAATATACGAAAACAAACCATCTGCCATGCTTGGCTTTATCCGGCCAAACGTTTATCAGACAATATGCCCAAACTTCACGGTCATGCGTTACGAATTAATGAATGGTAAGTGCAGATGGACGAGTGAATGAAAATGGAAATAACGCTATAAAATCCGCACATTTTGGTCACCAGGCACAGAATACTTTTTCTTGAACGAAAGCAGTCTCCATTCTAAGGCTAATCTGGACCGGGACACGTTCCCTCAGAAAGGCCCAGGCCCTGGCCCTCACGTCGATCTTCGAGCGAAGTGTTTCGTCTATGACGCAAATTCTGGTATCCAGCATGCACTGGAGTCGACGCTTGGTGTCGACATCCTTGACGAGGACGATAACCCGCCGAAAGCCCAATCGCTCTCGGAAGTTATAAACCGTCAGTTCAAAACGGTAAGTTGTCCCGATATAAGAAACAACGTAGACAAGTGTCAAAATGTAGAGCTTAATCAGCGACGCATGCTGAAAGTAATTGAACCATTGTTCAGTAAACCCGTGAGAATGAAGGGCAGAGAGAAAAGCGCGTTTCACAGCTAGTATTATAATGGAGAACTCGGTGTCTGAGTCAGAGACGGAGAAAAGAGAGAAAAATTGAGGAGCCCCAGGCTCGTCCTGATTAAACCGCGGCACTCGCATTGGGCGAGCGTCGCTTTTCTTCGGCTTGAAACTGACAGTGGTCGGATGAGATTTTTGAAACAAAAAAAATACAATTTTTATCCTTTCGCGAAGACATAAAACACTTTGATGGACGAGTCCTCGAATTACTCCGGTTCTTACCTCTTCCTCTTACGCCTTCAGGGTGAACGACTGGACGCCAGCAACCTGATTTTCCAGGACCAAGATACTGTTGACGTAAATCGCTACAGTTTTCGGCTTTTAGGCGATGTAGAAAATGCATTGGAATTGAGGATTGATAATCCAGTGCAAATTGACCATCCAACATTTCCCGTCTACACGGCCATCATAATAAGTAAGTCGAATCGTATCCTCGTCGCTATCTCTGTCAACTTTGGGCTACTAATCATTGCAATGTGACCGTTACAGAGATTCATTCAGTAACACTGCTGCCGTGGTCGCCGTACAAAGTGATTGCGCAAGTGATTGACGAAAGTCTGCTTCCTGGATGTGGTGATAAATCGGTAATTACGTCATGAAATCTTATAATCCGTATTTCACGCTTCTTTGCATGTCTCCAATTGATCACATGGGGCATATTAGCATTGAAAATGCTTCCGTTTTCGGGGTCATAGTGCACCACTGGTTCAGTATAGGGGTCCAGTTCATCAATGTCACGATAAAGTGTCACACGAAACCGTTACGCTGGTTGATTTTGTTTTATAGTTCTTGTACTCATCACTTTATACACAGAGTTCAACATAATTTCACTTATACGTACATACATTTGATTCCGCCGGAGTTTTTACAACGTCACGAGATACGTGGGCGGATTATAACACCCACGTGAGTAATTAATAACTCGGTTTAAAATCAATGCTTTGCTCACGCGATTACCCAGAACTTCACGCATATGTTAATTGATTACAGATCTTGTTTTTAAATATGATAACGTCATCCCAACATTGATTGTAACGTTCAATCCGTTTATAGCTCGCAATTACTCTGATAACAATCGACGGAATGAAACTTGCGACCTTTTATAACCGATCCAACCAATTATCGTACATCGCATGGTCTATTACTTTTTTCCTCGCATTTCGTTTTCATTTATTGCTACGTGTGTACCTATGTGATTTCGAGGCACTTGTGGGATGGTAGACACACGTACAGAGGGTCATAGTGACATTTTTTTTCGTCGATTATATCTCTTGGCTATCGCCCTGCATTTGACAGGTACAAATAACGTTTTGAAATCTTCTGAAACCTATTGGCCACGTTCCATATCAGTTGGGCATCGCAGTCTAGTCACGAAATATCTCATAGATTCCAATAGTCTAAAAACATTGCACCCAGTGTACAGGACTTGCGGAATAGAATTTTACTCGATACGAGGGAAACAGCCGTTTGGGGGTACGATAACTTTAACTGAGGAAAACGACCGGTAATTGAAAGGCTGACAACGTGTTGTAACGGAATGATGAGTAAGATTACTTCTTATCGGATGAAATCGCGGCTAGATATAACAGCAGATCTTAAAGCTGAAGTGAAGCCTTAGTGGGAACTGTCTAGTCGCTCTGAGGCAGACTGCGCAAGAACTGTGTGGGAATAATAATATATTCAGACAGTGCCTGCATAGATAAGGTTCGCAGAATTGCCACACGAAAGTAATAAAGAGATTTAGTAACCACAACCTTTGTCCCTTTCGGTTATAGAGTTTGCGGAATGGATCTACGAACAACGCATAAAAAACGTGATCCTCGGGAACGATATCGTTTGCGTTAAAGTCTCTAGTAAAATCCAGAATCTCTTTGACGAAAGGTCAATCGATTTCTTTATCACGCATGAAGTACTTGGCCCCTATTCTACACAATCGTAAACGTATAAAAATAGAAAGTTTAGTAAGGCAAACCAGAACCCCGAATACTGCCATAAGAAAAGAATTTTTAACTTCAGTTCACGAAGTTGGTTGTGATCGAGCTCGAATCTCAGCTTAGGGTTACCCCGGGCCAATTATTACCGAGTGTCTTGAACCCCTCAGGCGAACATCAGCCTTTCGATTCAAGGACCAACTCGCCACACTTCGACAGCAACAACTACGACTCCAATTCCGCAACCCATTTCGTACTCCCAGGACGTCAGAGTCGCCCGGGGAGCGTCGGAATATTCCCGCGTCACGGCACCCTTCGTGGCCCCAAACTCGGCTCTCGAATTTACCCTGGAGAATTCTCAGATCTTCAACATCACCCGAAGTGGGGGTATAGTCTACGTGGCGAATTCGACTCTGCTCAAATCGTCACCGTCCAACATAACGTGAGGAATTTTAACTAGTCTGAATGATAAACCGATGACGTTGCTTCGGTTAAACCAAAATCATCCATAAATTTCAGGATTAAAATCGGGTGGCATTACTCGGGTGGAAATATCTCTACCACCGATTTACCCATTCGTCTGGTTAACGGGTCCACTTGTAATCGCACCTCGATGGGATCGCACTCATGTGCTAACGCTGAGTCTCGTGAAAATTGTGAGACTAGTTGCGGCGTGGGGAGTGGATCTTTCGTGTAAGCAAAAAAAAGCTCGTATAATTGACATTTGGAATTGCGAAATTAGCTCGATTAGTAATGAACAGTTTTACGATCAATGTACAGAAACGACACTTTCACGAGTGAGTGCCGCTGGAGGAGCAATAACGTAAGTGACGTCAATCAGTCCATGACTTCACGATACGAAACGTGTTCGCCAGCGCTTTCCCACTGTCCAGACCATCGCTGTGACGCTCTTGAGCAGCTCGATCAACGTATCTGCCCCCAGGATTGTACCATCGAATGTGAGTTCCGGATTCAAAATTGCACAGTTTCATGGTAGGATGAAATTACTTGAGAGGGTTCAAAAGTGTCCGTTGTGCTCATAATGATCAGTGTCATAATTCGATTCTGTCATATTTGTTGTAATATCCAAAGTCGACAGCGGTATAGATGCTTTTTTACCCTGATGTCGATTGTTTTAGTCAGAAAAACGATGGATTCTCGACTTTTTTTAACTCTCTTACACAATTTCTGTGTGTTTTTTAGTACGGACGTTTTCACGAGTCCTTGATTATTTTTTTTTTTATTTCACAGCCGAAGTGCACTTTGCTGAAATGAACAAGGGAGGACGTGGAATTGACAGTGCGGTGGAAATGTGCGCTTGTACTGATATGTCGCAGTGCACATGCGGCCCGAAGGAGATTTTCAGCAAGAAAGAAAGCGGCAAAAGGCCCAGGCCCAGGAAAACGGAAGGTCGCAACGCGATACCAAGCGCGCAAAAAAGTGCGTTGATACGAAATCAGTATAAATTTAGCGTTAGACTTTAACGCAGGCAAAGACAGGGAAAGTCAGACAGGGTGATCAAATTAGAGGATCTTATCGTTAGCGTTGCGATGATGGAAAATCGATGTTTACAGCTTCAATTAGCATGAAATTTGAGACCCTGAATAACGTTATCGGTTCTGGTTTCTAAGATTGGACATTAGTCTCGTGAGGTCCTGAAACTCGATCACATCGCTATACGGTCTCAGCTCTCGATTGTACCGTTATCTTTAATCAGAGCCACTTTTATTCGCGAATAGAAACAACCGCACACGCCAAGGTCGTGGTAGAAATAAACCACGCGATAGCCGCATTTCCGCTTGTGCAATAAAAACATTTCTTTGATCGATGGTTCAGTAGATTCCAACAGCTCCTGCGGACCCACGTGCCTCGTAGGTGTTATCGGAGCCAGTCTTTTCGTCCTCGTTGTCGTTGCTGGGATACTCGTCACCTGGAGATACAGGTAAGAACGTCATCTCTCATTTTCCTCTTCTTGTGGGAGTCAGCAGCGATGGACTCAATCAACTTTTACAATGTATTCCTTCTAATCCATCACCGGTTACGAACTTTCTCATCATTATTCTCTCACTTCTAAAGTTTCAAACGTGATTTGCTGTGTAATGTATTGAATTCGAAACCGTGAATTATGTTCCTTGCGTTCTTTCCCGTTGAGGAATGAAAGCGTTGAGCCTAGCAGCGTCACAGACCAAAGAAGTCGCATTAAGCTTATTTGCTTTGGCATATTTTTTATTTTGTGTGCACAACCGTTGCATCAGCCATTGCAGCTGGGTGGTTTGAAACGTATCTGTCTGCACGTGCATACACATAGATGTAGCTTATGCACACCAGGTCGTAATGCTACGTGTGAACCGGTGAAATAGCGATAACTTAATCTTATTTGGCACAACTGTGAATCCCACGTTCAACTTCACTGCGATAAGTAGATGTTCAAGAGACGTGCTCACATCTCGTATCTTGTAGCTTATTTTACCGTTTCCTTTTGTTACTTCGAATTTAACCGAGTCCCGAATGACGATTTGTCTTCGCATCGAATTGACTCCTGCCTATTTGCAGAAGCTTCAATTTTTGTTGAAAGTTCACGGTGGATTTTGCTCGGCGGTCGATCGATACTCCTGCACTTTACTCGGTGCACGCACCGCCATTAAAGTTTAGGTGGTTTTTTACCCTGCTGACGACCCCGAGGTAGGAAGATTTTAATCAGCAACACATCGTTGGTCTATCGATCTAACACCGGAAGGGTAGTGTGCAGGTTCAGGGTACCGACAATCGGAAGGCATATCTTGAACCTTGAGAGTTAACCGCGAAAAGCAATATGGCAGCGTACCGCCCACTGCTTGCTTCCGAGATTGCAAAACTTTGGACTTTTTAAGTTTTTCACTCGCTTATCTTTTACACAGTTCTACCGCACATCATTCATTTTCTTCTGTACGATAGCAGATAATATATCCTGACTATTTTTCCGATACTTTCAGTCCTTTTCAATTCTTAATCTCGTCGTATCGTGAAAAGCAGCTAGCTTCCATTCGACTTCTTCTGGAGTCGATAATCCTGCAATCGCATTCCGTCAGAAATTCATACATCATCGCATTCGATGTTGCATCGTATATCCGCAATAATACATTTCCTTGGACACTCTTGAATATCGATTTCATTATTTATAGAATGGCGGTCAAAGGATCACGTAGAGAGTGCAAACATGACGCTGACGGCGGTGTAGGTGGTTTAGGCATTTTGCCTTCGGACTACATTGACCGTGGCGACGGCCTCCTCATCGGACTCGACTCTTTCGCTACAGCTAATCGAACTCTTCTGCTGCCAAAGTCATGTCCGGTAAGTGACATCCATCATTCACATATAATGCATGTAAATTACAATAAATCCGTCTCATGAAATCCCACGTGATGAGTATAAGCCGACTAACGAGTGTGGTTAAAAAAAATCACTCTGCACTACGGAATATTACAGGATATTCCCGAGTGCAGAAATTCTTCATGCGAGAGATACTCTAGTCGCTTTGAATCTTGCCTGATTTACGTCACCCTTTTTGTCTACGTGACGCTGTAATCCTGTGAACGGTGTAATCCAGACTGAGTAACGAAGCTTGAGGCTGCGGGATTTAGGAAACGTCGCCTAAGCCATAACGCGTTGTATAATTGCACAATTTACTTAACTATCGATTGATGAATTTTGGCAATAATTAAATCTGATAGTTTATTCGCTGAAATGCGGCAGGTGGAACAAAAGTCATTTTCGCTTTCCGAAATTAGTTTGTTACGCGAAACCAGTAATCAACTTTTGTAGCTCGCGTATTTCGACTCCCACGCGTCACTTCATCACGTGACGGATAGCTGCTGTATTATAGACAAACTGACCTCACCCTCAGATATGGGTACATAAATAATGGCGTGTATGTCTAATTTGCGGGAAGGAATTCACATTATCGACCTCTATAAATCAATTCAACCTTTATCCACTAAATTCCCTTCGACGAGATCGAGATCCGTCATGACGTCAAAACTTACTAATTTTTTCATCCATTAGTCTCGTCATAATTCTATTGATTGAACAAGCACACAGTTTTTACGATAACTTACAAGACTTCACAGTGCAAGTTTCAAATTCAGAAACTTCGAAATTGTCTCACCAGCGCGGCGGCGACGGAGGTCGACGATCGACCGCACTCAGCATATTATAGCAATCAAATCTTTACCATGTGTGCATGCAAATTGCCATCGAAATTCAATTACGGTTTCTCGGAAGAGAGTGAAAACAGAGTAACTATCCTATCGCAGTTCCATCGGCGGCTGAAGTAAAAACATATATATATCTGCTGATATCCCGCCCACTTCCGTCTAACGAGGTCTGTAATTTTCCTCAGCCGGATCCAAAGTGGGAATTTTTACGCAGCCAGCTGACTATCGAACAAGTTCTTGGCGAGGGTGAATTTGGCAGGGTTCTCCGCGCCCGTGCCATTGACATTGGTGGATGGCCCGGCCCGACCACGGTCGCTGTTAAGACACTGAAAGAAGGGGCTTGCGCCACAGAACTTGCCGATCTACTTTCCGAGTATCAGCTTCTAAAAGAAGCTCAGCATCCTAACGTCATCAGGCTACTTGGGGCCTGCACCTCTCCCGGGGGTCCGGTTTATCTGATCATTGAATTTGCAGAGTTTGGATCCCTGAGGTTTGCATCTTATAGACGTATTTCTTAATTTGATTTCTCAAAACGTCCTTCCATGAACTTTTGTTTGCTCAATGCTAGTGAAAAGCATTCATTTACTCTGAATGAAATTTGTAGAACGTTATAGTACACTGTAAATGAACAGTTCCGCGAATTCCATTCGCACAATGGTCGGGTGGACAAAAGCCCTTTTACCGCGTTTCATTATTAAATTTTTCCTTCCACCCCCGGAGCATTTGCCGTTGTGATGTGGGGTTGAGTGCATCTCGGTTGACCGCCGTGACCCCGACGAAAGTATTGAATTTCTGTTCCCCAAGACGGTCACTTTCATCATCCTCTTTATTCGGCTGTAGAAATTACCTCAGAAGAAGTCGACACCTGGAATCCGAGGGAAGAGCGCCTTGCTCCACCTCGCTGCTATCCGCATCCCCTGGTGTCATCAGAGAGGATACATCGACAGTCGATTCCTCGTGCAATTACGGTGTCACGCCACGCGATATTCTCTCTTTCGCTTGGCAGATCAGCAAGGGTATGGCATACCTTGCCGATATCAAGGTAAGACACAAACTTTTATGATATTCATCCATGAAACTTCGTTGGTACGGAGAAATCCTCATATGCAGTTTTATGTAGCTCCTTGTACCTTCAACGAGAACTTCGACTTCCTTTATTCAGTGTAATTGACCATCTCAAGTAAACTTGATCGTTTCTTGTTTCACATTACCTGCAGCTCGTGCACAGGGATCTGGCGGCCAGAAATGTACTACTAGCAACAGGAAAAGTCTGCAAGATATCAGACTTTGGCCTGACTCGAGACGTTTACGAAGATGATGCTTATCTGAAGCGAAGCAAGGGTCGAGGTGAGCTCACGGAGCTTCTTTCAAGCATTTTCATTGGCTTCTTGATCCTCGGAGTGACTTTTCTGTCCGTTTCACAGTTCCCGTCAAGTGGATGGCCCCCGAGTCCCTCGCGGATCACGTTTACACGAGTAAATCCGACGTATGGAGTTTCGGCGTGCTTCTTTGGGAGCTCGTGACCCTCGGAGCTTCGCCTTATCCCGGCGTCGACGTCCACAATCTCTATCATCATCTCAAGGCTGGTTACCGAATGGAGAAACCAGCCAATTGTTCTCACCAATTGTAAGTGATCTTCGGGCGGGATTGTGATCCATCAAGTCCTTTCCGCTGACGTTCCTCTTCTTCCTTAGATACAAGCTGATGGTATCATGCTGGCACGAGGAAGCCGGGATGCGACCATCGTTCAAGGACCTCACTTGCCACTGGGAACGGATGCTGGAGGACGGGGTCGACTACCTCGACCTTAACCCGAGGACGGTACACAACCGGGCGTACTTCACGTCTCTTCACGCCCTCGACAGTCCGACGAGTAAGTTTAAGGGTTGAAAATGCTTTGTTCGGAGTGGATGAGCTCGATTTGGTAATTGGGTGTATATTCTGCTTCAGGTGCTGGCACTGACGAATTGGGATATGGCAACGTAAACGTTTTGCGAACGGACGTGAACTACCTGGCGAAGATGCCGGCCGACGAGATGACGAAGTGCGATAAGGTCAACAAGCTCCAGGCACTGTGGCAACATCCGATAGCTTCGTTTCCGGAGGAGCCTGTGAAGCCGCCTTACGTTAACGAAATATCGCAGCAACCGATTGTCCAAAACCATTACGAGAGTCCGATAAAATTGCGAAATTCCAGTGTTATCAGTAACACTGATAACACGCTTAAAACACCGCCGAATGAAAGGCCGCAGTCATACATCGACATGGATGGGAAGAAGGTGAAAGAGGGTCAGGATGATCTGCTGCTGTTCAACAACGTTGAGAAGAGTATGGATAAAGTTGATAACGAGATTGTTTTGAACGAATTGAACGGACTCAACGGTCTTAACGGACGCGCGATGTAAAATAAGTGCGGGAATAGAATCTAGAGTGCGGAAAGTAAGAATTAAGACTCGTTAAACTAAGTATTTCTTTCTACTTTATAGCTTAGGTTGTACATAGGGATGGCTGGCCGGAAGTGTCTGAGTGCATTCTGGAGATTAGACACCTTTGATAAGAACGATTGACGGGTAGGACCAAAGACGAAAAAAAATGGTCAGGGCAATTTTAAGAATTATATCACTTCGGTTACCGACGGTCTTCGAAAAATCACATAAAAACTTATTTTAAGTTACGATCATGTATCGTTGCCCCGATGAAAACACAAAACCAAAAAGAAAAAAAGATTCACCAAATAATTTTACTACTGTTACGTACTTAATCATAACGGAGTGTATAAGGAGCGCTAATTGTACGTGGTGGGATAGTCTCAGGTTTGAGAAGTAAGTCATAATTAATACCGATACCACTGATCTTGTAACTGTGCAATTTTCATCAACTGACGTATTCGAGAAGAGCGTATAGGTGTCTGATAATATAGGTATACGTTTGTGTTGAGTTTGCAAGATTATTCTCTCAATTTTCTCTTCCTCATTTTTCTTTTTATACTTAATTAATTCGTTAGTTGGTAAATCGATAGGAACTTTTGTTGATAGATGATTACTTCGTAGTTATTTAAATCACAATATACCTTGTACAATTTATGACCAAAGATAATCGTGAAATATTTTTCTTATTCAATAGTACAAAGAAAAAAAAAGAAAAAATGAAACGAAAAAATAAACTATTATACATAAGTTTTTATCCAAAGTTTAGATTGTTTTTAATACCAAATATTGTGTGATGTAATGTTTTTTTTCTATTTTTTTAATCTTAAATTTGTTTTTTTAATCGTCGCTAATTTTTAACACTGATTATTTCATTCACTGATATGATGCGAGACTAGGCGAATCATGCTTCCCCCATTTGGATATAATTATAATATATATGTATACATATTTTGATAAATATTATTAATATTAATGCAAACTATCGTCAATCTTTAATTGTTGTGGCTTCGTTACGAACACGTGGCATAAAACGCTACGGTATTATTTCGGTTCGCTGAGCCATATCTGATGTGAAGAGAAAGAAAAAAAGAAAAAAAAAATAATAATAAAAGTAAAGACTGCGTTTCCGTACCTTATAAATCGCGATAATGTCGTCACGTTTTTGTATTTATATGTATAAAAAAAAAAAAAAAAATCAAACATTCCATTAGTCTGCCTAATTATGTACTTAATAACATAATATTAAATTTACCTACCATTTAGGATTAAGATTCATTCTTTACCAAATATACACGTGATTATAATCTATGTCCTCAAATAAATAATAAAAATAATGAAAAGAAAAAAGAAAATTAAGACCAACATGTCGCACTGTAGCAAGTAAGGTGCCATTATTCTTTGCTTGTAATTACTATGTAATAAAATAAAATAACACACTTATCAAAACTGTTCAGTCAATTAAATCAGGGGCCTCAGAATACAGGAATTATAACCCGAATATGAAACACCTGGATGTTTTTTTTTTCAATTTGTTTTTATTAGAAATGCAACTGTACAAATAATTGTTAGTACTAGATTTTGTCGAGGGTATAAAAAGTATTGTTTAGTATGGCGATGACTTGTGTCTAAGAGCTTCAATTTCATCGTCTATTCATTTTCGCTCTTACTGCCAGTGAGATTCAAATCATTAAGTTTGGTTGAACAATTAGTGTCATCATCTGACTTCTGTACTTTCAACACGTACCCGTCGTCGTCATATTTGTGACTTTCAATGTCCTCCTCGGACGAGAAACAAGCTCCTGATAGTATCAGCTCTGGAATACGATTAGGGAATATTATAAAAAGGATATATTAATGAACGTTCGTATTATCCTAACGTTGACAGTAGAATCCGATTACGAAAAGGAAGAGTGAGGAGAGCCATGGAGCAGCAACCGTACTTATTACTAATATTAGAAAATTTATGGAAAATGCTAATATTTTGACTGTATGATTTTCGAAATTTGTTTTGCCGTTGCGTCCATCGAGAAACGTAGCGAAGACGGTCATAAAAACTAGCCAATCGCACGAATTTGTCTTTTACGAACTCTATTAAATGCACATAAAAGGTCTCTGGCAGAGTTCTGCCAACTACATTGAGCTTCTCCCGCTCGGTTCCTCATTAGCTGAATAGAAAATTTAAGAATTAGACACAAAACAATAGAAATCAACCCACCATTCAATTCCCCATCATCTTCTGGCTCACTGACAGGTTGACCCTTCAAGATATGGGATTCTGCGGTTTCGATGCTTCGAATTAGCTCCTGATTATTTTTCCATTTACTGAACATATCGGTGTAATCTGTCTTGTGACAATAATCCAAGAGTTCTTTGGATTGATCAGGAATGACAAAACGCTTGAATTTCCTAGCGTCAGGAGGTAGACCTGCCCTCTTAGAATACGGCAACTCAACAGCGACGTATCTTTTATTATATTTGACCTCGGTATCCTTGCGAGGATAATTCTCGACAATCAATCTGATAGCATGTTCCTGTATAGATGCATGAATCGGTCGATCCGATCCGGTGTAACACGTCTCCGGGGGTGATGATACAACGACGACTATATCCGCCTTTGCAAATGATTCGTCACACCAGAGATTCGGATTCTGCAAAACACGGGAACCGAAATTAGGTAATCAGCAACTTTCTTCCATAGGTTTCATGAGAAGAAGAGAATTAATCGTCATCAAACTCATGTCACATATCGCAGGGTTATAAAGTATTCTACAGCTAATCAAGCGACTCCGTAGAATCCTGCGCCGAGTGAATTACGCACAGTATTATCACGATTCTCTGTACCCAAAGGGAACTTTGTTGTGATATTGGTAGAGCGATGTGAACAGACTGTTTGGGAATATTAACAAGAGATTATCCTCACCCGATCCTGACGTTTGTCGATACCCCACATGTCGATCATAACATCAATGTGGCCGTTTTTCAGGAAAAGAGCGAGCTGCTCTACAACTTTTATGTGGGAGGGGTGAGTAGAGTTGTTGTATATCATCAGCAAATGTACTTTGACGTTGCGCCATGCTGTGAAATAATCATAATGATTAGTACAAGGTAATCTCGTTCTGTGGACATTCGGAAGGTGCACGAAAGGAGGTTTCTTTACTGTTGCGTACCCTTATTCCTATGGTAGATGTACACTCGGCGCAAGATAAAGAACGCTGCGACTGGGATCGCTACTGAGAAAAAAACCAGTAAAAACACCGCGACAGGTGTCTTCCCTGCGAGATAATGGGAAAATATTATTACAGTCGAAGTGATAATGATGGCAGACTAAACCGAGGAATTAAGCACTTGGTAAATCTGTGTTGAAAAATCCAATGAAATCTTCAATTATTTCAATCTTATATTTTCGACGTACACATCCGAAAGCCTGCAGTTGCTGTAGTGGAACCGTTCATTCCGTTGGCCAATACCGGGGTGAGTAAAAAGTCGTAGGAGGCACCGCTTGTGTGAACCGACACAGGACGGACCATTGGTTCTCCGGTTAGATTAAACGTTTCTAACACTAAAAACTTCATTTCACCCATGTTTTGCCGTAATTGTCCTATATAGTGATGAACGTTGTATGTCTTTGGCAGTGACTCTACGTACAAACGAACTTTCGAGTAGTACGTTGTATCGATATATGCAAATATTCGATCATCTACAATTTTCTCGGTGTTACCTGAAAGAAAGTTGATGACAAAATTAATGGTCGGTTTCTTGATGATGAAATGAGCTATTATTCTACACATTATGATATAAACTATATTCAATCGGACAATGAGCTTACTTATGGTATAGTGGGAGGGAGCCAGAAAGTGAAATTCCCTGAAGAAAGTCTGCTCTTTTCCATAGCCAATGAACTGAATCAGTGTCCGCCTTCTATACCACGCCATAACGTACAGCGTCATTTGATGCGGCTGCTGGTTTCCGTCAAACTCGATCGTTTGACAATATTCCCCCTTTTCAGGAGGGTCGGTGAGATCTTGGAGTCGGATATCCAATCCTGTGAACAAAGTGGAATACCGTCGATAAAGAATACAGCAAAGAACGTAGTTTTTCCATAAGATTTACGAACTTACTGTGAACCGAAATGTTGGATATCGTCACATTGAGGACAGTCTCCTTTTTCAAGGGATTGAAACGATCGGTCTGCCATGTGTCGGCAGTTATCACAAAATTTTCCTTGTTAGTTTCCCAGTCAAAAGGCGTGCCTTTGCTTCTGAAATCTTCACAGCCTGTGAACAACAAAGAAAATGATCAGGATGCTCGAATTGGGATTGTCAATACGAATTACGAATGGAACGTCTCTGGACTTACCATCGGTGCGTTCCGTCGACCGAGTGCAATTGCGGATTTTGTCAGCATTGGAAAGTGTCTAAGAATGAATATGTTACACAGCGTCATGTCGACTGTAGAAAAATCGAGGTATAAAATAAAAATGAGAAAGTTCATACGAATCCTTAGGACTTACCCCGTTGTGCGCGTCCCAGTAACACTTCGACGAACGAGATCCAGGTATTTGGTGAACGAGTAAAAAGGAAAAGGCCAAAGTGGCGAGTGATATTTCTCTCATTTTGAGGTTACGCGTTGTTTCATCTAGCTAAAAACTTATTTCACAGCCCATCACGCGTCATCGAGTCAACGAAACTGTCAGTGAATATTTATCTACCGAAACGGAGGTTAGAATGATATTTATCACTCCGGGCACGCAACGCTGTTCCGAGAATGGCAGAGGAATTTCCCAGCCTGGTATAGTTGTTTTGAATTTTTTCCTGGTGGTTGCGGAACGATCAACATAATAAACACACACATTATCAAACCACAACATCTTATCTATATCCCTAGCTCCGGCTGTTCAGTGTTTCTTTAATATTCACCACCACGGATGTATGTATATTAGAACTGATCTCTATTAGTGACATACTCCGTCACTAAAGTCGGGATTTAACGACATACTATGTCGCTAAAAATTGGGATTTAATGATAACTATGTCGTTAAAACCGGGATTTCACGGATTTAACGACATACTCTGTCGATAACATCGACTATTAGTTAGTTTTGAATTCGAACTTGAAAATTGAACAATGATTCAGTGGTGAATGGGAAAACGTAATGATACTTGAATGCTGATTTTGAAGATTTATGTTCAATCTACGGAAGCCCGGTGGGGACATCTACGTACAGGAATACACACTCAGTCTGTACCCGGGTTTAACCGACTGACTGACTCAGTCGGTCAGTCGGCACGGCGCGTAGTTCTCTTTTTTTTTTTTTTTTTGAGCAAATTTTACGTTCAATGTCATCTCGAAACTGATGACAATTATTTGTTTCGGACTTGAGATAAATGAATATATATTATTGAGTTTGAGGTTAGGAATACTGAATTAATGAATGTAATCTACAGATGTCCCCCAAATGATTCCATTCTACTTCAGAAGTGGCTTGAAAATATGGTACCAAGCCACGACTGGGTCCCGACTAAATATACTCGGCTTTCGCTAAGAATAAGAATCGGCTTATCGTCCGCTAGTAGGCGCCTTCACCGTTCCAGCGGTGATAGTCTTCAAGTCCTTTTTTGGGCGGGATAATTCAAACGCGAGCGGCGTGACATGGAGGGAAGGAAAGAAACAGAATGAAATGGGAGTAGGATAGTTATTGCGAGGAATATGAAATGACACAGATACGTTTCTTACTAACTCATTTACTCAATGTTTCGTAAATTTGGCTAATTTTGTTTTTCTCGATTATCTTTTTTTGCGTCAGCTTGTTGTTTTCTACTATATTGGCGCATTGATGTACTAGTATCTAATGACATATGCCAAATAAAAATGTTTTCAGCGTGCTGGAAACACGGAAGAGAAAGCACGTCTTGGACCAGAAGGTCCTCTGAAGTTAGGTGAAACACATCTGGCGAATTACAATTGTTTGAGAAAGAACGCTCAATAGCTTTGAGGTTTGGGTGGAGCAGCCTCCCATGCGTATTAGCGTTTACGAGTCTGGCTACTGGCTGCTCTGAACTTGAATCCGCTGTCAGAATGGCAGATCGACAAGTGCGTTTTATAGCTGTGCTCAATGGCTACATCTTCAAAATCCCAGTCATCATGCCTTATACCTTCGACCTGTTACATTTCCATGTTTTGATGTAGCCAAAATTTTCAATATAGTGGTGCGTTGATTGGGAGAAATGTTACGCACTTCTAATAGGTTCTCTATAGTCTTCTGACTTAGTTGAGAAACCTTCTCTTTACATTTCTGTAGGGATGCTCTCAAACAATTCGCCGCTGCTAGAGCACGTCGCCTGGATCTCCCAATATTGTCTGCTTTTCTCCGAAGAACCTCCAATTTTCTGTTTCTGCTGGGACTCAATTCTACACGAATACGTTGCATATTAGCTGCAGACTCTAACCGACGCCGTTTTCTTTGCAATGTACTACGTCCCCGTTCGCAATGTATACAAGTTTTTACCAAATTCAAGAGCAGAGGGCAATTTTTATGCCGCACCTGACCTGTGTTATCTTTGTAAGTGGATGCCGTCTCTACATCGAGATTATCACCAGGAAATACGCATCCGGAACAAACTTTCAATTCATCGATTATTTTTACAATCTTTGCTAAGTCACTAGCGCAAGATAATGGTTCAGCTGATATATTGAATTTCTCCAGTTCCATAGAGTGGCCCATCGCATATAAATCTACGATTAAACTTTTACCGATCACTATTTCCTTGAGGCAAATAGTCTTTATATGCTTGCCCTCTCTGCGACACGTCCATTGCGAAAATTGAACAGCCTGTAGGTGAAGGGAAGATGTAATGCTTCTGCGAGACCACGACAATGGCAAATCTATCGCTGTATCGTCATTGAAAATCGCGTCGAATGAAAAAGCACATTCCAACGGAGGAAATATAAGTTTCAGAGGATCTATGATTTCCACAGAACTCGTGATGACTTCGGCGCTAGTTGCAGCAGGTTTTGATTCTTCATTGGGTTCATCGCATGGAAAATATTCGTGCGCTGCTGCGATGTTTCCAACAGTTACTGCTGCACTGATTGTGGGTGCAGGGCACGGGTGGCCACCAAATAGAGTAGGTATGGCCCCTTTTTTTAGTCGTGGGATTTTGTACTCACTCTGTAACAAAAATTCAAACTTTAGTATTACTAGATCTGTTGAAAAAGCATACGAACACTGATAGTATGATATATTCGATACGAGAATACGAATTGCAGTCCATTTGCCCATTCTACCGGTTTGCTTGTTTGCGATCCATCCATTCCTTTGAAATTCAATAATTAATTACTTTGAATACTTGCCCATCCAACAATATTGCCACTTGCATCAAAGTGTTGACGATTCCACAAAATATCTTCTTTGCAAAAGTGTTTGTCACACAAGACTTGTCCTGGCTTGACGATAAAATTTTCTCTTGGAATCGCTTTCTGCCACATAGAAACCGAATTTCGCGGAACATTAAAAAAGTGGCACCGTTCCTTATTAGTATCATAACCCGATGTACAATTCGGAGCTATGCACCGGCGAACCATTTTCACTCCGTGGTCACTACTAGCTTTACTTGTAAGGTTATGTTCATCAACTAGACCTGCGTAGGGCTTGAATACTGCCAGCGCCCCGCAGTAATAACGACGGTACAATGCGGAACTACCGAACGGTTAAGGAGGCGCGATTCTAGCATGGCTGACATATTAATATCGCTGTCTTACCGACTCTCTATTAGACGGTCAATAAAAATCAGCAGTGATGGCGCCACTGGAGCAGCCTCGTTAGCGTCAAAGTTTAAACCAAAACTTGACAATACTATATATATATAGCTGACGACTATTCTTGCAATCTATCAGAATGACTGAACCATTTTCTGTGTTGTAGCAATTCTGTAGGCAATGAAGTAAACAAGACAAACGGAGAAGAATATCGCTTAAAAAATTTCTGAGATGAGGTGAAAGACTGTCTCAATCACGCCAGATTCTCTCACCTACAGGTATCTCGCGGTTGCAGTTATCTCACGGATATCCAGAGATTTACTCTGATTTCATTGGCGACTGGAGCATGTGACTGGAGTCGAAGAAATCAAGCATCGATCGAATCTATTTTGTTTCATACAGAACTCGATGTTGTATCCGTGGTTTCCACTTTTATTAATAATAATCCCTACTGAAAAAATTCACGTCATAAATGTCATGAAAAAGTAAAAAATTAATCATGTGATAAATCGTATGCAAGAGCATAAGAATTAAAGATTTCAGGTCCACATTTATCACGTAATTTATCTTATGATTTATCATGTGATTTCTTACGTGGTCTATTCATTCGTCGTAAAATGCATATTTAATTTCATAATGTATCATATGATTTGTTACATGATGATATGTATTTTATGATGGAAACAGAAAACAAGTTGAATCTGGACCGGGATCGTACTAGCGACCGTCGAATTTGGAAGCAGACACGCTACCGTTTGAGCTACGCTCTCGGATGTAAGGTAATCACAGTCTTAAGGCCATAAGCTTCGATGTGATTAGAAGTTGAATTGGAGTTCCTTTGTAACGGCTGAGGTTCATAAGTCTAAGACTGTATAACTATTACATGAAGCGTCGTAGCTCGGTCCAGTTCGCTTTGACCCGTTGTGGTCAACGCATGTGTGTCCCTGCCTGCGATCAGTGCTCGTCAGAGTATTCGTAATACGGGAATCCTTATCAAACATTCTCAGCTTAAATCACCAATTTCTGTTAACACAGTCAGCCTAAAACGTTATTACCCCCAAAAAACATGAAGCAATAGAAAATAAGTAATAAATCCATAAACATAACAAAACCATTAATGGTTGAATAGGGTCTAGGTGAAGATGGTTGTATTCCACAGTTAGTTATTCAGGAACACAATAACTTTTATTTCACAATGTACATAGATTGCGTTCATCGAGAACGTAATCGAGAGTTGGATTATGAATTTAGGTTGATAATCAAATTGAAAAAAAAAAGAAAAAAATTTGTTTGTTTAGGAAGAAATAGTGTCGAAGGTTGGTTATTCGAGCCAACCAAGTTAAGGAGGCTCTAGCACGAACGGGTCATGCACAGAAAAAAATAATTTTTTAGTATATCATAAATCAAGTACCCATTCTCACGTATGCGAGATTTCAGACCGGGTCACCGACTAAATAAGCAAGATAAAAATAGTTGAAATTGGCATTTTTAGCATGGGCCTTATGGCAGGATCCCTCTCGAAAGACATGGGCCAATTGATATCTCTACATTTACTGCACAGATGTTTATGAAAAACTAGAGTAATGTTGATTAGATCGCGAGGATTGCAAATACAACAATACAGTATGGGGTCACCGACTCATATTATGAGATATTCGATGTCAAAGTCTCGAAAAATTTGAAATTTAGAGAGGTTATGGAACCGCGTAGAAATTCGGCAGCGAGACCGAAATATGATGGCAGAGCGCCTGCGCGAGAATTGAACCTCCGTCCGTCTAGCACTGGAGAAAGTGAGATAGAGAATCGCGGTGCTGCCATACTTATGTATGCAGTATCGTACCGTAAAATTATTCTTCTTTCACGGTTTTTATTCAGTGGCGCGAAATTAATAATGTATTCAAAGAATTAACAATAATTTGATCGGAAGCAACTGTGTTATGACAAACTTGCGGTATTCTGTAAAAATAGAGGCCCTCGCGTAAGCCCCCACACAAATCGGCCCTTTGTGCTAGAGCCTCCTTAAACCAAGCGTTTGGAGATTTTATCAAAATCTAAGAAAACCAATTATTAAAGACTTATTTGAAAGTTGGAGTAAACCAAATGTTAAGATATATTTTAAATCAGAGAAAAGAGTTTTGGATAATCACTAGTTTTCGCAAAGAAGGTGCTTATAGGCGATAGCGCGAAGGCCTGGAATATTCTGTGGTGTTCTTTAAGTGCCGCGCTACTCGAGAGCTCTTCTAGAACGTTCTATGATGTTCTATGTTGTCTAGCGGCTGAACTAATCGTTGTTAACTAGTGTATCTCGCAAGTAAGTGAAACGTTAGCGACATTTTTGATTATGAATATACTACGTGTTAACGGGAGCTTCCAGAACGTTCTATCGTGTTCTATGCTCACTTACGCTAGACGGATACTTCTACGATCTTTGGTAGTTCGCTTCTGGGATAAACTTAATAATCAAACAAAGAAAATATACACTTCTCTCAGACGAATGTTTTGGGCGTCGTAATATTATAGGATATGTGAAACAGTTTTGAGGTTCTAATCACAGTGTATACATTTTACAAGCATATATTTTATTCGTTTATGCATGGAAAAAGCCTAGCCCGATGTAAGTTGAGAATAATAAAATTCGTGTTACGTACAATTTTCCTGAACTTGTAATGCAAGAAATAATAAATTTTCACAGGCTCAATCCTCAGGCTTTCCCATTTCACCTCTTGCGGTGGCATGGTGTCACCAGGGACACGTTATTTGCCTACTGCAGGCACAACGAAGCGGTTGCGCACTGACTTATAACCTTTTCCGTTGAATCGAAGTTTTAACCAGTAGTAAATTATGTCTTTTGGCTTCAGGTTAGCCGTGGCGTTCGTGTAAATCCATTTACCGCATTGTTGTCTGTCTACATATCCTTCGATACTCCCAGGTGCGTCAGCTGGATCAGAGACATTCCGTTAGTTAAAAATTTCATCGGAAAGTGACGAGCGCAATGGCCAGTTAAATAATTTGTATGTCTTTACCTTCAATCGGCCTGTTTATGTTTGCATGAAACTCGAAATTCTCAATCTGGGGAATGTTCGGGAGTGTTACTTGGAGTTCTCCAGAACGCACCATTTGGATATCAGTTGAAATTGGAACTGGAATGATACCCTCAACACCCACGAAAATATTCGCAGCGGATACCGCAGCAAGGAAAATAACTATTTTCATCACACTCGACACCCACGAAAGATGAAGAAAATATAGAGTTAAGAGGCAACTATAGTTTGCGTTGATTCAGTGAAGTGATGAAGGCACCAAAATGGAGCATCTTTTGTACAAAAAGTGTGTGGATGCGCGGGGGAGTTTGGAATCTATCATGGTCAATGATAACTGCTCGTAGACCGATCAGGAGGTTCGGAATTGCACGACAAACAGCCGTTATCACGTAGTGGATAACAATAGCTGTGGTGAGCATCCGGTTGTTGGAAAATTTGCACGACCTTTATGATCACGAAATAATCTCTGGTTTATTATAGGTATAAAACATATACAAAAGCGAAATAAGTTCGTAGGTAGAACTTTGAGTGAATCGATAACTTTAGATTTGAATCTTTATTCTACGTAGATCTAAATTTTGGAATAGATCTAATGAGATCTACGTAGATCTTGACATTATAAGATCAATTCGAAGCTACCCGTGTAGAAATTTGACCGTGGCGCTGATCGGATTCTGAATAGTTTGCCAGATTACAAATGTGGCCCCGATCTGACTGAACTGTAGCAGCCTGTTAGGGTTCTGGCCAAATGTCCCACTTTTAGATACAGTGCCCGATGGGGAACCAATTAGGCTAGCAACCATCGTACCCTACTTGCGCCTCAACTTCTGCCAGGACTGTGCCTGAATTGCCCATATTCTACAAATCTGGATGTTTTGGACATATACACAATTAAAATATTTGGTTTTCAGAAACTGAGTGTTAGCTATTTATTGCTCAACAATATCAATATTGTTAAGATATCGCGTGTCTAATGACATAAGGACGTAAGCGCCATTATACGACTTTTTGCTGTTCGTAACGGCAAAAGGTCATATTTTTATTTTTATTTTTTGTATTTGGGATAAAAACCCGAGGATTCATTCATAAACGTTGAAATTTAATATCGGGTCAATTAAAAGAGGGCCAATTAAAAGGGCCTTAGCCACCACCCATACAGCACGCAACGTTTCAGAAATGTCTCAGAAACATTGCTAATTCTCATTTTCGTTGCATTGCACTGCAATGTTGCTGAAAGATCTCTGCAATCTATCTTTTGCAACATTGCAGACGCAATATTACGGCAATGTTCCTGCAATATAACCCTCAATGTATTCATATTATACAGTGTCAGAAACATTTTTCGTGCGGGAATAAGTCGTTAAATTCCACGCTAACTAGCAAAAAATCGTCACCCTGCATTTTTACAACCACACGGATTAATAATATTCACGTATCATAAAATATGAAGCTCTGAGGACAAATCACTAAAAGATGTACATACTTTCAATAGTCGGTTTGGCGCAGTGGGTAGAGCGGGGCATTCGTAAGATCAAGAGAAGGAAAGTTTCATAGTTCGAATCCCGGTCCGAACTCGCGGTTTTTTTTTTTTTTCCACGAAAAATACGTTACAGCGGCGGTGTACAGTCAATTATGAGTCCTCCGTCCTGTCGAACCACGTAAATTTGCTTTTTTTTACTATTATTGTAATATGTAACATAGGCGGACATTCAGACATTGCTACAACGTTGCACAGAGGTTCCAGCAACATAACGCAATCATACTGCAACATTACCAATATTGCAAAGTTATGTTGCTGCAACAGTGCTGCAACATCTCGGTGCTGTATGGGTCTTAGCCACCAATTTTTTTTGTTGTTGTTTAATTGGCGCTTACGTCCTTCTGCTTTTACCTTGGTTCTTTTTTCTATGAATTTTCGAAACGTTGTCGATTTTGATTTTTCCTTGCGTTTCACGAGTTTTTATAACTACTTGGAAAAATCAAGAAGAAAAAAAAATGGCGCTTACGACCTTCTACTTTTAACTACCAATATTTTTTATCGAATTTTTTTAAATGGTCGTTCTTTCAATTTATCTTTGCGTTTTACGAGTTTTTACAGCTATTTGAAAAAATCGTGAATAGTAATAAAAATAAAAATGGCGCTCATGACCTTCTGTTTTTAACTACCAATATTTTTTATCAAATTTTTTTAAATGGTCGCTCTTTCAATTTATCTTTGCGTCTTACGAGTTTTTACAGCTATTTGAAAAAATCATGAAAAATGAATAAAAAATAAAATGGCGCTTACGACCTTCTGCTTTTAACTACCAATATTTTTTATCGAATTTTTTTTAAATGGTCGTTCTTTCAATTTATCTTTGCGTTTCACGAGTTTTTACAGCTATTTGAAAAAATCATGAAAAAAAATAATACGACGTTTTGCCTTTACGTTGTTTTTTAAATTTCCTTGAAAATTGTAATGGAAGAACGACGTATCCGCCAAAACTTACGACCTTTTGCACTTACATTTTTCGATCTCGTAATTTCAATTGATCTATACGTTTTGACCATTTTCAGGACGAATGGCGTGAAAATAGTATATTACGATACTAGTGCAAAAGGTTTGTTTTCGCACGAGTGGGAGGTTTGTCGCCCGAGCAAAGCGAGGGTGACAATCTCACGAGTGGAAAAACGACTTTTGCACATGTATCGAACCAAATTTTATATCACAAACGTGGGTGAAGTCCGATTATACGCACGCTCGCGTGCGTAAAGTCGCACTTTACACACGGAGTGATATAAAAAAAATTATACGACCTTTTGCCACTAAAATCGCGTTTTTGGCGCTTACGACCTTATGCCATTAGACACGCGATATTCTGACATCAAATTTCTTTAAGCAAAATTACTCAACAATGTTATACAATTTAATTTGAGTCAACACAACACGCAAAATTACACAAATTAAAACAATAATGAATGAAATAAATTAACGAGAGCAAAAATAACGCCACAAAATAGAAAAAATAAAAAATCATACCGAATAATGAAAATCGCCATCCGCTATTAATATATTGTCTTATGTCTTGGAGTCCTGTCATAAAAGGTCTATCTGGGGTGCGATTGTGTAACTTTTAAGCGACGGTGCTAACTCCGGTTGCCATGGTTATAATAAAATATTTTGTTGACTGTCGTTCATTTACCATGGCAACCGGAGTTAGCACCGTCGCTTAAAAGTTACACAATCGCACCCCTGAAAACGTTTTGGCAAAACAACTCAAGTCCTATGCTTATTGTAGGAATCAGGTTGTTTTGCCGGAACGTTTTCAGATAGACCTTTTATGACAAGACTCGAAGACATAAGACAATCTTAATAGCGGCCATTGAAATAATCATAGTAATAATAACAATAATAATAATAATAAAAGTAAACATAATAACATAAAAACTTCACAAATAATAGGGAACTCCATTGTAGGAAGAAAGGAAACGAAATCGAGATTTTCAATTTTACGCACACTGTGGTATAAAGCAGCAGTTTACACCCCAATATCGAATCGTAAAAACGCATTTTACGCACACTGTGGCGAAAAAGGTCATTTCAGTATGCTATACCAGCATCGGGCAGAAAAACCTTCCTTCTGGACGAGTGATACCATTTTTATACTCCGAAATGAGGAAATCTCCGTTCAGAAATGGTAAAACCCGCTCAAAAGTGTAAAATTTCTACCCCGAAGAGGTAATTCCGGCTCCGAGATGGTAACGCCAGCAATTTGGATCATTGATCAATGATGTGAAAATAAATTTACTCGGCAGTCTTCGTCCCGCCAAACTACTAGGCGATTCCCCTTTTCATGCGAGTGTTATAAGAATATTCATTCCGACGACGCTCGTTCACAATTATACATCTTCGAAATGCGATCATTCAAACAGAATTAATTCATCATATTGGTTATACATGGGTCACTGATCTCTATAATACACTGGATGGGGGATACGCGGCTCTACTATAGGCAACGTTTGAAATCACTTGAACGTCAGCGGTCGCCATTTTGTCTTGGGCGAAGTGACACATTTTAGCGGCAAATTGAAATAATATTAATGGTTAGTTAGCTAAGTTAGCGGTATTATATAAAATACCTAACGGAGGGACTGATTAATGAAGAGTATGGCCTATTAGATATCCAAAATATCCCAAAGAGGCATGTTACATACAATACTAGGTAATGCGAGTAATAATTATAACGCTTCAAATATTATGAAAATGGAAAGATGACATTTTCATTATATTTTAGGAACGGATACACATCAAACCGTAGCATATGTTATAAAATAATCGTGAGCTTTGAAGATATCGATGGAAGGTAGTAAATACCAAGGATATTGGAGCTCAAAAACTGATCGGTACTCTAACCTCATTCATCGTTATCAATATCACAACTATGATGCGATTTATTCCCATTTGGAATGAATATCTACGAGTGGAAAATCTTTTCAATGCCAGCTCTACATATTTTTGCCGGAAAGCACGCAAGCTGCACGCAAGTATGCATAATTTTTCGAATAATTAAAAAGTCATCTGATTAACGCGGTAAGTAACTTAGTCACGTGGGTGGCACAGAGCCCAAAAACAAATGGCCGCCACTAGCATTCATGTGGTCACAGGCATTTCAACCGATCCCCCATCCAGTGTATTATAGAGATCAGTGGTTATACATGGGTCAGGGTATCCGAATAAGGACCCAAAATTCACTTGATTGAAAATCGATTTGAATAAAGATTCAAATCTGAAGTTATCGATTCACTCAAAGTTCTACCTACGAACTTATTTCGCTTTTGTATTTGTTTTATATACCTATAATAAACCAGAGATTATTTCGTGATCATAAAGGTCGTGCAAATTTTCCAACAACCGGATGCTCACCACAGCTATTGTTATCCACTACGTGATAACGGCTGTTTGTCGTGCAATTCCGAACCTCCTGATTGGTCTACGAGCAGTTATCATTGACCATGATAGATTCCAAACTCCCCCGCGCATCCACCACAAACTGGTTGTATAAAAGCTGCTCCATTTTGGTGCCTTCATCACTCGACTGTATCAACGCAAACTAGTCGCCTCTTAACTCTATATTTCTTCATCGGTCTACTTAATATACTCGACAAAGTTCAACGATGAAAATAGTGATTTTCCTTGCTGCGGTATCCGCTGCGAATATTTTCGTGGGTGTTGAGGGTGCCATTCCAATTTCAGCTGATGTCCGAATGGTGGGAGCTGGAGTACTCCAAGTAAGAATCGCGAACATTCACCAGATGAAGAATTTCGCGTTTCATGGAAACATAAACATGCCGATTGAAGGTAAAGACATACAAATAATTCAACTGGCCATTGCGCTCGTCACTTTCCGACGAAATTTTTAACTAACGCAATGTCTCTGATCCAGTTCACAAACGTGGGAGTATCAACGGATTCGTATCCCGCCAAGATCACGGTCGATGGATTTACAGGAACTCCTCGGCTAACCTGAAGCCAACAGACATGATTTACTACTGGTTACAGGTTCAACGAACGAACGGACCAGACATTTTCGAACTCAACAACGTCACTGTGCCTGCCACCGAAATAAATTCATACTTAAAGTTAGTATAATACACTAAAACTTAGTAGATTTCCGTCTAAAATAGGCGGTGAGTATATTTTCTAATCTTCAGAGGAAAATAATTTAATGAGCACATACTAATGTGAATACATACTAGTTTAAAGAATAATCCTCTAATCTAAGTTCAGTATGTCACATTTTAAAGGTTAGTATATACTCTGAACATAAAAAAAGCATCCTGAAGGAGAAATCAGTGGAATTATAGAAATAGTATATTTCGATACAAGTGCGAAACGTTTGCGAGGGTGACAATCTCACGAGTAGAAAAACAACTTTCGCACATGTATCGAACAAAATTTTATATCACCAACGCGGGTAAAGTCCGATTATACGCACGCTTGCGTGCGAAAAGTCGCGCTTTACGCACGGAGTGAAATAAAATCGTTTTACATTCATCATATAAAAAACGTATAACAATAATTTTTTCTGACCTAATCGTAGTCAAGTGATAGGATAATGATAATGATCATGAAAATGATATTGATGATAATAATGATCATTATCAAGATAATGATAATAATAATGATAATGACAATGACAATGACAATGTCTGAATGATAATAATATTGAGAATATTGATAATGATCATGAGTATGATATTGATGACGATAATGATAATGATCATGAAAGTGATATTGATGATGATAATGATAATAAGAATGATTATTATGATGATGATCACGAAAATAATATTGATGATAATAATGCAGTAGGTGGAATTATTTCGAAGGTTGTGAGAACACGCGTACTCGTGATTTACTTTGCGGAAATAGACAAACTGATAATTTTAGGTTTATTTACGTTTCAATACTTAATTGACGTGCCCAGATCATTTTCA
This sequence comes from Euura lappo, assembly GCA_018257835.1. NCBI lineage: Eukaryota > Metazoa > Arthropoda > Insecta > Hymenoptera > Tenthredinidae > Euura > Euura lappo. Next base: position 243,071 of record JAEUYN010001407.1, on the reverse strand, counting down.
TTGAGCCACTCAACGCCTGCGTCCATTTCTTTCGAAAAAAAACTATAGGGCTTAATTGCGAAATCAGTACACAACACTGCACAACACGATGGATGACACGATGCGGACGCAGCCATATTGCAATTTGGTGCGTTTCCCACGGCAGGGTGATCACGTGGTCACCTTACGATAGATGGCATACTAACTATCTAACATACTAACTAACTTAATATTTCAGGATTCTAGGTGGAAATATACTTATATACTAAACATTTAGAGGATTCGTTTAGTATGTACGATTAGTATTACTGTACCTACTAGAAATAAGAATAAATTCTTTTCGGTGTAAGGAAATAACGTGTCCCCGGTGACACCATGCCACCACAAGAGGTGAAATGGGAAATCCTGAGGATTGAGCCTGTGAAAATGTATTACTTCTTAATACGAATTTTATTATTCTGAAGTTACATCGGGCTATGGTTTTTCCATGAACGAATAAAATATATGCTTGTAAAATGTATACACTGTGATTAGAACCTCAAAACTGTTTCACATATCCTGTAATATTTACGATCATATAAAGTTGGCGGAGAACAAGCTCCACGTACTCCTGAAACAAAACAGAGAACAGTGGAAGTCCAAATGAATTTTCATCTTGTTCTTGTGTTGAAATGGTGAGTGATGAAACGAACACACAAGGTTCCAGTAGATTTTCTTGGACACTTCTTCGAACGGATTTTTTCGTTCTGTAAAAAAACTGGATGTTCACGAGATAATGCTAGCCATGATCCAATTTCTGCTGTCTAATATGAAATTGAGGAACTTTTCTATGGAATCCGAGAGGCCCCAACAAAATTTAAGCAACTGGGTTGTAAAAAGCGTTGACCTGTTATTAATTTTTCGCACCACGAGCCACCGCTTGGTAGTCAGTTATTATATTCGTTTCTACGATCGGTGTTGTTTTTCTCCAACGAACTTTGCCAAAAAAAAAAAACTTCAATAATCAAACCGCAAGATAGGTTCAAGTTCAAGTTCACAAGAATACGGCAGAGATACGGTGTGAGTTGATGAACGGCGAACAGAAATTTACAAACACAATATCAAAGCTTGAGCAGTTTAATCAGTTCGTACTCGTCGGACAGGGCTAAAGAGTATTTTCAACACAAGCCTGCGAAGATGAGACACATATGTTGGCGATCGTGACAGGAAAAAAACACCGGAAATAGCAATAAAAAGCAAAACTCGACCTGATTTATTGATTTTTTTTTTCACTACACGGGAAAACACTGTTTCGGAGGCCGAAAAGATCACACCGTTCAGTGCAAGGCCTGGTGTATATTTTCTTCTGAAACCGTTTGTTGTGCATTGACCTCGCAATTTCAACACCGCAATTTTGTTACTTTTGAATGTAATAAAAGTTAACCCGCAGAAAACGGAAGCTATTGTATTTTGCGCCTCTTCCTTCGAGATATATAACACGTGGTAACTCCATTCCATGCCGAGTGTGCCACATATTAAGGGGTGCCCTGCAGTCCCACAGTCTGTCCTGTGAGCGTGATTCTTCGATTTTGTGCCGAGGAGTTCACATCACAGTGCAGTTCAGTGAAATCAAAGTGTAGTGAAAATGGGAAAGAAAAGACGAAGAATATCAGATTCAGACAGTGAGGTGGACGACTCAAAAATCTGGAAGCAACTAAAGCGTATTCCGAGAAAGCTGAAGAAACGGAAACACCGTTCAGCGGAAAAAAGGAGACACAGTAAGTCTTCCTCTTTTTTAATTAGTATAGTCGGCACAATATTTGTAGCATATAGGCCAGTATAGGGACCGTGCGAGGAATCGACAGTAGCGCCAAATCAGTCTCTACAGGTCATATCTGTCCCGAGCCGCAGGGAACTTCCCCTGCCTACGCCAATGCTCAGCCAATCATACGCTACCGGAAGCACAACATGAACCAACCGCAATGAATTGTTCTGCCCGCGGCAGCATTTCAGTGGCTTAAATACCTGTTTTCTCGGTGTTTCTGTAGATATCTCAACAACTGACGATGCAAGAATAACTCTTTCCCTATCATACATCGGAAAAGACAGTTCTTTGGTTAGAATAACGCTGTGTTTCGAGATAATCGGAAGATGGTAACACGTGGTCATTTGCCGCTGGGGATACGAGCATGAACACTGTGGGATCGAACAAGAAAGAATTGCTCGGCCGTGGGCATCGCGTGAAGATCTGCCGAATGTAACGATTAAACGCTTGTTACAAGATAATTTGTTTTCCAGTAAGTTTATGTATAGTAGGCGGAAGCGTAACGCCATACTTATCCGGTGGTGCTTATTCCCCGCCATACCAATTAGAAAGCGTTGATTTTTTTTTTTTTATGACTTGTTACAGGCTAATTTTTTTTTTATCTGGTCATCTTTGAAAAGCCATTCACGGAAATCACCATGCCATACCGTTCCGATGGTTCCAAGTAGATGCCATACTGTAACAAATGGTTTGGCAATATTATTAGAAAAAATTGCGTCCTTGCGGCGCGGGCAGTATGGCGGCTACTTGGAACCATCGGAACGGTATGGCATGGTGATTTCCGTGAATGGCTTTTCAAAGATGACCAGATAAAAAAAAAATTAGCCTGTAACAAGTCATAAAAAAAAAAAAAAATCAACGCTTTCTAATTGGTATGGCGGGGTATAAGCACCACCGGATAAGTATGGCGTTACGCTTCCGCCTACTTTTCTTTTTATAAACTACCGGAAAATATAAGAATTATCTTGTAACAAAGCGTTTGAAAATCCAAATTTATCCTACACGTTCGGTAGATCGCCACGCGATTAACGCCCCACGGCCAGTGAGTTAGCATCTATTTCGTCTTGTTCATTACACAATTAGACCCGTAGGGGGTCGTAATCCCTGTAACAAATGACTAACTTTTTTGTGTTACCATCTCCCGGTCTATAAGTGTCGCGGCCACTTGGTTAGTAAAGATTGACCGTAGCATACTCCCTAAATCAAATGTCAAGGGTGAAAAAAGTTGTATTATTTGACTTTGAACGGGTCAAAATTTTTTCAGAATTTGAAAAAAAAAATCTTCATGGCCATTCCTGATCGAAATTTCGTAAGTTGTCTCATATAACTGAGCTACTGTAAAAAAAAGTTGCATAACTTTGGAAAGAAAAATCGCAAAAAAAAAAAAACGAAATCAAAGCTGAATCTCGCCCTTTTGGAAGTCCTTATAAAGAAATTCCTATTGCTATTTCCCAAAGATTACGCGCGACTTCGTGAAAGTATGAAAATTGTCCAAAAAACAACATGTTTAACATCACCTGGTGAGTGCTAAAAAGGTCGTAGAGAATTTTCCAAAACAATAATGAAGCTGATTATTTCTACTTACAAAGGCGATCGGGATCATTTCTTGTTAGTATGACAGACAGCTGAATGTATTCGTGGTTAGGAAAATTATATCCGTAATCTAATTCCGTGCATCTTCATAGGATCTTGCGACAGCAAAGGTATGTTAGTTGGAAGCAACGCTGGGGTCATGTCAGTGGACTTTGATTCGACCGGAAGCCTGATCTTGGGTGCATCAAACGACTATGCCAGCAGAGTTTGGACCGTGAGTGATCTTCGCTTGAGGGTGAGTGTTTACAATTTCTGCGTATTATTTTGATTCGGGGAACTTTCGATTTTCTTGCATAGCCTTGGTGATACAAGTTCAGGTATTATATTATGAATATTATCAAACAGAGCGCCGGATTTTCGGAAATCTTCACCTTACGAGGGTACTGCTGTCTATGACTGAAATTACAGAAATATGGGATAAACAATAAGAAATAAGTGGGAAAATTGTGAGGCACGGGTGTAAACGGCTGTGCTATTGTATCCAAAATTAGAAATCAGTCACATTTGCGACAATTGCATTACGAAACATGTTTATTTTCCTATGGCTGATACTGCCAGCCACTATTTTCGAACCTAATTTTTCCTCGAATTTTTCTATCCCTTCGTAGTTTCATTTATAACGTTAATCCTCACTGTGATCCGTGTTCACTAAATTGCACGCTCACTCCGATTAAACTAATATTAAACGAGTTTCACTACTATCACTTATCATTTTAACCATTATCGATAATCCTGAAATTCTTCTTTGATAGCACTCGTACTAGTGGAAATTTTAATTATTATTGAGCAAAGATTCTCTCAGGGCTTCAATAAGGTACCTAGATCAATTAACACCTGCTCTCGTGGTTTTTGTGCAATGAGGTAACGAATTACCTCAAGGAAAGGAGTTTCTACCTGAGCTAATAACGAGAGGACTCAGTGTCGAAAATACTGCTTTTGTGCTTCCCTTTCTCGAAAGTCCGGGCGTTACTACTAACAGCACTCTTCACTGAGGACTAAACCAGTTATAATGGATAATTCAGGATAGGAACAATTAACTGTGGAGTGTATGTTGTGTAAAGGTGAATGATTAGCCGTTAGACAGATTTATATTGATAGCGAGGATGATATGCGTCAAGCAAAAGAACAGAAAGTAGTGTAAAAGATACGTTTGGTTAATTTAAATTTGAGTTTGATAATAACAAACTAAAAAGAAATGTTAGCGATTGTATAAGTGATCAAGTTTATTAAATTGAATTAAATTTTTCCGTCTATTGGAAGGCTGTCGCCTTGAATGAAAATTTTCAAAATTTTTCTAAGTCAGAAAATCGATTCTAAATTCGTAAATTCGTGGACTGCTCCCACGAATTACGTACCAAGTTGTCCAAAGGGACTGACCGAAGTGAATACTTGAAAAATCGACACGTCTGACAGGCTTGTCAGGCCGGACCGAAGTGACTCTCCTCGTATTCTGATTTACCATTACGGCTCGGTTTTCGCACTATTTCTCGATGCGCGTAGTTACATTTCTTCAAATTTTAGGAGAGGGGACTGACCCACGAACTCCTCAACTTCCCTACTTGTCGCGTATTGATACTGTTTATAGATTTCTGTTCTCTTCTATCTGTGTTAATCCCCTTTTATTGTAAGTGTAACATGTATGGTTTTGTTGAGCGTGTATACAGGTAATATCCTTAAATCTAATAGAACATAATATTGAGAGTTTACGGGTGTGTGTAAAACAAAATTTTGTGTGTGTAACTGTTGTTGCCAGAGTGGCGATGTTTGATTTGTCTGTTTGTCTTCTAACGATAGCATGTGTGTATGTGTATGATGTTTTTGACTCTACTTTCTAATATTAACTCGTTAATTCTCTAATTTTAATTTCAAATGTAATCTATAAAGAATTGATTTGTTGAATACGTTACATTAGCCCCCTCAAATTTAGAAAGGCTGTGAAACGACTTGCTAAATTTGTCTATTTTATTGTATAGTCATTCAACGATTTGATTCCTTAGTCTAGATTTGTATGATTTTATCGAAATGGTCAGTCGAGTTGCTAGTCCATCTTAGTGTCCTGAAACAGAGAAGTATAGTTAGTTAGCCCCCCCTTTTTCCATCTCGTTCCTCGTCTCGTCGTCTTGTCCAACTCAGTCGTATTCCTGTCCAGCTGATCCGATTCTCCGTAGTTCTGTGTTTGGATACGTGTAAATGTACCTTTAAACCCTCGTGGATTGGTTTTTGTGTGCGTTAATCCTGCTTTGTTCCTGAAGGTCGCCTGCCTGGCATACTGACCTACTGCCGAATCATGATCTATAATATAGCTCTTCTCTGGGTCAAGTTTAGCTACTAATCCCTCAATACTGGATTGGAAATCGACGTTTGTTTTGACATTTCCTCTATCAGGTGTGTCCTTGTGACACTCTTTGTACTTGCCTCGCAAGTCTCTGACTCTGGGCTTCCGCTTGATTACTCTTAGGTTTATTTTGTCGTTTAGTGCTTTGACATTAAAAAAATCGACCTTCGTTATATGATTACCTTTATTGATGGTTAGCGTTTTTGTTTCGTAATTCATTAATGATTTTAGATTGTTCAATAGGTCATTTCCTATGATGCAACCGTGGATCAACTTAGGTACTACGAGCAAGGTAACGTCTTCTACATGATTCTCGAACGTAATTTGCAAATAGACCTGTCTTTGAATTCTTATCGGTTTAGCGCCGGTAGCTACTTGTAATCTCAAATTGCTTACAGGCAAAGTTTCGTACTTCCCTAATAAGGTTTCTATTTTGATCGAGCCATTGCTCATTTATGCAGGACACTTCACTTCCTGTGTCAATCAAAGCGTTTGCCTCGATTTTATTTATTGAAATTTTAACAAATGGACATTTTACTTTGGTATGCTCAGTTTCGGCAATCTTGCCGTCATCATCATTGCTAAGCAAAAAGTCCCTAGGTGTTTCAAAAATTGATGCGCACTGCGCTTGACTGTATTTTTCTTGATCCTCAATAACTTTATTACTCTCTCGATTTATTTTAGCAATCAACTGTTTTACTTCTAATTTTTCTTTTTCAATTGTTTCTTTTTCTGGGGCATGAATGCTTCTATCTTTCGTTACTTTTGACTGTTATTATTATTATCGTTCATACCCCCGACTAGTTTCCCAGCTTCGGAAGTTCATTATAACTTGGCCTTGGCTCTACTTCTTCTACCTGTATGTGGCTGTTTTGGTAGGTTCGCGAAGTGTTATGGTTTGTTTCGGTATTGAAAGGCTTTGGCCTAGTGCCGTTGTGTGTTTGTGTCGGTGCGTTGTTTTGCCTAGCTGGCTGAGGTCGGTATGTACTGTTTCCATTGTATTGATTTGAATTTTGCTTGTTCCCAGGACGATTATCGCTATTGTTTCGATTTGTTTCTGTTTCTGCGCGATTTGATTGTGGATTTGACTCGCTCGGTGTTTCTCTCGCGTGATTTGGCCTTCGGGCATTGTCGAATTTCTCTAGCAGAGTGATGAGAGTTTGGATATCACTGATACCCCTGGTAATTGCCGCATTTTGTATGGTCTCCTCGAAATGTCGCGAAAGGCATTCGACGATCTCGGAATCCGGCATCTTAGGTCTAAGCTCTTTCGCGCTGCTGAAACGACGTATTGCGTACTCGACACGGTTTTCGTATTGCTCATTGCGGTACGAGCCAAACTCCAGGTTTTTCTTTATCTTGCGTTGAGCTTCGTCGCTCCAGAATTTAATTTGGAATTTCGTTTTAAAATCTGCGAACGTGTCTTCGGGTTTGTTGACGATTCCCCACCATTCTAACGCAATGCCCCCTAGGCTCTGTCGGATTACTTGACTGATTTCGTTTTCGGTCAGGTTTCGTGATTCGCAAAAATGCTCTAATTCTCGCAGGAAACTCATCGGCTTTTCCTTCCACGTTCCTTCGTAACTCGGAATTTTGACATCTCTCTCCCAGCTATGAACATTTTGTGTATAATTTCCGCGACCTGCTGCTTGACGCAAAGTTTCATCTTCGAGCAATTTGAGTTGTCGACTGATGTCGTTTTTCTGTTGTTCGTGTTTTTCGACTTCTTTATCGAGAATTGCTCGCTGTCTATCGAGTTCGCGATGGTAGTTGCTTAGGATATCTTCGAGATTTGCTAAACCGTCGCTTAACGCTTTATTTGAATTTTCAACCGCCTTAGCCTGTGTTTGCTCGAGGTTGTTGATTCGGTCTTCGAGGACACGTTGTACCTCGCTGATGTTATTTCTCGTCTTGTTTTCGATTTCAACGATCTTCTTCACGCTATCTTGCCCTACCTCGACTCGACTGTCAACAATTTTTGTTAAATTCGCATCGATTTCACGTTTATTTTCCGCAATTTTCGCTTCTAACTGCCGTTTCTCGTGTTCGGATTTCTTTCTTTCTGTTTCGAGTTTTTTGCTAATGAATTCTTCAACCTTTGCTTGGAAATCTGATTGTTCTTTTCGGAGCTTCGCAATTTCTTCCTTTAATATCGTGATTTCTGCAATTGACTCTTCACTTTTTGTACTGTTATGTTTTGGACTATCTAATATATCAATTTCGGATACGCTACCCGTTTCTGTTGCCTTAGATTCGGCTTGTTCTTTCTCTTTGTCTTTATTCCCCATTTTGACTGCTTTTATCTATCTTTCCACGGTTTCTGATTAATAATCTTAACTCTACTCACGAATTTGATGTTAATTTATTTCTAAATTTCCTTGTCGAGCCTCACGTTCGGGCGCCAAATATAACGTTAATCCTCACTGTGATCCGTGTTCACTAAATTGCACGCTCACTCCGATTAAACTAATATTAAACGAGTTTCACTACTATCACTTATCATTTTAACCATTATCGATAATCCTGAAATTCTTCTTTGATAGCACTCGTACTAGTGGAAATTTTAATTATTATTGAGCAAAGATTCTCTCAGGGCTTCAATAAGGTACCTAGATCAATTAACACCTGCTCTCGTGGTTTTTGTGCAATGAGGTAACGAATTACCTCAAGGAAAGGAGTTTCTACCTGAGCTAATAACGAGAGGACTCAGTGTCGAAAATACTGCTTTTGTGCTTCCCTTTCTCGAAAGTCCGGGCGTTACTACTAACAGCACTCTTCACTGAGGACTAAACCAGTTATAATGGATAATTCAGGATAGGAACAATTAACTGTGGAGTGTATGTTGTGTAAAGGTGAAGGATTAGCAGTTAGACAGATTTATATTGATAGCGAGGATGATGCGTCAAGCAAAAGAACAGAAAGTAGTGTAAAAGATACGTTTGGTTAATTTAAATTTGAGTTTGATAATAACAAACTAAAAAGAAATGTTAGCGATTGTATAAGTGATCAAGTTTATTAAATTGAATTAAATTTTTCCGTCTATTGGAAGGCTGTCGCCTTAAATGAAAATTTTCAAAATTTTTCTAAGTCAGAAAATCGATTCTAAATTCGTAAATTCGTGGACTGCTCCCACGAATTACGTACCAAGTTGTCCAAAGGGACTGACCGAAGTGAATACTTGAAAAATCGGCACGACTGATTCGAGGATCGAGCCGGACCGAAGTGACTCTACTCGTATTCTGATTTACCATTACGGCTCGGTTTTCGCACTATTTCTCGATGCGCGTAGTTACATTTCTTCAAATTTTAGGAGAGGGGACTGACCCAAGAACTCCTCAACTTCCCTACTTGTCGCGTATTGATATTGTTTATAGATTTCTGTTCTCTTCTATCTGTGTTAATCCCCTTTTATTGTAAGTGTAACATGTATGGTTTTGTTGAGCGTGTATACAGGCAATATCCTTAAATCTAATAGAACATAATATTGAGAGTTTACGGGTGTGTGTAAAACAAAATTTTGTGTGTGTAACTGTTGTTGCCAGAGTGGCGATGTTTGATGTGTCTGTTTGTCTTCTAACGATAGCATGTGTGTATGTGTATGATGTTTTGACTCTACTTTCTAATATTAACTCGTTAATTCTCTAATTTTAATTTCAAATGTAATCTATAAAGAATTGATTTGTTGAATAAGTTACACATTATAACTGGATGAAATGTGAATAGCTTAGGGTGTCGGTACTGTCGAACTTCCCCCTACTTATGACATATTGAGACACTTCTTCTCCAACTTTTTACTATTGAACTGAAAAGTTCGTATCATTTGTGTTGACTAAGAAGTTTAGTCTGAAAATAAATATATTAGGAATCCAAAAACGAGTTTTATCCACAGATCTCGATTGAATTATAAAAGCATCTCAAACGGGGTCGTAAGACTGTCCCTGTCCTAACATTCAAGTTTCTAATGAAAGAAATCTCGGTTTTCAGAGATGAAATAAAAAAAGTATACAAGGCTCATTAAAAAGTATAAGCTGTATGTGATGCAAATCCGTATTATTTGAGATGGATTTAGATCATCCGTCCTCTTATGAAAACTCATTCGAAAAGCTTTTTTCTCGGTGACGTCAAACGTGCCGATCAGCATTCAATTTTTCGCACGATAATTTGATATCGTATTTTCCATGAACGGCGACTTCTAATGGGCTGAAAGTTAATTAAATATGCAATATTATTGCACACTATACGAGATAAAAATTTCAGAAAAATTGAATTCTTAAATGCCCAAAAATTGGCTTATAATTGGTGGAAATCGCCTACTAACAACGCAAAGAATTCGCGATGCTAACGACCGCGGATGGCGGCGCTAACACGTATAATCGTACTTTACACGCATTAGTGATGTGAAAATTTGGATTTTGAAATAGTGAGTGTATATGGGGCATTCCACGCCAACTCGACCAGTGTTAGACCCCGACCATCTCAAAATCATTCCATGTTTTTTTCTAACATTGTACTCAGTAAAAATACGCGTCCTAAATTTTTTTCAGATTTTTGTATCAAAGCGTCATTGATATAAATTTTTGAAGTTGAATGAGAATGCCCTTTTCATTAACTTTTTACATGGCTGACTTTTTGAGTTACAGCGCTTCAAAAATGTAAAAAAAAGGTGTGGTAAATTATTTGATCATGTCTGCCCTTTGGACCGATGGTTGTTATCATCCCTAAACTCACAAAAACGAAAAGGCAGACATCCAGACCGCTGACCTTTCATAGGCAGACCATTTAAGTATATATTTTTTTAAACTCTACGCTCGCGTCAAGTTCCAAGTAAAAAAATTCGCGCCTACAAAGTGTCAATGAAAATAATTAATGTTACATATAAAAAATCGATAGGAGCAATTTTGAAAACGTGTTTCAAATATTCGGGTTCACACTATTATATCATTATAACAACTTCTTTTACTTTTTTTTTTACGTTCTTTTACTTTGTACTAATAAACTGTTTTTTTATTACGACTTTAATTGACTAACGCTGAACTTTATTGAATAAAGAAACAAAAAATTTAATAATCATAAAACTATTAATAATAACAATAATCAGCCGTAATACCCGCTTCTCCTTGATTCTGCGTGAACTTCGAAAAATTGTACACCTCAAAGTCAGTCACCAAAATATCTGCCTTTTGTTTCTTGTCTACTAGAACTAGAACCATAATCAAATGATTTAGTAGAGCTTTTTTTTTAAACATGTTTACGACCTCATCCCGCGATAATTCAGCGGTCCGGATGTCTGCCTTTTCGTTTTTGTGAGTTTAGGGATGATAACAACCATCGGTCCAAAGGGCAGACATGATCAAATAATTTAGCACACCCTTTTTTTTTACATTTTTGAAGCGCTGTAACTCGAAAAGTCAGTGACATACGACCTTCGTCGACTGGACCAAATCGATTCGTATTGATCTGAACTTTCATCCCTATCAATGTGAAACATGATCAAATCATATATCATTTTGGCACCCAACTCCCTAACTAAGTGGTCAACCCCTCGTGTCAGTCCGACCGAGCAGCTTAGGCGCCGTAAATTTCGGTCGATGTAGTGCTTTTTTCAACTCCGGATATCTCGGTTCACGAGAACCGTACAACAGTCGTAAGGAGGTCATTTTGAAGGGAAAGCTTCGAACTTTCACGTCCATTGTTTTTTTTTTTTTTCAAATTGAATTTTGAATCGTTTATGCTTGGTTGAAAAAGGTAGTCAAATTCAATGGTTTACTGAACACGTTTTTTTGTGATAAAAATTAGGGGAAGGGGTTAAATCGGGACGTAATTCGATTTTCCTTGGCAGCAAATTGAAGTCGATACGTTCACCTTCAAAATGAGTTTTTGTTCGCCCTTTTCCGATAAACGGGTCGTTTTTAATGGCCGGTCAAATTTTTTTTTTTACGTTTTTTGTAGGAAAGTTGAACAACTTTGCGAAAAAAAATTCGAGCCTGGATAATGGATATCAAAAATGCATTTTGCAGAAAAAACCTGCGCCTACAAGATGGCCGATTTAGAATTTCGGTCACGAAATTCCTCCTCCCCGTACATGGCCTCAAACTTGACACTTTCACTTGACAAAGTGACATAAGTGTCTTTACGAGGCAAAAACTCAAAAACAAAATGGCGCAGGCCAATATTGAACAAATATTTTCGAAAGCTAAGGCTCCAAGCTTTAAAATGCGTTTCTGACCCCTTCTCTGCGAACATTTCACACGAAGTAATGGCACTTTGAATATGGCCAATTATTCAGCCAAAAAATGGGTGATGCTTTAATTCTTTTGAGGAGTGTATATTAGGGGTGTGCGGGTTTACGGGATATTAGGGAGTCGGGTTTCGGGATCGATCGAATATCGGTCGGATACCGCTGTGCCCGATTCAACATCGGGTACCCGAGTGAAAGTCGGTTACCCGAGGTGACATCGGGTGTATCCGGTACCAGAGGTGAAGACGGGTACCCGGTACCCGAGTGGAAGTCGGTTACCCGGGTCAACATTGGGTGTATCCGATACCCGAGTTGAAGACGGGTACCCGGTACTCAAATTGAAGTCGGATTTCCGGTACCCGAGTCGCGACAAGTGGTATCATGCCCGCGTCAAAGTTGAACATCTATTATACATCTTCAATCCAGGTGGCGCAGATAATGCAGATATGCATTTTGACCAACAAAACATTAATGCGTTGGAGTGTGCCCTTGCATACGCAGTGTAAACTTTTTTTCGTATTCGTTCTGCGGTTTTAAATGCTAACAATGAGCGCAAAATAATCTCACTGGTTACTATATCGTCGGGGACATCTGGATAAGCCCAGGTACCGAGATGTCGGACGCAACCGGGCAATGAAATGTCGAGTATACTCGGGTAAAACCGGGTACCAAAATGTTGGGTGAAATCCGGTACCAAGGTTCGGGTAAAGTCGGGTAAACTCGGATACCAAGTTATCAGGCATATGCGGATGAAACCGGGTACCATTAAGTTGTCGGGTAAACTCGGGTGGAATTGGGTACCAAGATGTCGGGTAAACTCGGGTGAAGTCGGGTACCCGGTTTTGACTCGGGTACCCGTAGATCCGGGTACCCGACGGCAAAATCCGGGCGGGTACCCGGACCGACCCGACCCGACAAAATCCACTACCCGCACACTTCTAGTGTATATACATATTTTTTATCGCTATTTTCGCGTGTTAATTCGTTTTTTCAACGTAGGCAATCTTTAAAAAAAATTATTTGCACCGCGCATAATCTCGCGAAATATATGTACATGTCCAGAATACCTTCGAACCCCTATGTCAACCCTGTACATGTCAAAAATCCCTCAGAACCGCCATGTGAACCCCGTTCATATAAAGAATCCCTTAGAAACCCTGTACAAGCCTATCCTATTTTGCGTGCGTAGCCTACAGTGTGGCGCATTTAGAGATCAGTGGGCGAATTTGAAAAAAAAAATCACTCTTTTTTCATTCCATATACATTTTTCAATTTTTTTTTTCATTTTTTTTTTCCCTATCTAGAACGATCTTGCATAATATCAAACTGAATTGGGGGGTTGGCGTGCGAAGCGCGCAGGGGGGCAAAGCCCCTCTAGTATATATATATATACATATCTATCGGCTATTTCTGTATATATATATTGTAATCCCTCATATATAATCCGGGCGGGTACCCGGATTTCGCGAGATTGCCTATATATATATATATATATATATATATATAGGCAATCTCGCGAAATCCGGGTACCCGCCCGGATTATATATGAGGGATTACAATATATATATACAGAAATAGCCGATAGATATGTATATATATATATACTAGAGGGGCTTTGCCCCCCTGCGCGCTTCGCACGCCAACCCCCCAATTCAGTTTGATATTATGCAAGATCGTTCTAGATAGGGAAAAAAAAAATGAAAAAAAAAATTGAAAAATGTATATGGAATGAAAAAAGAGTGATTTTTTTTTTCAAATTCGCCCACTGATCTCTAAATGCGCCACACTGTAGGCTACGCACGCAAAATAGGATAGGCTTGTACAGGGTTTCTAAGGGATTCTTTATATGAACGGGGTTCACATGGCGGTTCTGAGGGATTTTTGACATGTACAGGGTTGACATAGGGGTTCGAAGGTATTCTGGACATGTACGGGGTTCACATGGGGGTTCAGAGGCATTTTTGACATGTACGGGGTCCACATGGGGGTTCTGAGGGATTCCTGACATCTACGGGGCTCACATGGGGGTTTTGAGGGATTCTTGAAACCTACGGGGTTCACATGGGGGATCTGAAGGATTTTTGACATGTACAGGGTTTACATAGGGGTTCGAAGGTATTCTGGACATATACGGGGTTCACATGCGGGTTCTAAGGGATTCTTGACATCTACGGGGTTCACATGGGGGTTTTGAGGGATTCTTGACACCTACGGGGTTCACATGGGGGTTTCGAAGGATTTAAATCCTGTCATGTCTTTAATTTACTTCGGGTATTTCCGGAATACTTCCGGAAGACTTCGGTAATTTCCGGAAGACTTCGGATATTTCCGGAAGACTTCGGATATTTCCGAAAAGTGGGGACGGCGGAGGGATTCTGGGTATTCCATGAGAATTCTGAGAAATCCGTGGGAATTCTGGGTAATCCGTGGGAATTCTGGGTCCTCGATTCCTGAAACAGCGGCGGCGGCGGCGGCGATATATCTTTATAATATAGGACGATATATATACAGAGTGAATTCCTAAAGTGTAAACAGCGCATACGCTCATCTGAAAAAATTGAAAAATTGTCTGAGATACCCAATCGATGGTTGCTATCTCAGCCGACATTCAACTTTTTCAGGTAAGCGCATGCGCACTAGGTTTCGGCTGTTTACACTTTAGGAATTCACTCTGTATATACACGTGGGTGTGCGTAGGTAGGATATCATGCGAATATATTTCGTAAGGTTATATGCGCGGTGCAAATAAATTTTTTGGAAGATTGCCTACGTTGGAAAAACGAATTAATGCGTGAAAATAGTAAGAAAATTTATTGGCTTCTAGAGCTCCGACGAAAAAGATTGAGGCATTTCGTTGGTGTGAATGGAAAAATCGTTTATTCACCTTATATTTTTGCCTTTCTTTTCTTTTCTTCTCTTTTTCTCGCAAAATCTGATTGGCAGAGTGGATTTTGCATTGGAACGCGAATGCCTCGCGAACAACCATTAAATTACAGGGGTTGAGATGACGAGGGGTGGTCTCAGAGGGATGGAAAAATATGGGTGGAAAATGGGTGCCGAATGGGGGCAGGGGAATGTATTTGCAATAGAATATGAAATTTATCGTCACCTTCCCGTCTATTATAAAGCCCATCTACATTTACTGCTCTATCGCGAAACTAATGACGTTCTGGGCTGAAAAATACAGTCACCGAAAGTCCGACTTTCAGGCGCCGACTGAAGCTATTATTATTTTTTCGCTACATTTCGGGGCGGATCTTTTCTCCGTTTTCTTGGTTCCAATCTTACTTCCAACGCTATTTTCCTCCTGTAACCCGCTGTCTACCCAAACTATTCCTGACAATTCTCTCGAAGCTCGAAACGACAACCAAGCAGACAGATGAATAGCTCTTAAAGAGATATAACTTGGATATTTTCAAATAATTTTCAAATACACTCCTCAAAAGAATTAAATCATCACCCATTTTTTGGCTGAAAAATTGGCCATATTCAAAGTGCCATAACTTCGTGTGAAATGTTCGCAGTGAAGGGGTCAAAAACGCATTTTAAAGCTTGGAGCCTTAGCTTTCGAAAATATTTTTTCAAAATTGGCCAGCGCCATTTTGTTTTTGAGTTTTGGCCTCGTAAAGACACTTGTGTCTCTTTGTCAAGTGAAAGTGTAAAGTTTGAGGTCATGTCCGGGGAGGAGGAATTTTGTGACCGAAATTTGAAATCGGCCATCTTGTAGGCGCAGGTTTTCTCTGCAAAATGCGGTTTTGATATCCAGGCTCGGATTTTTTTTTCGCAAAGTTATTCAACTGTCCAACAAAAAACCTCAAAAAAATGTTGAGCGGCCATTAAAAACGACCCGTTTATCGGAAAAGGGCGAACAAAAACTCACTTCGAAGGTGAACGTATCGACTTTAATTTGCTGCCAAGGAAAATCGAATTACGCCCCGATTTAACCCCTTCCCCTAATTTTTATCACAAAAAAACGTGTTCAGTAAACCGTTGAATTTTACTACCTTTTTCAACCAAGCATAAATGATTCAAAATTCAATTCGCCAAATAGCTCAAGCGATAAAATATATTAGCAGTTAAGATTCAACGAGTGAAAAGTTGATTGGTGACGAATCAAGGATTACATGTTTAATTATATTATAGATACATTCAACTTTCTACGTAGTTACAATCGATAAAGTTGATTCATCTGCTTGGAACTAGAAACACGGTGAAAATTCATGAACCGAGACTGAGTCAGAATATAGCCACAGCTTTTGAAATTTCACATCAAGATAAGTTTGAACATAAAACTATTTTGCGAGTTATATAAAACCTAAACCAAGACACTGTAGATGGTAGACGGTCGAGTTTTTAGAACGCACGCCGGTCTACGCTAGACACAATTCATTACACATGGAACTACATATACCTCAACTGGTTGTTACTTGTTAGAGATCTGTATTGAAATGAATCCGAAGCTCGTGAAAGCAAATCCACCTTCACACAATGAACACTCAACAATTTTTCCGTACGTATACGTGTTATTAACCACATTTCTAACCTCAAAATTGCAAGTTTAATGATTTTATGCGAGACACCCCTATTTATTACAATTCAGCTCTTCGATTCATACGTTAACATCTGTATAATAATAACACAGAGAAACAAAGCGCTTCAAACTTGGAAAATGATGAGATTTTATTGCGACCGACGCAACTGACAGCTCTGTCTCGGGTAATCGATTCTCGATCTTACGTTTAAACATGGCGGTCTATTCACTTCGGTGGCGATTCTCTACTCTACTCTACAATCGTGCCTTCCGAAGCGCCGTCTGGCGACTAACCTAGGGTACGTCGATCGCTGTGAATTCTTGCTGTCTAGCGGTGGTCGCTCTTCTCTCATTTCCATTGTCGGAGGAATAGAGCAATTGAGCGACTGAAGACGATGAACAAAATTCTGCCGAAGAAACGGGTATCGGAAACATTCAAATAATCATATCTCAGCTCTCCGTGTACTGATTACATCGAAATTGGGCTCTAATGAAAGCTTATTACGCCCATGTCCCAAGATGAATATTTCAAACCCATGTATGAGGCGAGGCGGAAGAAACACGATTAAATAATTTTCCCTCACTGCCCGATTCGCTCACGTTCGGGTAAAGAGACTCGGCGAGTCTCCGCGCCACTTAAAATTTTTTTTTTTTTAATGTAGGTACTTGGCGCGAGACTCTACCGAGTCTCTTGATATTTTAACCCTAAGAATTAATGTGTCACTCAAATCCCCAAGTTATTTCCCCCTCACTATTAGGAGCGCAAACCAAAATCGAAAAATGGCCGTAGCTCCGTATGGAGGTATTTCCGGACATGGGTTCCAATGCTCAAAGTCCTTATTTTTGGGTTCTCTACCTACCCTGTAATTTTTGCCAAAGTTAAAAATAACACCCTGTATATGGGGCATTCCATGCCAAATCGACCTACCGGTGACCCTCGACCTCTCAAATCTGGTCCGTGATTTTTTGCGTCATTCTTCCGACTCATAGCACCGAGATTTTTTTTTCAGATTTTTCAAAATAAATTTGAGCGCGTAGTGAATTTTCGAAGTTTTCTTTTCAACACCTCGATGGCCGTCACCGGAAAATCTGGAAAAATTCTCAAAAAGCCTCTGTCCAAAATGAAAATTTCTGACCCAAATTGCATAATGTCCAAAGTTTTCTTTCAACCTGATTTTTAGATTTATGGATGAAAAAATTAGCAAAAAAAAATTGGTGTGGAGATCAATACACCGTGAATTTATTGAATCACAGTAAATCATCAATAAAAGTAAGATAAAAATAAAAAAATTAATAAAATAATAATAAAATAGATAAAAGCTAAAAAATCAGGTCGAAGGAAGAGCTTGGACATTATGCAATTCGGATAAAAAATTTTCATTTTGGACATAGGCTTTTTGAGAATTTTTCCAGATTTTTCGGTTACGGCTATCGAGGTGTTGAAAAAAAAAACTTCAAAAATTCACCACGCGCTCAAATTTATTTTGAAAAATCTGAAAATAAAATCTCGTTGCTACTTAGAGTCGGAAGAATGAGACAAAAAATCACGGACCAGATCTGAGAGGTCGAGGGTCACCCGCAGGTCGATTTGGCATGGAATACCCCATATATAATTCGTATAGTATTTTTTTCGCGTTACCTTCGGTTTCAGCGAATTGAAAGGGGGGTCTTTCATTGTGATCCACTGAAATATAATATAACTGGAACGTCTGCCACCCATTCTTTCCGTAGAGAGGCCGCGGTCAGAGAGAGATAGCTCCGTACACTGCTGGTTGGTATCCTCCTCTCTGTCTTACCGCGTCGCGCACGCGCACATCCAAGTATCGTGAAGCATCTGCAAAAAGTTAGTCCGGCCTGCTCACTTTGATAATAATTAAAACAATCTGAAATAGAATTGAATTTGTGAGTTTCATTTATAATTGAAACCTATTAGATCGCTGTTCGATAATTTGAAGAGAGAATCATTTATACACGGTAGGTTAAATTTTGAGTAATCATGAGTAAGGTCAACTTTTGGACTTGACTGTACGGACAGAGAGGAGAATACCAACAGCTGTCGCGAACAGCTACCTCTCTCAGCTCGGACCAGCCGCCTTGGCGTATGTTCCAATTATATTATATTTCAGTGTTGTGATCATCGGACGTATCGTAGGGGGGCGTATCGTAGGGGTTCGAAGATTGTGACCAACTGTGACACGGGAGAGGGAGGGGTAAAAAATTGGAAAAAATTGGCGGACGTCCTTTATGGATGACACGTATGGAGCAACACCGTAAGGTGTTAATGTCGTTCGACAGCGATCACATTCAATAGTAACAAAATTGCGGTGTTGAAATTACAAGGTCAATGCACTCCAAACGGTTTGTGCAGTCCAAACCAAAATACACTGCAGTGATCTGCACTAAACGGTGTGATCCTTTCCGTGCCCAAAACGGTGTTTTTCCATGCAGTGAAAAAAAAATCAATAAATTAGGTTGAGTTTTTGCTGTTTATTTGCTATTTCCCGTGTTGTGGGTTACATTCTATGACTTGTTTTCTAGTACGGATGTTAATTGAAACGCATATTGAGTTTGCTGTAAGTCTTTTTGCTTTTCTGAGACCTAGACGGGGTTTGAACCGGGAACGCCCGCCACTGTCCGTATTGTTAGTCCCCCTAACCACTACGCTATACTACCGGTTAGCTTGGCTTGCAACGTTTCGATGTATGATCTATGCACCAGAGACAATGATGACTTGGTCAAACACATAGATTTACCAACTTTTTGAATGTTCTTACGTTCACGTTTGAACCGTCATGTACGTTCTTGAAAGTATAGAAGAAACAAATGAACAGATTGATTCAATACCAATTTGAGTGGATTGGAAAAAATAACACCGATTGGTGCCATTCCGACACCAAATAGGGTCAAATTGACACCGAATGGCGTGGACTTCTATAGATTATTTTGGGTGTCAATTTGAACACCGGTTTCCGAACGCAAGTGAATTAACTCCGTTATCGGTGTAACTTCTACTCCAAGAGGTGTTAATCTCGGTTCATGACGTCACGAGGGCCAAAGTGACACCAGTTTCCCGTTGACAACATGGCCGGGGTCTTTTCTACCACGGAAATAGGTCATAATCAATACCAAATATTTTTACCTCGACTCCGGACCGTCTGACACCGCAGCTTTTTCCAACAGTTTATTTGTTATTCAAGTAAAGAAACGTATAAATAAATGTTTTGTACTCAAGTATGATTAGGATTAGCGTATGATGATATTGAAATATTCATTTCAGAAAGTGGGCATGACACGCTGTCATTTGAGTCTTCTACTTGTGTTACCCTACTCTAGACTCCACCGGCTACACCATACGAATATAAAACACTTCGGTCTCTGCCGTAGCTAATTTGGTCATAACTATTTCAATGAAAACAGGAATACAGTCAAAGTTGATTTTCGCACTCGTGCTCTGAGCTTACACATTGCGTGGCGGTGATACTTTCGAGTACTAAAATAAACCAATTACTGGTGGAAATAAGTGGTAACGAAGACTACAAAGTTCTTAAAGAATTCCACTTTGCTAATTAACGATGGACATAAATAAAACTGTCCAGGTGAACCTATTAGTTTTTTCAGAGGCCCGTATCCTGGCTTTCGACATTCCGCGTGCTCTCTAAATTCCTTGGAGTGAATTCTCACTCTTTAGGGGTGAAAATAACTCTAAACGATAGTGAAAATTGTGCCAATAGGACCAGAGTGACTATTCACAGAGTGAATATTCACTTTATCCATTGGAGTGACTGTTCACAGAGTAAATATTCACTTTATCCATTGGCGAGACTATTCACAGAGTGAATATTCACTTTATCCATTGGAGTGAATATTCACTCTCCAAAAGTGGAAAGTTTGGAAGTTCACTCTTGGCGGTGGAGTAATGACCTTTCACTCCCATCGAGTGAAATATCCAGACGATGGTAGAGTGACTATTCGCTTCAAATGTTGGAGTGAAAGGTTCACTATGATTTTAGGATGAAATTCTCAGCGAAAAAGAACCTCGTGGATCTCATTAAGTTGAGTCTACATTCCGCTCCAATCCTTCTTATCAATTCTGAGATTTTCTGGGAATATCAGGTTCGCGATTGATATGAAATTTCGACTAAATTTTTGAGTTCGAATTCAACTTTGAATAGGCTCCTACTTGGAGAGATTTTTCATAGAAAATTGGAGATTTGCGTTTTTTTTCGTAGAAATGTGCGTACAAATTTTTTTATAACACCTGCGAGGAAAGCTTGATTTTCGATGCCTGTGTTTGGTTTGGAAAGGGCCCCTTTTCAGATGAGTGAAAAAAAGTAATATTTCTCCACTATCGCGCAGGCGCACATCGTGCATTATCATCATTTTTTCACCAACAGGCATGCGCACTTCAAGCAATCTACATTTCTTCACTGTCACGCATGCGCACTTTGAAGCAAGTCAGTCGTTCAGTAGCGCCATCGGTCGGTGGCAACGTCCAAGCGTCCGCGAAGTGGCGCCCCAGGTGCGGGCGGCAGCGATGTGTCAACCTACATTATCGCCTAACTTCGGGTTGGTTATGGTCGGCCATTTGCTCATCTGTCAGATGTTATTTGTCTGTATCTCAAATCAAGCTTTCCCGCAGGAGTTATAAAAAATATGGTGTGCGATAAGTGCGGATAGGCGACATCTGCCTCGTGTGAAGTTTGAATCACTCGCTCGGCTCGCACAACATTCACACTCGTCTCGTGTCATCCCGCACTCGCCTGCGGCTCGTGAGTGAACGACAGTCGACTCGCCTGAATGCTGGCTGCTCGCCTTCGCTCGTGTTACAAACTTCACACTCATCGGATATCGCCTTCTTTCCGCACTTATCACACAATATACTATTTCTACGACAAACCACTTCAACTTTCTGCGATTTCCTACAATTTTCTATGATTTAACACTTTTTTTTTAACGATTTTCTACCACTTTTCACGATTTCATCTCCACCACGGGGGTGAGCCTCGTAGATTCACCCTTGCTTTTGGAATAAAACTTTGAGTCAGATAACATCAATTCGAGAAATTAGAGTGGAAAGATTCACTCCAGGTGCTAGAGTGAGAGATACCACTCGCAAAATTCGATTGAAAATCTTCACTTTTTCAACTTTGAATGGCACTCTATAAGAGTGACAATTCACTTCACAAAGAGTGTCCCGCTCTTCAGTCCACGTTGAGGGTGAAACTTTTACTCTAAGAAATTCAAAGAGTGTGAGTGGGAGTACCTGACAGCTGCTCGCCGAACGGAAAAGAAAATGTGTTGAATTCAAGATTTTGTACGCTACCTTTGTTCGTCACCTTTGTGGAAAATAAACGACGTATCAAACAGATATTGATAGTATGGGAAACAAGTCCCGCGTCGAGTAGAAGCTGAGTGAGGAAATCATGGGCTCAATTTTTAGTTACGCTGCCCACTGGTCCACAACCTGCAAAGTCGCTTGATCGAGCTCATGGTCCAAATAGCATCTGATGCAACGTTCTTGTGCTTGAAAAGATCTGAAAAAAGTCTCGAAATAGGCTTCTCGGTTTTACGCATATATGACGATAGCAATGTCCAACGGAAATGCGTGTATCCTTCAAATATTGCGTTCATTCATGCGTTCACCTGAAGCAGGCATATTACAAGCAAGTTTCTACACAAGGGGGGATGAAATTCAGTGGTATACTAAAAAGGTTAAATCGATGCCTCCAATTTATTTCATTGATTCATCAGTCTCAATACTTGAAGATCCCATGAAAGCTCCTTGCATTTCGGATTCAAGACCAACCACAATTGTAAAAGGCTTCACAGACTCTCGCTGTAGTGGTTCTACGATGATCTTCGTTGCTTCGACGAATCACTTACTTTGAATTATGTTCGAGTCAAAGCGCTGTTACCATCCGTCGAGCAAAATAAAAAATTTTTTTTTCAAAATCTGGGTCTGTTCGTATTCCAATTTCAGACTCATTCGGTACACCAAAATCAGAACCTGGAATGAATTATTGACTACACAATTCATTATTTCTTGACCGATACTTATTTCTATGTCAGTTTCCATTTGTGGTGGGGCTTCATCTCTTACTATCTCAGATTTTTCTTCCTCTTTGAGCCGAACTTCTAATCTTATAGCTCTTTTCGAGTCAGATTTTTTTTTCTTGTAGATCCCTGAAAACAAAGTCGGGTTGAAGGATTCTTTCCTCGGATCATTTGATTTTTCACAGCGAGCAAAGTGAACGATGCAAATTCTAGAATTTTTAGTTAGAACTCAAGGCTTCTTATCCATCCTGTACATAGCACAGTTCTATGTATGTGCTATATATGTGCAAAGATAACATGGAAATTATTATTTTCAGGATGGATAAGAAGCCTTGAGTTCTAACTAAAAATTTTAGAATTTGCATCGTTCACTTTGCTCGCTGTGAAAAGTCAAATCTTAAAAAATGCCCATCAACAAAAATTCGTCTTCCACAAAAAGTCTTCCTTCAGAAATTCGTTTTCAACAAAAGTGGTCCTTTAAAAAAATCTCTGTAACAGGATTGATATCAAATACAACTACCAAGTGCAAAGAAAAGAAAAATCAAACCATATAACGCTGTGCTTGTTTTGAAATTGGAGCTTATGCTTTGATGCTACCAATGCTGAATTCGGACACATCAAACCCATAAGATTTGCACCGATTAAATGTATATTATCATCCAAGAAATTTTATTTGATTCAATATATTATTCTAGTAGAATCTAGATATTCTATTCGACTGCAGTACACATTACCTCGATACTGTACTACCAATTCATCTACTCCCATCGTTTCGTCGAAGGCAACCATTCAGCAGATTTCTACCCCGGCTTATTACCGGGAATTCACTGCCTGGCTTTTAAAGTATTTTCAATTAGTACTTACGATTTGGCTCGGGCATTTATTCCTAATAACGAGCTGCTTTTGGAATGCTGATGTATAGAAGTTGCCGAGGAATTTAATTAGTTGGAGACTTGACATGATATTATTGGCCAGGATGCGCTGTCCTCTACCTCAAATCCTGTAGGATGTGAATCTCTGCCGACAAATATTTATCAGCCCCCAATAAAATCGATTGTTCGAAAAGTTTTTTCAAATTAAGCATTTCTCGTCGTGGATAAGTTATTTGTTAAGTATGCGATGTACAGATTTGGTCACATCTTTGACGGCTATCGCTGGTTATTTTATGGGGGTCTATTTTAACTTCGTTCTCATGCTCTGGTGCGTGGCCAATGATTGGACCGTCGTGTCAACCACGAAGGGAAATTTATGTGTGTAGGATTTTCACCGAAATCGAAAACTCGTTAAGGCGGAATGAAAGGTGCGCGAGTGCGCGAGAGATAGCGCCATAGGCCGCACTGCGGGAGCGAGAGAGACGCACTCGGAAACAGCTTTCATATCACCTGATGTACCCCGTTTCGCTTCTCTCTTCTCTGTACCATCCACTAAGTTAATTCTCGGAGAGCTACGGTCCATGAACATTCCTACCTCGATTCTGTAATTTCGCAAATTTTTTTGAGACTTTATGAGCCTAATGTTAGAGGAGGCGACAGGGATCCTCCAATCGCTAAAGGCCTCTCCGGAGACTAATTGGAAGGCGCAATATCCCGCTTTATCCGCTTTATTTGTTGAGGAATTTTTTCATTCCGAAGTGCAAAGTGGAAATGAAGGAATTCCGGCTAGGCATGTGTGTGATGGGGTAAGATGAAAAAAGAACACCTTTTGCGATCGTGGGAATCGGTGAACCGATGGAACGAGGGAGAGATCGCTTTCCCCGAAATTCATGTTCAAGTCTCCCCAAAGTACCACTGGCTCAGAAATGTCTAAAGAGGTAATTTATATTCAAGTACACCCACCAATCTCTCGTTCTGAGAGGCTGGTCATATTGAATTTATCGAAGGCTCACCCCACTTACCAAGCCGTTATTATTTTCGATGCTGCGTAACAGCTGCGTGCACGTTTGATAGCTGCGATTTAGGTATAATGAAACGTTTCCAAAAATTAATAAAGATAGAACAAAAGAATAAAAATCTACAGATCTTGCATGTAACGCAAGCAGCTGATGCATTGAAAATGTCCATCGTCATATTGTATTTTTGCTAAAGAATCGAAGCGGAGACTCAAACTTACGTTCGCAGTGTCGTTTTGGTCCGAAGAATGCATAACGAATGCATAAAATCATAAATTATCAATTATAAACTTTTTTTCACGCAGCGATTACCGAACTACTATCCTTAATTCCTTCAAATCATTCAATATTGAGATGATAAACATCATTTGATCTGAATATCTGAACTTACATGCTGCGCTATTATTATTGCCATCTATGATAACACTAAGAATCATTATGTGCATGTGAAATCTACTGAAATGTTCCTCGTTCTATTGTTTTTGTTCTTTTATTTATTTATTCAACTTTTCATTTCGAACTTCCGTTGCATTGCTTCCGCTGCACCATGGCCCACCCTGTTTCACGACTCGCGTCCCCGATTTCAAGATTTGAGAACCCCATAGACCTCTAACTACTGACCCGAAAACGGAAGTATTTTCAATGCTAAGACAATGAGGACCAAGAACAATATAGCATTAAGAAGAAGTTTCGCTGTGAAAAACATAAAAAACCAATAAGAAAAATTACCGAGTAGCGTAAAATGTGAAATGTCGAACCGAATATTGAATAAAAGTAAAATTCTGAACAAAGAAGTTCCGCGAAACGCCGCGGCGTGGACGTACCCACCACGGTATCGACGTCATAAGCCAATCGGCCGGGGGCTCATCCTGATCCACGTGGAGGATATGAAAGGGGGTCCGGACGGCCGTACCCGCACTCTCGTCCCAACTTCGTGGAGTCAGGGTCTTACCTACCCTCTAAGAGGCTCCGGTAAAACTCAATCAACCCAATAATCCAATTATAGAAAACTTTTATACCGATATTCCGCGGTATTTTGAACTAAATGTTGTCGCTCAACACTTATTCTGAGATTGGCTTTCGGGCAAAAAAATGACTGTCGCGTGGCGCTGTTCATGGTTCTGAAACAGTCTGAAGTGAGCTGAGAGCTGCCACATCAGTCCTGTCTATCAGAAGTGTCAAAAATTGACATGGTGACATCATTATAATATTTGGAATTATTAGAATGAAATTGTGATGATGATTCTTCTACAATTCTTAGTTTTCAGTTCTTACTTTTTTTTAGTATTGAATACACCGACAATAAGTTACATCTTCCGTCATGCCACGACAAAAAACGATGCATACTCCCCACGAGAAAATTTGATTTGAACGTTTGAAACGTGAAAGAAACGTCGGATCTCATGACTAGTGTTGTGAAGCAGTGAATTATCGGTTCAATTGAAATTATGGTCTCGGATAATCGTATCAATGCTAACCCGTCTAAATACTACGTGAAAATAACATGTTCGCAGAATCCTACCGATGAACTGTCGGTTACTGTTCATGCTACATTTCCGTGATGGAAAATTGAACGATTAAACGAACTTACCTGGTGTGAAGTTGTATTGTAATTGTATGAAGTGCCTCGTCCGATGAGATCAGCAGGTAGTTCCCCCCCTATCCATGCCGACGAAGCCACAGGTTTGAAGGAAAAACTTTTATATAACGCAAGAATGGTTTACGCGGTTTTTCATGCCTGTTTTTGGTACCTAAAGTCGCCTGTAGCCATTTTAGCGATAGCGGCAGTGAGTCGGTGGTGGGGGTTGACGGACTGTACGTATCCGGGTACGTTTACGTCCTAGGACTTAAAAGTGCCCGAATACGTACTCCGCACTCAGCAGCAGTGGCACTAGCAAACGCGTCGTTGCCCGAATACGTACTCCGCGCATGCGCATTAGCTTCCTACCCGAGCGCACTAGAGACACTGACACATTTTCGTCTACTCAACGCTTCAACCTAACCTCATTTGAAAAACCGCTGAACATACTCTTGTTATATATAGTATCGTGTGCAACAAGGAGGCAACGGTGTTTTCGCCTCGCGTATTTGCAGTACTCGTCTACGACTTGTATTCCAAACTTACGCTCGGCATGAAAAGACCGAGTTTGCCTCCTTGTTACACAATAATACTATTATGCAGCAGCGCCACTGATCTCCCGGTGACACGGTAGCTACAAAGAATTGCCGTAACTGTTGAAGGCATGGCTTCGCTATCGAAGTTTTTAGGTTTTTGGGCGGGTCTGATCTCTCCGGAAGAGGTGCTTCGAATACAATTACGATAGAACTTCACTTACAGGTAAGTTTATTTAATGAAAAAGGTAGATGTTTAACCCTAGAAGTACAGACTTTTTTTTCGAACTTTGAAGTACAGTGTACTCTCTAAATTTTTTGGAATGAAAACTTACTTCATCGGAGTGAAAATTCACTCCTCAGATACTGAAAACAGCGCAAATCCAATAGAGTGAATATTCACTCCAATAGAGTGATTATTCACTCTAATCGAGTAAAATGTCACTCTTCTTTGGAGTGATCTGTTCATTCAAATCGCTTGGAGTGAAAAATTTCACTCTAATGGAGTGGAAAAGTCACTCCATTCATTAGAGTTGCGCTGTTTTCACTCCAAAAGATTTAGAGAGTAACAAATGATTGTGAATTTACTACACAATAACTACACGAAAGTCTCGTGAAATTACAAGTTTAGTTCATATCATAGTCAATCGCTATACATGTTCTTTGAATTTATGAACAAATTTTCAATATTACAATACATGAATATTTTCGTTTTTCAACAAGGAAAAGAATGGCGAAAAGCAAGTTCAATTTCATTGAAGAATATCTGGTGAAAAATCCATTTAACTTTCCTAAAGTGCTGAAGAAAAACGACAAAAACGTCATTTTTCAAGCTTACCTGGGGTGTATATCCACCGCAGTCCGTACTCCAAGGGTTAGTAAACAAGTACGGCGTTGATGTATTTTTGACACTGTGATGTTTACGATGTTAATTTGTTTTTTCAATATAATAATAATATAAATGCTTATGATTCTAAGATTGCTTCCGCAAATGATTGCTGGTATTTCTGGCACACTTTATAGCTGTGAAATGTAGCAAAAGTCGTTGATCTTTCAGACCATCCTGCCGTTTTTCGGATCAAGTCGATAGAAACACCCTTTATTCTAGCGGCGGATGTCGATACGTGGCGTGTACTGTACGCGGTGAAAATATCAGTGTCTGATCCGCTCATATTGAGTAGGGTTCCTTTCCAGCAACTCAACGGCTGTGTAGTCACAACCTTGTGTGGTCTTTTATAACATATAAAAATAACCTTACAAGGGGAACCTCAACTACATGGGTGAGCGATTCGGACCAAATTTATTCCACAGGTAGGTCGCACCCGGAAGTGTAACAGGTGCAAGTAATAGGACCCGCCTCTCAGCCGTTTTCGAGATGGAAAATTTCGATAATTTTCGAGCGTTCACATACTATCTGTGTTCGGCGAAATTCAACGAGCGCGTGGCGTAGTCGGCAACGTCTCCGCTTCGTAAACGCTGGATCGCTGGATCGAATCCCGGTCGATGCTTTTTTGTTCTTTTTGTTTCAAATTTCACCTATTCTACGGCAACTGCTATGCAATTATGCAATTATGTGACGACAGGAGATCTTTCGTAAACGATAACGAAGTTTGCTTCGCGGTTGACGTTTTGAAAAAATCCTGTGAATGCGGAAACTCGGCATTTATTTCATGTGCTCGATGCCGAAATAATTATTGTTTTCCGTGTTTTTATGATCAGTACCACCCTAGTTCCTGCGTTACTGATAACCTCGGTGATAACCTTTGAAAATTATAACCTTTGTTTGAAAAGTAAATAAAAATATTGGTTTTTCTTTGAAACTCGTATGTTCATTTATCACAATTCTATTCGTACCTTCCTACCCAAAAAATAAAAAAAGCTGCTCCCTTTCCCTCATAACACCAAAATAATCCACAATCAAAGATATTTATTTGTTCATTCACAGAAATATTAATGTAATTGCATAGCAGTTGCCGTAGAAGAGGTGAAATTTGAAAAAAAAAAAGAAAAAAAAGCATCGGCCGGGATTCGATCCAGCGATCCAGCGTTTACGAAGCGGAGACGTTGCCGACTACGCCACGCGCTCGTTGAATTTCGCCGACCACAGATAGTATGTGAACGCTCGAAAATTATCGAAATTTTCCATCTCGAAAACGGCTCAGAGGCGGGTCCTATTACTCGCACCTGTTACACCTCCGGGTGCGACCTACCTGTGGAATAAATTTGGTCCGAATCGGTCACCCATGTAGTTGAGGTTCCCCTTGTTAGCGTTATCACCTTCGTATTTTACGTGTTCGAGTGATATATGCCTCCAAAGTCGATGCAAGACAAATCTTATTGTCTTTCTGATAAGGAGGTAAAGCTAAGATAGGCTGAAATTTTCGTGGCTTAGACGTCTTTATTTTTGCCGGAATCTTTATCTCGAACCCATTTCTTACATTTCTGATATCTTCTACGTTGATCGATGCTAGCATCTGCATCCGATGCCCTGTTGTCAGTGCAAGGAGGTCAATTATTTCATAGTGAGCTGTTCGAGTGAAATTAAGTCATTCGGATACCCTTGTGAGAGAAAATCCGAAACGATGACCGGATCCCAAGTTGTATCGTATTTATGACGGATGTTTGCAGTACCTTTGGTAACTCGTCTTATCTCTGGATCTTGACCTATATGGGGTCCAAGGATCAATGATAAAGCAGATCGATAACTATTAATAGTACCGTATGGCGTATTTTTCTGAACCCGCTAAGAATCACAAAACCACTGTGGTCGATGCCGAAAAGAAATTCGCGTCTTTTTCCAAACAAATATTCCACCACCTCTTTCAGGGAGTTTCGTATTGACGACGGGAGCCTATAGATGCGGGCGCAAATTACTCAATCGTGTCTAGAGGAATTCCTGAGTACGCGATGGCTTGTGACATAACACATCTGTCAGGGTAACGCCACGCCACAAGGGATGCGGTTCTCTGTTCGAAGTGTGTAATAAGTTAATACTGGATTAAAAAAAAATTTGGAGCACTTTCGAACATTTCCATACAAAGTGGAAACCATATAATCGATAGTTTAGATGAGCCTAAAAACGCCCAGGGAGTAGTAACCTTCAGAACCCTGGCACGGTCGCGGGGGATGATTTCTGCAGTGAAAACAAAGCCAGATTGTATCATAACAATATGTCTTGCGATTTTAAAAATGTACATAGTTTTTGTTATTTGATGACTAAAAATACTGCTTTCAGACATTTCGCGCCTTGCGTTTGACCTGAGCGCATTTTCGAAAATGTCATACAATTTAGCCGACTTGTATGGTAGCAATTAGCTTCAAATTTCTGCCAAATCTTTTGTATGACTACAGCGCTACTTTGGATAACTCTTTTTTCATCAATATTTTAGAATTCGAGGGGCCAACTTATTACGAAGACTTTGATACGGATAAATACGATTTCTTTCCTCTAAAAATTGTCTGATAGTGCCCGTGCAACATTTAAGAACATGCTCCAGTCAGCCGTTTCCGTATTTAAAAAGTAATGAAGCCTAATATGAACGGGGGGTGTTTAATGAGTTCCTTAGACGATTTGTATTAAATTGGTAGCTGCATGAACGTGTATCTCACTTGTAAAATCGAGTAAAATAAGGCTTTTTTGTGTCGCGAAGCGTGGGACCGTCAGTTGTTTTCACTGATATCACCGACTACGCATCACAAGGGTGGAAACGAACTAGTGAGCGCCCTCACAGATATAATTCCACTCATATATATCGCAAACCTTGTTCATTTCACTCAACGATGAGGACGAAAAATTGTTTCCAAGAAAAGACTGTAATTGCCGGTACGAAGCAGTAGCCGCGGCCATGTTGGATCGTTTCGCCAACCTTCGTCTCGCGGTCCTGCGTTTCACGAACCGACGTTACTTGTTCAGCGCTATGACAGCTGAGCGTGAATTCAAACGGAAATAATTCGGAATAATAATGGTTATAACAATTCATTGTTATTATTATCATTATTATTATTATTATTATCATTATAATTACAATTTCCGAAATAATAAGAATAACAATTATAATAATAATAATAATTATTATTATCATTGAAAAAAATTTACTCGAAAGCGGTGAAATTTGTGAATGAAAATGAAAACGTATGCGCGATTTTTTTTTTATTACCAACACTGAAATCCTCTGAAACGCACAGAATAATCAAAATTCCGAATCTTTTGAGAAATTTTCACGTTTCAGCATAAAAAAATTAAACAAGGCAGAGGTGTAAAGTCGTATACTCCCTTTATTTTTATTTTTTGTTGTCTTGAAAATTTTTTGAAAATCGGAATTTCAATTCTTCTATGCGTTGCACAGGACAAGAGTATTTGTGAAAAAAAATGGCGTATACGACTTTATACCGTTGCCCTGTCAATTTTTTTTTTTCGAATTCTGAAAATTTCACATAAAGAACTCTGAAATCAGACTTTTTTATGCGTTTCACAGGGTTTTAGAGTTTTTGTAAAAAAAGAAAAAAAAATGGCGCATACGTTTTCATTTTCATTTACAAATTTCACCACTTTCGAGTAATTTTTTTTCAATGATAATAATAATTATTTATAATTATCCACTCCGCGACTGCAACAATTAAAACGTTACATCCACGATTTGTCTCCTGTACTTTCTAAAGACACCCAGAATAGAAGCATTTTCAATGCTAATAATAATAATCTTTATCATAATAATAATTGTGATTATTATATTATTATTTTTATTATGGAAAAAATTGAAATTCCGATTGTCACAACATTTTCAAGATAACAAAAATTGAATAATCAATGGCGTATACGACTCTATACCTCTGCCTTGTCTAGTTTTTTTATGATGAAACTTGAAAATCTCTCAAAAGATCCGGAATTTTGATTATTCTGTGCGTTTCACAGGATTTCAGTGTTGGTAGAAAAAAAAAATGGCGCATACGTTTTCATTTTCATTCACAAATTTCACCACTTCGAGTAAATTTTTTTCAATGATAATAATGATAATAATTATTATAATAATTGTTATCATATATAATAATAATATATATATATATATATATAATAATATATAATAATTATTATAATAATTGTTATTATTATTACTTCGGAAATTGTAATTATAATGATAATGATAATAATAATAATAATTATTATGATAATAACAATGCATTGTTATACCTATTAGTATTCCGAATTATTTCCGTTTGAATTCACGCTCAGCTATCATAGCGCTGAACAAGGAACGTCGGTTCGTGAAACGCAGGACCGCGAGACGAAGGTTGGCGAAACGATCCAACATGGCCGCGGCCACTGCTTCATACCGGCAACTACAGTTTTTTTTTTTTTTTGGAAACAATTTTTCGTCTTCATCGTTGAGTGAAATGAACAAGTTTTCCGATATATGTGAGTGGAATTATATCTGTGAGGGCGCTCACTAGTTCGTTTCCACCCTTGTGATGCGTAGTCGGTGATATCAGTGAAAACAAGTGACGGTCCCACGCTTCGCGACACAAAATAGTATATTGTGCACCTAGGGCGTAAGGTGGGCTTTTTTTAGACCGAGTGTGGAATTTGCAGTAGGAGTCGAAGGTGAGCTTGCACGAGTCGAAGGTGAGCTCGCACGAGCCGAAGGCGAGTGCAGGAGCGAGCCGAAGACGAGTGCGTCTGCTAGCCGAAGACGAGTACTGCAACCACACGAGGTAAAAAAGCCCACTGAGTCCTTGGTGCACACCATATTTTTTGTAACGCATGTATAGATTTCTGTGTTTTTGTGCCTATAAGTGGGCGTAAAGTGACCTTTTTTTGACACGGCACCTCATACTTATGTTACAATTAGATTGCTTTTTTCACCAGGAAAAAGTGAATATGATACGAATAAAATATTGGAGTCCAAACTCTCATTGATATTTATTTACAAAACACATAAAAACTTTCAATGTCAAATTATAGAAATTTCTTTGGTAATATGTTTCAATAATTAATTATTGAACATGTCGGAGCGTGATCGACAGGTACGTTCCCCAGACCCTCCAGTGAGGGTCCCGACATGTCAGACCCAGTTTATTCCCAGTTCAGACGGCACCGGAGACCACGACCGTCCGACACGACGACGGGCTCACTTTTGATCTGCTGAGGCTCATGTGTTTACTTTTATATTACGTGATACTGTCACGCCATCTGACAGATCATCAGCTACCCCCTGCTCTATGACAGTGCTTCAATCATCCTACAACAGTATCACGCCGACACGGCCATTCTGACAAACAGCACGTTCTCGGGCTGATTTTATCAATTTAATCAACCATAGAATACGAGCATACAACTCTTTGTCTGCAAGTTATTCTCAATAACTTCTCGTACCGGAAGATTGATGAATGCAAAGCGTTAGTCGACTTTCAACACAAAAAAACAACAGTCAGTGTAAAGCGTTATTACAATAACCATTCTATCATATTATTACATATATATAAATATATAAATCGGTTATTTTGATGACGGACCGCCATGTTATTAGAGTATGAATCGCACATCGCGAAATTGAATTAATCGGTCATTTTGGTGACTCGGGTTCATTGACCCGAACCTAAAATTTACGAAATGTCAAATTTTGTGGCAGCCAAGTGTACAGTTGCAGACTTGTAGCTGCATAGTTTTGGCTAGGTGGAGAGTTTTTAGTAACCCCGGGGAGTGCGCGAAGCGCACGAGGCCGCGCACAACAGGAAAAAATTTTCAATTTGCAAAAAAAATATCGTGCCTAGGTGCCCAAATAGGGTGCGTCATCAATATACTCGATAGTTTCATTTATATACAGGGTGGTTAGGTTTAAACGCACTTCGCCGTACTGGCAGATTCGTCGTAAAAAAATAAGACGAAAGTGTCTCTTGAATTTTTTTTTTTTTTCGAACAGTTTTCGAGTAGGAGCCGTTAGAAAGTCGGCCAATCAGGGTGCCCCTTTAGATTCGTTCTGGGACAGGAGGCAGCCACGATTGCGCGCGAGAGCAGGCAGGCAATGCCTCTCTCACTCGGTTGCCGACAAATGACTATCCGACGATGCGACCCACGACGATCGATGAAATTGAATCGTGTGTAATTCTGGATAATCAACTCGAACACCATACTGAGTGCCCCGCCTTTTTTTTTTTTTCTTATAATCGCAATTCAAAACGTGATTCTCGAACTCGGAAAAACATCTTCATCCCTACCGGACATCCCCCGACTCACCCCGAGTAATCAACTCGGAGACGATTATTAGTGCCCCGCGATTTTTTTTTCTTTTAAGATTATCAAAATTCGAAACCTGATTCTAACTCGGAAGAACATTTTCATCCCCACCGGACAACATCCCCCGACGCACCTCAAATAACCAACGCGGAGATTAAGAAAGAAGAAGAAAAAAAAATGGGGCACTAATAATCGTCTCCGAGTTGGTTATTTGAGGTGAGTCGAGGGATGTTTTTCGATGGGGATGAAGATATTTTTCCGAGTTCCAGAATCAGGTTTTAAATTGTGATTATTTTTAGAAAAAAAAAAAGTTAAAAAAAAATGGATCACTAATAATCGTCTCCGCGTTGGTTATTTGAGGTGCGTCGGGGGATGTTGTCCGGTGGGGATGAAAATGTTCTTCCGAGTTAGAATCAGATTTCGAATTTTGATAATCTTAAAAGAAAAAAAAATGGCGGGGCACTAATAATCGTCTCCGAGTTGATTACTCGGGGTGAGTCGGGGGATGTCCGGTAGGGATGAAGATGTTTTTCCGAGTTCGAGAATCACGTTTTGAATTGTGATTATTTAAAAAAAAATAATAATAATAAAAAAAAAAATGGCGGCGCACTCAGTATGGTGTTCGAGTTGATTATCCAGAATTACACACGATTCAATTTCATCGATCGTCGTGGGTCGCATCGTCGGATAGTCATTTGTCGGCAACCGAGTGAGAGAGGCATTGCCTGCCTGCTCTCGCGCGCAATCGTGGCTGCCTCCTGTCCCAGAACGAATCTAAAGGGGCACCCTGATTGGCCGACTTTCTAACGGCTCCTACTCGAAAACTGTTCGAAAAAAAAAAAAAATTCAAGAGACACTTTCGTCTTATTTTTTCACGACGAATCTGCCAGTACGGCAAAGTGCGTTTAAACCTAACCACCCATATATATATATATATATATATATATATCTACATCTATCGGCTATTTCCGTGACGGACCGCCATGTTATTAGAGTATGAATCGCACACTTTGATGACACCTGGTCATTACGATGACTGTCATTAATGTGAAATTGAATCAATCGGTCATTTTGGTGACTCGGGTTCATTGACCCGAACCTGAAATTTACGAAATTTCAAATTTTGTGGCAGCCAAGTGTACAGTTGCAGACTTGTAGCTGCATAGTTTTGGCTAGGTGGAGAGTTTTTAGTAACCCCGGGGAGTGCGCGAAGCGCACGAGGCCGCGCACAACAGGAAAAAATTTTCAATTTGCAAAAAAAAATATCGTGCCTAGGTGCCCAAATAGGGTGCGTCATCAATATACTCGATAGTTTCATTTATATATATATATATATATATATATATATATATATATATATATATATATATATATATAGATTATAGCATATTGACGTTCATGCAGTGTATAATATTTGAAAATAGAACTGGTAATACATATTTTCGATTTGTCTTATTTACCTGCGCATGCAAAGTCTTATGAGAGATTGAAAAGATATATGGAAAATAAATTGAAAAAAAAAAAAATGTGCGGGGACGCGAACCGCGAACCTTCAGCGTTCTAGTCCGTCGTCTTACCGCCCCAGCCACGCCAGCTCTTGGTTCCATTGTGCACGCTCAACGGAGTAGACGCGCGAGCCCCACTCCGCCCGAAAATCTCTAAATTTCAAATCGCGATATCTCAGCAACCAAGGCGTATTAGATCAAAAATCAAAAACCACGTTAATTCGGAGGTCTTAAACTTTCACCACGTGAAACGGGAACCCGATCCGTGACATCGAAGGTCCCTACTCTCCTTGTAAGAGCCATTCTTCTTCGACTTGACCTAATCGTTCTGTTGGTTTGACATATCCGTCAACAGTTGAAAAATCGGTCCTCATGTACTGCAGCGGTTGATGGTGGGGGTTCGTTTTCACTTCATTCACAACTGTCGTGACTATAGTCTGTTTAACGATCTCTTTCGGTCGACTCAGAGTCCGATGGCTCGTAACCTACAAACCAGAAGAAACGAGAATAGTTCACAACTATTTTCCGTAGCGTTTGTTTACATGAAGGCTCACGTCTTATATACAATTATGTATTTCGGTCCAAGACTGACAAATCACATTGGTCCTATAGTCGGAGAGCCAGCGACCATTTTCGTCAGGTAATTTCAGACGACACGAAAATGAGGCTTACTGATGCCTGAGGGGTTCTTATCCGAACACCCCGATCCTGGCTGGCCGCACCCGGGGGGTACGGGATTTACGGGGTGGGGAAAAAACGATATTTCAAGTAAAAGTATATCACTTAGTTTTGGTCCCAAATTGTTGATCTATGTTCAGAGTACATGAAACGAAAATTGACAGGAAAATTTATCGGTGGGAAATCGTTGCCAGAATCAATAGTAGGTGATTAAAAAATTAGTATATTACACTACAAGGGCCGAAAGTTGAAAATTCTCTCGGCTTCGCCTCGGGCATCATCACGCGCAGTTCGGGGCTTTCAATCTTCTGCCCGCGTGGTGTATACTATTTTTCTTCATGCCCGTTCGAAAGTACGCTGACTAATTGAATTTTTATACCGATTTATACGTTTTAACAAGTGTTGATGCCTGCCCGACATTGCAGGCACGAGCGAAACGAGTGCTGCTGGTCGGGGGCAGGCATCAAATAGATCGAATAAAACGTCCAAGCCAGTTTTTCGGTTATATCTCAAGCGAGAGTAACGTCGAGAGCGAGAGTAACAGAAGTTTGCGATTCTAGCTGGTTGCAGAATAGTCTAGTCAATCTAGCCTTTGACCCAAAAATAATTACAGACTGGATGAATTATATATAAATCGATGTGAAAAAATCCCCTAAACAACATATCGTGGTTCCCGCGCAGCGTGGAACGGACTGAAGCGAGCCGAGCGGACCAGCTGATCGTTAGGCGTAGTTTTGTCAGAAAACTCTTGCAAAATTAATAACGTGGAAACTATAGGTCCTACAATATCGGTGCCCACTTCGAATTTGTAGATGATTTTCTCCGCTACAATGTGGTATTTTTGTTTTTCCAATCCGACAAGTGACATTGGAACAGTGCATGATTTCGGCGGTACTGCCCAAAATATTGATAGTTTTTGATTAATTTCAACAATTTACTGTCTAGAGACACTGTCTTGTTTTTGATATGCTGTTCGGGGGATTTTTCCGCGTCGATTGATATATAATTCATCCAGTCTTGAATTATTTTTGGGTGACAAAGTGACAAAACTCGAAGCGGGCGTCTCGTGTATTGGGTATCGGTGTGTGCGAGTAAGTCTTCGCTCCCGCTGTCACAGAGGGCGTGCGCGTAGTTCTACCAATGCATGAAAGTTAGGCTTTCTGCTTCGATACCGATGCCGGAAGTACGTACTTTCGACCGAGGTATGAAGAAAATTTATTTTTAGGTAATAGTATATCTCCTGGCTTTTTTACAGTGAGAGTATATTTATGACGAAGGCCAGTAAAAATAATGCCAGGACTGAACAATAGTGGCAAAATGTCCAAAAAAATTGTTGATAGTGTCAGTTTTCGAACGAAAACTAGCTGAGGGGAAGCCAGAAGGCTGCGTGGAGGGGATAACGTGCCGGTGCATGCACTGAAGGGGCTGACGAAACAGCTGCAGCTTCGGAAGTGTTCGGCTTCTCGTATTCAACGAGTGCGATGAAGAGAGAAGGTTTGTCTCTGTCTACCGAACCCAACCGACGCGCCGCGAGACCCCGGTACGCTCACCGGCACGTTATTCCCTCCACGCAGCCTTCTGGCTTCCCCTCAGCTAGTTTTCGTTCGAAAACTGACACTTTCAAAAACTCTCGATTTTTTGTGACGGCATTTCCGTAGGCCAATTTACGACACGCAAAGATGTATCGTAGTCACTAGGAACTATAATAGAGTCCTAGGGATACTATAGTCCTAGTTCAGCTCACAGCCGATAGCCATGGGAAATTTGCACTTTCCTTCTAAAACAGCATGAAACAGATTTGTACTCACCTCGACATTTGCGGCGGTTTTTGGGGTCGCTCATTCTGAATACAAGGTTACATTTTCAAAATCCGGAATTGCGAACTCGTTGTGACAGTCCCAGATCACGGTGCTGTCTGATTTCGCTCCAGCTTGGTGTACAGGGGTCTTAAAGAACTCTTCGAACATCCGAATGAACTAATAGTTCATCTATTTGGATGAACTTCGACCGTTTAAGTATCCCAGATAACAATTGTGCGACGCACGAAACTATCACGACGTGCGGCTCACGCCGTGCGGGTGTTATGAGTCGCACCTGATCATCACGACGTGCAACTCACGCCGTGTGGGTGTTATGAGTCGCACCTAACCATCACGACGTGCGACTCACGACGTGCGGGTGTATGAGTCGCACGCGTGATAGTTAGGTGCGACTCATACACCCGCACGTCGGGAGTCGCACGTCGTGATGGTTAGGTGCGACTCATAACACCCGCACGACGTGAGTTGCACGTCGTGATGATCAGGTGCGACTCATAACACCCACACGGCGTGAGCCGCACGTCGTGATAGTTTCGTGCGTCGCACAATTGTTATCTGGCACGTAGTGTACCCCTCATGTGCGACGCACAGCGTGCGGTCATTATGCCGTCGGGATATTCGACATAAGATGATCGATTAATAATATTTTACCATACACAGTATTTTGAATTTTCTGTATATTTTGGTAAATTTAGTACTTATTAATTGTATTGTTGGCCGTATTGACCGATGAATTATATTTCACATGAAGTCATTCGTTGTCATAAGGCAGTTTGGCGCAGTAGGTAGGGCGTACGACTAGACATCTGAGCGGTCAGGCGAACACGGTTCGAATCCCGGTTGGGACAAAGAAACACAGTGGGCATCGAGCGGAATTTTTTTTTTTTTCTTTCAAATTATTTTAATGGTTTCACCACGTTATTATTTTTCGTGATAAAATTTACCTCAATCGTACAATCCCTACGTCGTTTTATCGGAATAATGAGCAACCGCACAATGCCCGCACGCGTGCGTCCTCACGACGTGCGAGCGTTATATCCATCAAATGAGGACGCATCTGTATGTTCTCCTGCACGCACGCTATGCGGATAAACCCGCACGCGTGCGCGCACTATGCATGGACTGTGTGGGCATTTTGTTATCTGGGTATGTTATATGGTGGCGGAAACATCGAAAACACCGAAATTTAGACATTTCACGCGATTTTTTTCACTAGTTCGACGCCGACCGACAGGCTCTAATACTAATGAAAATGTTCGTAAAAGTGTCACGAAAAACATGGGCAAGGGTCCGTTTGCACATTTTCGCAGATGCTTGAACTACAGACCTGTGAAACATTCAAAGATGCGGAAAATGCTTCAAAATTGACGTTGAGGCATCAATTTCTACAATTTAATGAGGTTTTTGTATTATACCAATTTTTGTATACATATATAAATCTACAGATCTTGCGTGTAACGCAAGCATCCGAGGCATTGAAAATGTCCCCTGTTATATCGTCTTTGTGCATTATGTTTCAACTATCTTTTGTTTTTTTGCATTTGGATTTGCTACATTTGTATCATTTTCAATAAAAAATAAAAATAAAAATAATGGATGCTGGTACAAATTCCGAACGGTCAAAAACAGAACGGCCAATATCTCGATTTTTTTCCATACGAATCTAAAAATCACTTTACATTAGAATAACGATTTTTTTCTTATTAACGTGCCGGAATATCGAATGGCTGTATCAGCGAAAGGGTTATTTATTTGAACCCCAGCAAACACAGATTGCAGGGCCATTACTGGTTAGGTGGAGGAACGCCGATACTAAAGGTGCCGAACCGCTGCCGGAAGATTTGTGATGGCCCAGCACCATAGTGTCACAGTGGCCGACAGCCGGGCCATTGAAGGCAAGACCGGTACTATTGTACCGAACCAGTGATGGCTATGTGACGAATTTGTGGAATCGATTTCGTCTTACCTTCACCGCACCGCATGAATAACGGTTGCAGTAGCTTGTCAAATTATCGGTATTTAACCAGCACCGGAGTTGGTAAGGCTGCTGTTATCGAATCATTATCATATATATAGTTACGGAAATACGGTACTGCGCCATTACCAATTTTGTGCATGATAAGAATTATCGAATTATTCACATAACCTCAATTTTTCATAATTTTTCAATTTGACTTCTAGCTTTGTCAACTGGATAGTTTCCTGGACAGTTTTCTTGATATCTCTATAGACTTGCCACCTTGACTTTCTTTTAAAGGGATATTTACTCTTCGAAGCCATATCTTAGCTCGCAGCAGGCGAAAACAAACCTCAGTAACACGAAGACTATCTCCGTGCTCAGTAAGCAGACAATTTACCTAAAAGTCGAATCATAACCTCAAAATTCTATTATCCTCTATCTCTCAGAACGCTCATTATTGAATTCAAGGTTAAATTCAAAGCAAATGTAGTTTAAAGGAATACCTACAGATTTGAGTTACCAGTGGACGGCATCTTTTCCATTCCCGCTCCTTGAATGCACTGATTAATTATATTATTCACGTAGGAAGACGCGCGCGAACTGCGTCATATCAAAATACAGGCGTGCATCTGTGTTTGACAAGGGGCAAGTGACGGCAACTTGGTTCTGGCGAGATGCAAAATGCCCTGCAGAAAATCAGTACTTGGTCACCGACATCGTCCCGTCAATGGTTGGATACCGGAAAAATTTTACCGAAATACCGCTATCTCACATGTAGTGGCGTAGCAAAGGCTTGCCTATACCATCACATTGCCAGCACTGCCAGTGCTGGGCCATTATGATTTCGGCAGTTCTGTGTTTGCTGGGACGTTAATTCATTTTTTCTAGAAATTTATTATGCGATGATTAATATTCCGGAAAAATAGATTTGACTTCTTTTGAACCGTCGATAGGGGAGACCGAGGCAAAATGATCCCCCTAAGGGAAAAATGACTATATAGTTTAAACTATTTACTTAAAAAATTCAAAGATAGAGGCCATGGATTGTACCATCCTTCGGCTACATTGTTGAATTTTTTCAGATTTTATGACTTGCTACGATTGCGACAAATTTCGGAAAATTGCACCAGTGACAAAGGATCATTTTGCCCCATAGTGCGGGGCAAAATGACCCCTTAATTTTAATGTAGAAAACTATGTACATCTGGGTTTAAAATTGTAATATTTAGTCTTAAACTGTTTCTTCAAGCGAATTATCATTATTATGTTTTTTTTTTTTGCACAGTTATGTATTTTTACAGTCGGTTCTTAGTTAGTTTTACAGAAATTGTTTTCTAACGCAAAATGATCACCATGATAGTGCATGATATTGTATGATAGTGTATGATAGTGGTGATCATTTTGCCCCAAGTGCATAACCTAAACTAAATGTAATTGTTCGCCGCAAAAAAGTCCCGAAGGAAAAAAGTTTGCACACTGAATTGAAGCTATAGGTGTATCGTAATCTTTAGGTAATGTCGACATTTCGTTTATTAATTAGGTACAATGTTCACAGAGATCGACATATGGCAGTCGCCTCAGAACGTCAAGTCTCTGAAGTAGTTTTTCATAAGCACAACACGTAATACTTAAGTTTGCGTCCATTTGTTGACATGCACTGTTTTCTACAACTACCACGCATATTATTCGGGCAACAATGAGTTTCTGAGCAACGCCAATCAGCTCAGAACCTAACATGATCGTTGTGCCCCGCGGAATCATTTTGCCCTGGTCTCCCCTACCTATTGTGACGCATTTGAGCTTTTGCAGGTCCGCAGTTGTGATCCAATAAGAGAATTTATTTTCGCTCTAAATCCGTTTCAAACTTTTGCATTCGTAATTTTTGATTTTTTATATATTCTGGCCTATCCTTATATTATGACCCATTTGACATTTGGAATCGTTGTTGATTTCACTTTTAGATATTTCGCCCGTTATATTTTTTTTGTCGTTTGGAATTTCGACCGCGGGCACTCTTGTGACTCAAGTTATTGCGAATATATATTGCGAATATATATTGCGAATTCGATTCAAAACAATTCTCTCTCTGTTTCCGAATTTCATCTGATCTGTAGAAGAGGAATTTATTCTTTGCTATACATTATTTGGATAATGCTGTACAAAATCGCGAATTTCGCGCTTACGTATCCAATATTTTCTCAATTTTTTCGCAACCGTCGAGCCTCAGAATTCATGGCTAGCATGACCCACTCAAACCATTGGTGCTCAACCAGCGTAACGCTTTTTCGTGACATTTTTCGTGAAATTTGATATCTGGACCCCTATACTGAAAATAATAATGATAATTATATCGTTATTATTATTATTATTGATAATGATATCATTATTATTATTATTATTATTGATATCATAATATTATTATATATAATGATATCATTATTATTAATAATATTATTAGTGAGATTTTAAATATAATTCGAATTATACACACCGTCACAGTTTTGTCAATCCAATTATCTATTTGTACAGCTAATCGTAAATATTCATGATATATTTTTTTATGCAATACCGAAAAACCCTCAACAACCATGTTCTTAGGTCGAATTCCCCACTTCCTAATTTTTTTTTTTTTTAGACTTATCTCAACCTCCACTACGAATTTCTGAAATTTGACTCCAGATTTCGAATGAGCGACCCCAAAAACCTTTAGAGACCAAGTTTCAAGAAATTCCATTGTTCGGTTCGGATTTTATAGATTTTTGACCACAGAACTCGATTTTGTCCCACTGTGGCTCCAGTCACTCAATATGGGTGATTCTCACGAGCAAGCATCAAAGTATTCTTCAAACCGCTTCTCGTAAGGTTTTAGGCACGCCGTTGGTCTGATTCAACCTCTCAACGTCTCACTTTTCTTTCAATAAACAAATTCTCAGCATGTTAAACATACAATAATATATATGACATTTTTTTCGGGTCAAGTGTTCAAATTTGCAAATTGGCAAAAAACCGTTCATAAAGGCGGCCCCAGCACAGAAGCCACTATTGAAATTCTCGATATACGACGTTCTATTACGCGGAGTACACCACGGAGCCTAGGGTGGAATACTGGTTGATGCAGCAGCCTCAAGTAATTGCCGTTCTTGTCTAACCCTACATAGCTGCACATCATTCATTAATCTGACAACCTGAGTTAATGGAATTAGTTTATACGCAGATACGGCGAGCTCTCGTCTTCCACTCGTCTCCCCCTACTTCAGCGCCATTTCGAGAATTCCCAACCTCGAATTACGAAAATTTCTTGAGTAAAGCGGAGCTCTCCTCATTCGTGGCAGAGTGGTGGGTGAATTTGCACAGACCCAAGGTGATAATTACATTAAATCTTTTCTGGGTAACCCTGATTGTTAGCCAATGCGCGTTACACCTTGTCCCACGCTCATTCTACTCACAAAATTTCCTTCGCTGGTGAGGTATTCCTTCTTCCTTTTCATCCTTTCTCGCTCTGTCCCTATCAGATAATTACGTTGTGCATTATTTATCCTTATTCCATTCTGCCCTCTACCGACCAACCGGCAATATTCCACTCCGATTGTAATCCAACCTCTAAAAAGTATAGGTACGCATTGTCTGGAGAGCTGTCTTTCTAATGTTGAGGAGTGAAACGTGCACAAACGTTATCGGAATATTCCGTTTTTAAACTTGACGTCTCTCCACGACTCCTTTAAATACTTGCTGAGAGAAGTTTCATTTCCAACGGGAACAAGAGGAGAAAAAGGAACGAAGATGATCTTGCTAGAAGTGCGGACCACCTATTTATAATATGCTATGATAATCCGATTACGCCAAGCTTCGGGAGTCCGGAATAAATCGTGACCCTGGAGTGTGTTTCCTGAATTGACTGTGGGTTAATCCACCGACAACGTGAAGAAGTAATTAGTTATAGCATAACTTAGCTGAGCTAACCTTCTCCCGCCTTTACCACCGTCACCCTCATCAGCGGCTGTATACGAAACAAAAAAAATTCAGTCCAACATTAGATTTTGCTATAAAACTGTTCCGATTGACTTTACTTTTTTCCGTGACTAATTTCATTGTAAAAGATCATTTCGCTTTCAAAGTCCGAGATTTGATAGAACTGTGACGGTGATATTGCCAAACGTCAATAAATTTTGGCTGCGATCACTTTTGAAGGTGACTCAAAGTTGAAGCGTGCCCGAGAGCGTGCCGAAGGAAGTGGAATGCGATTACAGTAAGGTACGGCTGCTTCAAATATCACATCCGCTTTGTCTTACCACTCTTATTTGTTACTGCCCCACCCTGTATCACAAAAGTACCAACTGTCCTCCGCCTGTTCACTTCTGAGTATATCATTGCAGGCTCAAATTCATAAGGAACGCACCAGAAAACTTATTTGCCTGTTATACCGTGTCACTAGGTAACGCTCGTACCGTTGCGGTGTTTGAACTATATCAAATAGAGAATCGCATAATCGATGGGCACATATTTGCAGTATACCGAATTCTGTAATCATCATGGCAATCCCGTCGACAATGTTTCCTGTTGTATGTACTGTCGATTACTACTCATCGTCCAATTTAATTCAACCGTCTATTATGCAGGGCTGCAGATCTGCAGGCAACAGGTCGCCTTTCTCATTTTCGATCAATTTCTTACCCAACATATGGTTGCTTGTCACATCATTCTTTCCAGAGACTAGCCGCATATTTGATTGTATTTCAAATCTATTGTGAGCCTCATACTCATTGTATAGGATGGTGATGGGGTTATCATTATAATTTGACTTCTTCAGTAATGTGGAAGGAATTTCGGACGACCAGGCCGGTCCAAATCTAAGCTTTCATTCAACGATTGGCCCATGGTGAGGACCATTTTCAGAATTCATTTGATGAAGAAAACCGTATCGTACGAGGTGTATAAATCTATCATAAGCTATAGATAGTGTAAT
The DNA here is from genome assembly GCA_018257835.1 of Euura lappo. Classification (NCBI taxonomy): domain Eukaryota; kingdom Metazoa; phylum Arthropoda; class Insecta; order Hymenoptera; family Tenthredinidae; genus Euura; species Euura lappo. The sequence continues at coordinate 198,380 of JAEUYN010001407.1, read as the reverse complement.
TGAATGTGAGAACTTGCGTGAAGGAAACCATGTGAGCGAGTGTCTAAGGGATGATAAAGCGTGCACAAGACTCGAGACTCGATTCAAGGCAATGTTGGGGGTAGGTACCAGGTACACACATTGACAGTTAAACGACTCGAGTGTGAATGGAGCAGTACGTGATCCTTGCGCGCTTATTATATCCGACGAGCCAATGTAGCAATCGCAAGTGTCGTTGCGAATGCGTTGCCATAGTTACGCAAGAAACGGTTGGCCAGGGTAGCACCGGGGGTATCGACCGGTAACTGCACTAGACGGACGCAACTTGGTGGTTGGATAAGTTTAAAAACGTGAAGAAAATGAACTGAAAGCAATACAAAAGAAGAGAATTGGAATTAAAAAAGAGGGGGTAAGAGAAGAGAGGTCACCATTAGATGAATTGCCTTCGAACAGAGATGATTAAGCGACACCGTTTCTACCGAGATGGTACAGGTCGAGGCTTTCGCTGATTGGCTGAACGTCCGTTTATCGGTTACTTCGCGCCGAACGAGTATAGATATACTATAGGCGCATCCGCGTTGGGGCTAGACGTGATTTTCACGAGGGGCGTCTCACTCTGAATTCAAATAAGATCGTGCGAAAGTTGTTGATCGTTGGTCGACGATTTCATACGATGTCAACGTTAAACACTTCGCCTTCAACATATGAATTCAACGCATAAATTCGGCTGAATACGACGATCGCAAACGCTCACAATTAGCGTCACACGTTGAATTCAGAGTGAGACGCCTCTCGACGAACGTTGTTGATCGTTGGTCGACGATTTTGTACGACTTCATACAATGTCAACGCTGAACACTTTGCAGTCAGTGCATGAATTCAACGTTGAATTCGGCTGAATTCGACGATCTCAAACGCTCACACTTAGCGTTGTACACGTTGAATTCAGCGAGTGAGACGCCTCTTGGATTTTCATCTTGTATAGATCTTTGTATAGATTGACCACATACGTTTTCCAAAAAGAAATCTGAAAGAAGAGCGAGGGGCTAACCACTGAGCCTCGCTGTGCCATCCTCGATGCCATCTCTCAATGAGATTATTAGAGAAGGCATAAGACGGCAGAGATTGCCGAGAGACGGCGGCAGAGACGGCCGAGAGACTGCAGGGATTGCCGAGAGACGGCAGCAGAGACGGCCGAGAGACTGCAAGGGATTGTGCCGCTTAGGTCGACGCAAGCTGGACGGACAATCCCTCAATCGCGCGCTCTCGGTATAACTCGACCGCTTTCGGCCACGAATAGTAAAAATATGACCCTCAAGATTTCTGCATCTGCATTTTTGGAACTTTGGCTAGCCGCAGCTCCTAACTAGTTGATCCTAGAGGAAACTTTGAATGGAGTTTTTTGTTGCCCTTTCAATTATCTAGATACGCATTTTTTAGTTTTTTTTTTTTATCGAATCATTTGAAGCCACTTTCAGATGAATTCAGGCTTTGGCGACCCGTAGCTACGAGACAGTTAATCCTAGAGAAAACTTTGTACAACGTTTATTGTTGCCCGTTTGAGTATCTAGATACGCATTTTTTTAATTCTTTTTTAACTTCCCGTTTCTCTGTTTTCAGAGAAAAAAGGAAGTTATTGTGATCACCCCGAAAATGAAAAGTCGAGTTTTTACTAAATCTCCACATTTCGAGGTCCAAAGAATCACCTCCGACTATTTTCAGTTTGACGTCTGGGTGTGTGTGTGTGTGTATGTGTGTGTGTATGTGTGTGTGTGTGTGTGTGTATGTGTGTGTGTATGTGTGTGTGTGTGTATGTGACCACATTTTTGTCCGCGCGATATCTCGAGAACGAGTTCGCGGATTTTGATCAGATAGGGCTCAATCGACGGGGCTTTTCTCAACTTAGAACTGATTAGATTTTGGCTTTGATTGGATTAGTACTTTTTGAAGTATTCAAATAACAAAATTCTAAAAAACGCAACAAAAATGACGATATCTTGAGAACGAATCAACGGATTTCAGTGAAATTTGGTACCATATGGTTTTTTTGATCGCTGATCACGAATCTGAAGTCAGTTTTGCAAAATTTTCATTTGGCGTATTCGATGTGCTGCAAAAAAACTAAAAACATTTGGATTTGGATGAAACTTGGTACTCGTAGGTTTTTTGGGTCACTGATCACGAATCTGGAGTCAGATTAGCGAAATTCAAAATGGCGAGTCCGATTTGCTGGGAAAAATACTAAAAACATTCGAAATCTTACGGAAATTTGTACTCGAAGGTTTTTTGAACCGCTGATCAAGAATCTGAGGTCAGATTTACAAATTTCAAAATAGCTGAGAATAAAATAAATAACGGGTAGTTCGAAGGCTGGCTCATAGTCAGCCCAAACCCGCTTGTTCTTTCAACTATTCTCATCTGTTTTCCAGCATTATTTGATATTAGAAGCCCGTGAGGTACCTACATAAGAATATATTTTCCAGTATCCGTACTACAACTATTTGTAACTTTGAGCAATGTGTACAAGCGCATAAAAACAACATAAAATTTTCTTTTTTTTATCCATGGCGAAGAACTGTGGGATAAAAGATAATAAATATATACTGCGTCTGAATCATTGATTTGTGAACGAAAATAATGTGGTGGGCATCACTTTAAGATCGATAAAATTAATTCAACGAAAATGAGCTCTAAATGAATTGATGAAAAAAAAGAAACAAGGAAAAATGCGTATCTAGATACTCAAACGGGCAACAATAAACGTCATACAAATTTTTCTCTAGGATGAACCGTCGTGTAGATGGGGCTGTCCACGTCAATCCAACCAACCTCCAGACCGCGATCTCTCCGATTTGTCCCGTGATTTTTTGTGTTATTGCCCGTGCTTTGAGACATTTTTCTTAATTTTTTCAGATTTTTCGGATCAACCCTTTTTGAGTTATAATTTTTTTCAACTTAAAAAGAAGGACCATTTTTAAAGATCTGAAAAAATTCACAAAAATCCTCTGACTGACGTAGAACAGTCTCCCATTTGCGAGAATGTGGAACGAATTTTTTATATATTTTTTAAATATTTTTTTACGAATTGATTGGTTTTTTTCATTTTTTTTTTTTTAAGTAAACACTACACCCACGACTTTTATCCTTTCTAGATCTGCCAGCACTATTTTCAAATTATACGAATGGGAAGACATTGGTATTCAACTGGTCAGTTACTAGAACAATTAGTTCGATCCAGTATTCATTTTGCTCTAAGGATAAAATGTGGAAAAAATTGTTTGTTTCAAAGTGTATATCCCAGAAACGATGAACACGAGCTGAAACGACCAATTTTTCCCACATTTTATCCTGAGAACAAAATGATACTGGATCGAACTAATTGTTCTAGTAACTGACCAGTTGAATACTATTGTCTTCCGACTCGTATAATTTGAAAATAGTGCTGGCAGATCTAGAAAGGATAAAAGTCGTGGGTGTGGTGTTTACTTTAAAAAAAATAAAATAAAAAAAATCAATCAATTCGTAAAAAAAAAAAATATAAAAAAAATTCGTTCCACATTCTCGCAAATCGGAGACTGTTCTACGTCAGTCAAAGAATTTTTGTGAATTTTTTGAGATTTTTAACAATGGTCCTTCTTTTTGAGTTAAAAAACATTATAACTCAAAAAGGGTTGAGCCGAAAAATCTAAAAAAATTAAGAAAAATTCTTCAAAGCACGGACAATAACAAAAAAAATCACGGGGCAAATCCAAGAGGTCGCGGTCTGGAGGTTGGATGAATTGACGTGGAAAGCCTCAGATACAGATCGCCAAAGCCCGAATTCAGCGAAAAGTAACTCCAAATGGATTGAAAAAATTGAAATAGAAACTTTGGTGTCTAGATTCGTGGTTGCGCTATATACAAAGAGATTTTGAGCTTACTTCGGGACCAATCATATAAATATGGCAGAAAGTAGCGCGTGGCTTGATAAAAAAAAAACTAAAAAATGCGTATCTAGATACTCAAACGGGCAACAATAAACGTTGTACAAAGTTTTCTCTAGGATTAACTGTCTCGTAGCTACGGGTCGCCAAAGCCTGAATTCATCTGAAAGTGGCTTCAAATGATTCGATAAAAAAAAAAAAACTAAAAAATGCGTATCTAGATAATCGAAAGGGCAATAAGAAACTCGATACAAAGTTTACTCTAAGATCAACTGGTCAGAAGCTACAGCCAGCCAAATTTCCAAAAATGCAGATTCAGAAATCTTGACTTTCATAGTAAAAATAAATATATAATCAACTTATGCGCAGATTAATCGCGAAACTATTAGAAAATTACATTCAAAAAACGGTAATTATTCTAATAATAATTGATTGATGACAATGATGACATACCTTTGTATAACGAAGTATACATAGGGTTGAAATATTGTAATTCGAAGTATGGAAAAAATTTTTATCAAAGTTCCGGAAATAAAAATTTTACGCATGCGCCTTAGCGCATTTTCGTCTCAAGCGTCAGAGGGGCGAGAGATTGCGAGCAAGACGGCGAAAGGACGGCGAAAGATTGCGAGCGAGACGGCGAAAGACTGCCAAAGATTTCAATAGGGACTGTGCCGTCTCGCAGTCTCATCGAGTCTCAGTGGTTAGCCCCTCGAAGAAGAGCTGTTTGGTCTTCCCTCTGGCTTGATAACACATTGAAATCGTATAGTCGCATGGTGTGAAATTTTTTCGAAAAAGTATAACCAAAATTCTATACCTCTTGAAAATATATACATCGTTCTATATTATATAAAGATATCGCCGCCGCCGCCGCCGTGTCAAGATTTCGAACGTCGACGACGACGACGACCCCGCCCCCATGAAAGATTCCCCGTTCCGCCGTTCCCCTGTCCAAAGTGTTCCTAAACCTAACCTAACCTAACCATGTTAGGACATGTCAGGTCATAACAGGACATGTCAGGTCACAACAAGTCATGTCAGGACAGGACTCTTAAGGACGTCAGGACGCATAAGGCCATGATACTAAAAACACACATAAGTTGATACAACGTACATATTAAGAATCCCTCTGAACCCCTATGTCAACCCTGTACATTTCAAGAATACCTCAGAACCACTTTGTGAACCCCGTTCATATGGAGAATCCCTTAGAAACCCTGTACAAGCCTATCCTATTTTGCGTGCGTAGCACACATCGTGGCGACTTTGAAACAAAAATCACTCTTTTTTCGTTCTACATACATTTTTTTATCCTTTTTTCAACCTTTTCTTCACTATCTAGAACGATATCACATACTATCAACCTGAATCGGGGGGTTGGCGCGCGAAGCGCGCAGGGGGGCGAAGCCCCCCTAGTATATATATATATACATATATGTAGACGAATCGGCTATTTTGATGACGGACCGCCATTTTGATGTAGTATGAATCGCCCATTTTGTGCAGACACATGGTCGTTTGATGACCGTCACTAATGTGCAAATGAATCGATCGGTCATTTTGGTGACAGCGGTGCCTAGGTTCGGCCCTGAAAATTCATATTTTTGCCACCTAATTTTGGCTTACATTTAGTTTACAACTGCATTACTTTGGCTAGAGGGATAGTTTTTCGTTACCCCGGACCCGTGCGCACATAAGCGTGTTGCTTATTCCGGCAACACAAAACAATTCGGAAAAAACCGTACCTAGGGGCCCAAATAGGATAGATCCGTCACCAATATATATAAATTAATGGAAAAAAAGATTAATTGAAATCGTTGAATAATCGATAAATCGCACAGCCCCAGCCAGGACATTGCTGAATAGTAAAGCGCGATTTGTCAACTCTGTAATCAGAATTATGAAGTTTCGGGGAACTCCTGTGGGTGACTGAATTTCCTTGATCTCACAGAAATGCTTGGGTTGTTTGTTGGCTGTGAAAGGCTTGTCCCATAGCTTTCCGTGTAGTAAACGACCGCGAACCTAATTGTTGCAATAATTTATTTGTCCTTTTCCCACTCGGTTTGTAGAGTGAGTTGTGACGTGGTTATAAAGAAACCGAGTGGAAAGAAGAAACTAAAAGGAATTATATTTTAGAATCGCGTTACTCAATAACGTTCGTACGAAATTTTTTGTCAGCTTAGAAACTCTTTACTATAGACTTGGGCCCTAGTATAGCTGATTGTGAGTCAGAGAGCCGCATTGAAACTTGATTCCACTTTAATTCGAACTGAAGAGTTTTGGTGGTGATTATTTAATCATGAACTTGAGTCTCGGTGTGATAATCCACCATGCAAGGTTCAAGGCGATCATCTCAAATCATCGGAGCGTTGCATTTCCTGATTAGGGTTACCGTGTGTACGTGATTAATTATACAGATCTGTAGTAACTATGCCCCTTCGAAGTCCTCCTCCCGTACAGCCACGCCGTCAGCTGCTCAGAGTTCGAAATTGCTTGTTAATTCCAGTACGCGTATGAAATGACACTTACAACCCTGATGGAGTATCGCGCTGCGACATCAGCTCAGACGGATTACCTGTCCATCGGTATTGTCATAGAAACCTTTCGTCAAGTATCTGAGTATTGTTGGTACTACCCACAACAAAGGAAAAATAATCTATAGAAAAAAATAGCAACGAAAAATCTTCTTCAACAAAAGTCGAGCTCCAAACAATATCTAGGTATCTGCAGACGGATTGAAATCAGATGCAACTGCCAAGTATATAAATGCGTCCATAAAAAAAGTGTGCAAATCTAGCTTCAGATTGGTGATCAGCGACCCAAAAAACCTCCGGGTACCAATTTCAACCCTAGAACAACAGACTGCGCGGGGTATCTACCCCAGGCGAACTTTGAACTGCGCTTCTGAGTTAGTGAGTGACTAAGGACCTGCACGATAATTCAGTTTAAAGTTCTAGCTGTAGGGCCAGGTCAAAAGCGCCGACAGGTTTGTGCTTACTGTGACAGGGTACAGACACGAAGCGCGCGTGGGGTGAATATTCAGCCCACATGCGGCCTGTCGTTTTGGTGAAGGAGACCATTTTTTCGCGAAAAGTGCTATTAAGGAAATTGAAAGATCATTTTTTTGACGAATATCATGAATCTCAAGAATTTGGATAAATTCGAGGTTATTGTTTATCGTGTGAACATCGAAAAACATCTTTTACATAGTCGACTTATGCACAGGTCGAAAAAGTATATAAGTCAGCACATAGGATCATTTGAGAGCAAAACCAGTCGGTTGTCGTGAGGTTCAGATTGCACTGGTGCTTCAGGGGGGGCTGCACTCCAAAATTGACCTTACTTCATGTCAAGCGTAAAGAGCTGTCAATTTATTTTCTGGCTATGTTTCTCGATAGAAATAACCACCTGAAACGGGAAATTAATTCTATCATTTTTGGGCCGTTTGCAAAATGTTTATTTTCAAAAACTCAAGATATCGAAAATACAATATGATTGATTGTTCGAAACCATTTTCTCAACATAGGAAAAAATCGGCAAGTATTAATCTTCAAAACTGTAGGAGGAGATTAATTTTGAACGATTTTTTTTCTCGAAAAAACTTATAATTATGAGATGAATAACTATAATGGCACGATCGCGCACAGTCCTAGTTTGATTGGATATAGAATTCAAAATCCCAGAAAATTGAAAAAAGTCTGATTCGAAGCCAATAGACTGTATTTCAAGGCCCGCTATTGTAACTTTAAAATTGACGAAGTTAGCGACTGCCGTTTCCGCTTCTTGTAGAAAATGCTCCACCGATGTCACATTAGTAGCATTTATGACTTTTGAGCATTTGGCGAACCCAGACTCTTATAGTGGCGGCATGTTCATTGTCATTGCAAGTTGCTCAGCAGCCGAAAAGCCTCGACCGATTCTACGGAAAGCTGAAGTGAGCCGTAGGTTAACATCAAACGAATCTAAATTGGACACGGTTTGTACTTTTTTAGATGTGTACTCAGTACATTTCATGGCTTCATCGCTATTTTCCTACAGGCAAGTAGTAAACTGCAGCTCAATTTTCCGAGCAAATCCAAGTTTGCTGCCGCTGCAATGAATTTTCACAGTCGTAGAATCGCAATCAACACATTTGACATTCGATAGTAGATTATTCAAACACGAAATATCTGCAATCATGTACTGTACTCGTCGGTATAAAATACATAACAAGGCATGGTATCGTGCGCTCCCCGTACGGAAATATATATATGTCCAAGAATATAAATAATATACAAATGAGACATATATATTCTCAACATTTTCAAATATATAATGAATAGACAACTTTTTGCCGCTTTTTTTATATTTGATATATATATATTCGATATATTTTTTTTATAATCGAAATACATGCGACAAATATATGGAAGAGGTATGCCCGTACGGAAATTAAATATCTATATCTATATCTATATCTATACTAATATATAAAGGAGTTCGTGCGTTTGTCTGTTTGTTACCGATAAACTCGAGAACCAGTGGACCGATTTACATGAAACTTGCACCAAATTGTTCCTCAGGTCTGCCCGAGTAACATAGGCTATATCTATTCTATATTATATTATATTATTATATTATATTATATTATATTATATTATATATTATATTATATTATATTATATTATATTATATTATATTATACTAATATATAAAGGAGTTCGTGCGTTTGTCTGTTTGTTACCGATAAACTCGAGAACCAGTGGACCGATTTACATAAAACTTGCACCAAATTGTTCCTCAGGTCTACCCGAGTAACATAGGCTATATAAGTTATATAAAAGCAGTCCGATGATTGAAAGAATGTCGAAAATATGATAAATACGTTGCCTTTTGACATAGAGCGTACACTATGCGCTTTGAACTTCTGAGCGTCACCGCGAGGTGGCGGGCGTTCCCTAGCCTACCTTACCACCATAGCCAAACAGCCCAAGCAACGCACTGTACCGTACAGCGTTACGTAATATCTGGACAGCTCCTTACAAATACATTCACCAGATGGCTTTCGTCTCTCGCGAGATTCATTAAAAACGACGTGCAAGATGTATGCAGAGAAAAGAAATAAGTGAGTGTTCCGGAAAGAGTTAGAAAAGGTTAAAACAGCCACTGAAGGTTAGAAAAAGTTAGGCCAGCCATCCCTAGGAAAAGCGAGGCGCGAAGCGCCGAGCGGGGTTGCCGCGCGAAGCGCGGAGGGGCGGAGCCCCTAGTTAATAATAAAAAGCAAATTTACGTGGTTCGACAGAGACGGAGTACTCATAATTGATTGTACACCGCCGCTGTCACGTATTTTTCGTGAAAAAAAAACGCGAGGCTGGACCGGGATTCGAACCACGATCTTCCCAGTCACTTTGTCTTACGAATCGCCCGATCTACCCACTGCACCAAACCAGCTATTGAACATTGGTCCATCTTTTAGTGATTTATAGTTAGAGCTTCATATTTTTTGATGGATAAATAGTGATAATCTGTTTGGTTGTAGAAATGCAAAGTGAGGATCTTATCGACCATATATGTGTCACATAAAAAAATCGAATAAATAATAAATATATTAAAAATATAATTATCATATCTACGAAGCATTAGAGTTGGTGTCGGAATCGCAAGAAATTTAGAATATATTTTACATATATGCAAAGTGTAAATAAATTATACATGACTTTTAAACGACATTTAATTAGGTTCAAATATATGTTTTATATATTTCACAAAATATATATACTTCCGTATGATAGTAACATATATTGTGATGTACCTCGTATTATACATATATATGAAATATATGTGCTATATGCTGCAAAAATATAAGCAGGAGATATAAGCATTTAAATATATAATGTATATATTTTGCATGCATTTCCCAACGCATATCGACCATATATATGTCAGATATAAAACTCAACATATATGTAGCATATATCTGTCACCTATATTCAATGATGATGTAGTGACATATATTGTGGTATACCTTGTGCAATATATATGAAATACATGTGCTATTGCTTCGAAAATATAAGCAGGAAATATGAGCATAGAAATATATAATATTTATATTTTGCATGCATTTCGCAACGCAAATCGACCAGATATGTGTCACATATAAAACGCGAATATATAATAAATATATTGAAAATATAATCATTATATATACGAAGCATTAGAGTTGGTGTCGGAATCGCGAGAAATATCAAATATATTTTACATATATGAAAAATGTAAATATATTATAAATTGCTTATAAAGGACATATATTTAGGTTGACATATATTTTTCATATACTTCACAAAATATATATACTTCCGTACGGGTCACGCTGAAGGTCGGACAAATTTTGCGAATTTTCTGGAATTTTGAATACTATATCCAAACAAAACGGGCTAGTTTCAATCTGCATACCACAATGTCCTAAATTTTCAATAGCTCCTAAGAAATTTCTCACCTGTATTTGTTCAGTTTTGGAGTGTCAGGCGGCCAGGTACCCAGACGTGTTTTTTCCGGAGTTTTCACGCATTGCTAGTGGTGTATAAAATTTTGCACACCATGAGCAATGTCTAAAAATCAACCGGATGAGTAGAGGGGACTTTCATACGGGCCTGGCAAGTAATAGTGTTTTATACACGTGCCAAAGGCGGTGATACCCAACTCGTATGAATGCGCAACACCCGCCCTTTTTCTCGGCTACTGCTCACCACAACTCGTCTTCGGCTCGTCTACTGCTCATCTCCAACTCACCTTCGGGCTCTTGCCCCGCCATCCCACTCATAGTGCGGGCATCGCCACCTTTGCGCACTTGTAGCAGAATATACAGTAAAACCTTCGAATAGGCGCCCTCTGAATATACCTTCTCCTAATCCTCGCTTGAGCGCTTGCTCCCCTCAGTTCTGTTTACGAGTGTTTGGACATTTACCTCTGAACAGAGAACTTATTGGGAAACGCTTTGAGTTAGTTATTTACATGGGTACATCACGTCAAAAACAACATAGACACAGGGTACCCTATTCGGAGGTAAAGCCGGCGACCGAGTCGTGTCGTGTTAGGGAGCTGTTGGTGGGGGAATTTCAGTTCCAAGAATTACACTCCCCTAACCGCCTTCGAGGTAGCCTATTCAGAGCTTTCACTGTACTATTTATTTTGTAATAGCAGGATGGGAAGTACGACTTTGCGCACTGTAGAGGGAGCGCGAGATGACCGATTCCCGAGCGGTAAGCGCTAATGTCGCCAAAGCGTTAGGTAATGTTCGTGATCACACGCTCTCGAATATCACCGCCGTTCCCTGGTTCGCTCGTGCATCTACCGTATCGTATCTCACATGCGACCACGTAGTCATCCCACTTTGAAAATTTGGGTTTCTCACTGAAAAAAATCTCAACTTTCGGAATAAAAATTCAAACGAATAATAAAACATTGTGCACAAGGAGAAATCGCTGTTTTTGAGTTGGTTTTAACAGAGTTAGTGAAAAATAAAAAATGAATTCGAAAAACTGAGAGTTTTTCACATAGAAAACGTATTTTTTCGAATTTTTATTGTGACTTTGGAAGTACGTCAAAAATGCGTTAAAAAATTTTGATCTAAAAATTGAATATCGTATTCTTCGTGAACGGTAAGTCCTATTTGGCTGAAACTTGGTGAATCTACCAATTTTGGTTCACAGAATGCAAGGAAAAAAATTGAGGCAAATCGATTTTTTCGGGCCCAAACATCGGTTGATAATTGGTGAAATTGCCCATATTTATTATTCTTTATCCAACTGTTCAGTTCTTCGCCATGGATAAAAAAAAGAAAATTTTATGTTGTTCTTATGCGCTTGTACACATTGGTCAAAGTTACAAATAGTTGTACGGATACTGGAAAATATATTCTTATGTAGGTACCTCACGGGCTTCTAATATCAAATAATGCTGGAAAACAGATGAGAATAGTGGAACGAAAAAAGAACTAAAAAAATGCGTATCTAGATCATTGAAAGGGAAACAGAAAACTCCATTCAAAGTTTTCTCTAGGATCGACTAGTTAGGAGTTGCGGATAGCCAAAGTTCCAAAAATGTAGATGCAGAAATCTTGATGGTTATCAAAAATTGATGGTATAATACACGTATATTTCCCGTATAAGTAATGCGTATCGAAAATTGGTATAACAGGCGGACTTCGTACCTGAAACTTTACGGTATAAGATACGGGTATTTCCCATAGATTCTATGTAACTAGTTTATTTCCAACGTTTTCTCAACGTGTCGAGATACGTTTATTATACCACACATCAATCACTGTGTGTTTATTGGGCATGTTCCGCTTGGGTGAACTCGTGCAGCTTGGCATTCCTGACTCGTATGAATACGATACTTGCCTTCAGCTCATGCTTCACACTCTTGAGGGATCGCGAACTGGTATTAAAATATATACTATATTTTCCCCCCTTTGTTTTAAACGTCAACTTGGCGCGAGACTTCATTAATTATCAGGTCAGCATTCATTTGAAATCTGTTGCATTAACCCTGTGATACGCCAGGTTTGAAAACCATTCCTTCGACGCCAAGTTAAGTCTTCCGGCTTTTCCATCGCGGGTAGCCAGTTTTCTAGGACGAACATGCGTAAATCAAACGGAATAGCCTACTCTACGCAGATAATGATATGTTTTCATGGCCCCACGTGAATATAATATTTGTCTGCCATTACCTGCATTATAGACCTTTGAATTTAAGTGCAGTATGAATGTGACCCGTTATACGTCATTATTACGTGGTAGTATAGATGTACGCGAGTTACTTCAGATCGAGCTTCGCGAGCGTATGGAGTATAGACGGCTCCAAGACATCCCACGGAGTGATTCACGTGCAGAGTAGTATTCTAAACTTTTTTCCTTCAAGCTCTTTTGCTTTTCACGACTGGCTGGAACTTTCGGAACGTTTTATACAATTCTGATTTATTCCGCAGTATAAACTTCCTCGTATTGCAAAGTATTGTTTTATCACGTTAATCTTCTGAGAATTTTCCAGGAATAGAAAGCCTGAGGTGAACAGTTGTTGAAATTCTGTACAAACAGAAGAAGAGATTCTAGTTAGTTTTCTGGAATGACCTCATAGACTCTAGTGGTAATAAATAGCAGATCTCAGTAATTTATGTGATCAGTGAGAAATATAGAAATGAATATTTTATTGCTCCAACGGATTGGCATTTGACTGTGAGGAGAATCCTCAAAAGAATTATGTGACAAAGTTACAAAGGTAAAGTAGGAGAAGCAGGTGTTCACTAATATTAATCGAAGTTGAAGTTGAATAGGCAAAGCTGTAATTATTTCAAAATTGTTTCCAACTTTCTCTTCTGTTCAGAGTTTGAACACCTGAATCACTGGGAGATATTGGTCCGGCCGTAGTCCAGGAACGTTTAACATGACCACCGTGCCGTGCTCGAATATATACTTCCCACAACGATTATCTGGCTGCGAGAAGCAACGCCACCACGTGGCGATCACGGGTACTGAAACTTGGTGTGCCGGAAATGTGTCGGAAATGTTCACCGACCAAACTTTTACCACATGTGAACCGGGTGTGCGCGGGAGTTCCCGTTGTTAAGTGAATAGGTCGGCCGGATGGATACGTTTGAAATAGTTCGACGGTGAAGATCAGTGTACGTGGCAATCCGTAGCCTGTCATGCTCCGCTGTGATGCTTCTATGATTTTCTATAAAAACAGTTAGTAATATAGTATGAAAATCTGTAAATCAGTGTACGATAACTATCGATATACACTCGATAAAGTCTTCCGAGATAGTACTCCTGTTACAAATTGCAAGATTCGACCATTCTATCCGGATCACCAAGGTACGTCTGTATTCCTAGAAACCGATGATTTAAAATCGTGTAACTCTAGTACTCTAATAACTGTTCCAGCGTGGAGATTGAAGCTCAGTCTTCGAAACAAACCCCCGGAGCACACCATTGACATACACATTTTCTCGAGTTCGGATCCAACCGCCGAGCAGTTTACACGCGTCATAGATACGCTCCCTAGTGAATATACAGTGTATACAAACAGTGATTAGTAAGACAACTCTGGAAGATCTGAGAAATCTGATCGAAAATCTCACGGTACTGCATAATGAGACAAAGAGTGAAGTCAACGAAACGAACAATAATGTGAAAAAGATAGAGACCTCAACAAACCTGATCTCTAAGGAGATAAACAGCGTGAAACAACAACAAAAATCCCTCGAAAAGGCATACACCGAGCAAAGTACTAATTTAAAGCACCTGGAAGACCAAGTGTCCTCCTTACTATCTCGTGAGAGGATGAGAAATTTGATGGTCTTTAAAATCGAGGACTCTCCGGAGTTCAACCGGAAAATCCAAGAGAATACCGTCGCTTATCTTTCAAACATTGGAGTCTCTTTATTGGAGGAGAACATCGAACGTGCCCACACGGAACACTTAGTTGATTTAACGTATAAAATACGTTTTAACGTCTGTCTACGTATACAGCTAAAATGATACGTATACTATATGTGTACGCGATGTATACAATCAAGACGTATTTTCTATACGAAGTATATACGTATAACACTTGTATTATTCGCGTCAATGCCGAAGCCGTTTTTTACGTACTGCATGTACGTATAAATTACATTCATATTGCGTACAGTATTATGACAATCATAAAACTTTTATTATATGTACCATCAACGTATATAATTGGTGATTATTTGGATTTTTTGAAAAACCCAGCCTATACGCATTATGTACGTATCTTTCACGCCACGCAAAACAACGCTTTTTAAATGTTTACTGTACATACGGAAGATGTATAACTTAGGTTGCCGAATAAGATCTTCAAGACACCTTCGATTTACGTACGATATATGTCGAGTAAAAGTGAGATCTTCGTATTGATAACAACGTAGGCGACACGAAAGGTATGTTTCGCATACGTATCGCATTGTGACATTAACGACGTATAAATTTTCTTGATCCTAACATTTAATATACGTGGATGCGACATATTTTTACAGTTAGCCGAAATGCACCTAGCTACCGCTTTTCTGCCATACGTACGCTATACGTACAGCAGATGTGTGTATCTCGGCGTTGGGCACAACCGAAGTAATACGAAAGACTTACGTACAGCACACGGTTTGTAGACCCACCCGATTTCGACGATTCGTATACGTGAATCAGACGTAATAAGTCAGTAGGCTGAATCTCACTTATAGCTACTCCTTTCCGGCATACGTATATTAGACGTACAGCAGATGTGTTTATCTTGGCGTCGGGCACAACCGAAGGAATATGTGAGCCATACGTAGAACAGGACACAGTTTGCAGACTCGCCTGATTTCGACGATTCGTATACGTAAACCAGACCTATTAGTTTAGTGGGCCAAATGCAAATTTTCACCGTGTTTTCGTTCTACGTACGATATACGTACGGCAGATGTGTGTATCTTGACGTTTGGCACAACCAAATTGATACAATAGACATACGTACAGCACACGCTTTGCAGAATCGCCTGATTTCTACGTTTCGTATACGTAAATCAGACGTATTAATACAGTAGGCTGAACGCACCAAGCTACCTCTTTTCCGTCACACGTATGTTATACGTACAGCATACAACAGGACACGGTTTGCAGACTCGCCTGATTTCGACGTTTCGTATACGCAAACCAGACCTATTAGTTCAGTAGGCCTGAATGCAAATTTTCACCGTGTTTTCGTTCTACGTACGATATACGTACGGCAGACGTGTGTATCTTGACGTTTGCCACAACCAAAGTGATACGATAGACATACGTACAGCACACGTTTTGCAGAATCGCCTGATGTCTACGTTTCGTATACGTAAATCAGACGTATTAATCCACTAGGCTGAACGCACCGAGCTACCTCTTTTCCGTCATACGTATGTTATACGTACAGCATACAACAGGACAGGGTTTGCAGACTCGCCTGATTTCGACGTTTCATATACGTAAACCAGACCTATTAGTTTAGTGGGCCAAAGGAACTTTTTCGCCAGGCTTCCGGTATACGTACAATATACGTACACCAGACGTTCTCAGCACATTTGACAGCTTCAACGATATTCTTTCAATATTGAGCGATCGAGTGTAGTCAGAAATAGATTCTTACAGAGATTAGTGAACTTACATTACTGAAGAATGTATCATTGTCCCTGATAAAATCATGTATAGAAACGCTGCATGGTTGGACAAGCGGCAGCTTAGCGTAGTGGTTAGGGCGTGCGACCAGTAATACGAAGAGTGGCGAGCGTACTCGGTTCGAATCCCGGCTAGGTCTTAGAAAAGCGAAAAATTCAAGCGATTGCAGAATGCGTTTTAATTGACAAGTGTGCTTAACTATAAATAAAAATAACCTAAAATATAAAAAATATCCAATAATAAGTTAAATATAACTTATTACATAATATATTTTTTTTTTTCAATTCCTGATACGTATCTCACACGTTCTCTATACGTATAAATATTCTACCCATATGTGTTCTCTATACAAAAAAAGCGTAATATGTTATGCATATATATACGTTTGATTTACGTATAGTACACGTATTGGAAATCATAAAGAGTACGAAAGACATACGTATCGCATCAGTATATTAGACGTAAATCGACGTACAGCGCAGGGAAAACTACGTAATATATACGTTTCGATATACGTCTTACAGTGGTTCCTTGTACCTCTAAAATACATATTCTATACATCTTAGCGGACGTTTCGTATTCGTTCCTTACACGGATTTTAGCCGGTCATTTAGCCTATTTCTATCCCAAACGTAAACCTCCAACTTACGTATATCAGACATATAACGTCTAAATTATTACGTCCCATATACGTATAAAATTGGTAAGTGTTCTGTGTGGGTGTCGTCAGATTGGGGAAAACAACCAGTAATCGACCGATAAAGTTAGAATTCACCAGTGCAAGACACAAACAACAAGCCTTCAAAGAAATAATAAGCCTACAAACTGACAAAATTGCTGTAGCTAATGATTTATCGAAAGAAGAGAGGGAGCAACGTTCGAAGCTCGTGACACTAAAGAAGAAATTGACAGAAATGGAAGGACTTGCAAGTGCAATCATAAGATCTAATGAGATCTTCGTCAATAATCGGTACTATAACTACAACGAGGCAATGGAAAAATGGCTTGACCCCGGCACTCATGAAGAAGCGAACGACTCGGACAGCTCAACTGCATCGAAAATCTCTGCAAGTACCCGAGTCGAAATTTAACGTCCGCTTAGAACCTCCAACTTTCACCGTTTGGAACTTTCACGGAGCTTTTGGAGGGTCTAGAGAGGTTCATTTGGTATAGAAAATCAAAGCCTCTACAACGCCTAAAACGTGCAGATACCGGACAAAATGTAGACTTTTAGGCTGAAATGAGGATCTTACGAGAACCTCACTAAACCCTCGCTACACCCAGCCGCCTGTGATGATCTATGATTCCGGTGGATTTCGAGGTTCAAAATAGGAGCTCGAAGGTGGGCCGTCCGGCTATGAGGGTTATGAGTATCAAAATAGGCACTAAATCGCGAAACCAGAGGACTTGGAAGCCCTGAATGGGAGCTCGAGTTCGAACACTTGAAAACAGTCTTTAAATGGATGCTAATTTTTAACTGTGGATGACTTGGAGGTTCATAATAGGAGTTTGAGGTTCAAATGGGGTCTAGGAGGTTGAGTTGGATGCTGGGAGTATTAAACTGGGCGCTAAATTTCGACTCGGGTAGTGTCAAAAGTTTGAAGCGAGTTCGTGTCAAAGAAGGTGGTCGCCAGCTCAAGCTGACCAAGCAGCAGCCTCACAATCCGCTGCTACGAGGCAAAGCCAGGCGAGATCCAAAACATCCAACGAGCGATTAGCAGTTAAACGTCGACAGGAGGAAGGCAACGAGGATTTTCTTTTGGAACGTAAACGGGTTCAAGAATATAAGCGACCTTCGAGGAGAAATAGGCAAGCACGATGTTGTCTGTACCTGTGAGACTTGGCTAAATGACGATCCAAACATTCAACTCTATCCAGTAAACAAAGCTGGCCAGCAAATATTTCACAGCCCGGCAGTCAGGATGGCAGAGAGGGGAAGAGCTCGAGGGGGGTTGTGCATCTTCGTCAACACTACAAGGGTATCCGCTCTCCTTATTTGTAAATGTTCAGAATTTATGTTTATACAATTAAACTAGACTATATATCGGTCATACTAGGTTTCGTATACATATCCATTAGCCCGCTGTCAGATCTGGAAAAAGTATTAGAAAAATTGAAAGAGAACCTCCTATGTATTAAAATCAAATATCAAAACCAGTCCATTTTTATCGGACGGGATTTCAATGCCATTTTTGTTCAAATAGGTGAACAAAATAACTTCGACGAATCTGACCTCTTCGATTTCACTTTACTAAATTCAAACCGCACATCCTCAGATTAAGAAATTAACAAACGAGGTAGGATTCTATACAATGAAATGGAAGACCAGGGATTTTCCGTCCTTAACGGACGGTCACGTAGTGATACCCCGGCTAGCTTTACCTTCGCGAGCAAGGTGGGAAACTCAACTATCGACCTGGTCTGGGCGGATTCGTCTGCCCTAAATTATGTGTTGGACCTTCAGGTACTGTCGTTACCGACAACTTCCGATCACTTTCCAGTAGTATTGACGCTAAATTTTTCACTTCCTCCATCAATTCCCGAAAATACTCTAAAATGGGCAGACAAAGTTTCTCACTTATTCGTCGAGAGAATGCAATAGTCTCAGAACGTAGGCAATATCTTCAACTCGGTAGACGATTTAAACGCCACCCTAAAAAAAAACTATAAAAGAAACCGCCACTGAGATTGGTATGATAAAAAAGAAGCCAAAATTAAGACGCGGCCGTGGTTTTCTGAGACCTGCGCTTTTCTTAAGAGATAAATGACCGAGAACTTACAATTAGCAAGAAAAAATAACTTTGAAAATCCTTTCTCTGATATCTACCACAAATCCAAGAGCATGTTCGCAGCCGCCTTAAAATCCAGCTTTAAAAACTACAAAGAGAATGTGGTGGACTCTATACGAAACGCTCATAACTCTACGGAACTTTGGAACGCGATAAGGCCCTCCAGAATCAAGTCTATACAAAACCCGAACCTAGTAGCTGTGGAGGAATGGTACAGCTTTATTAGTAAGGATTTCATAGGAATAGAGAGGATGACACAACAGATACCCGAGACACACTTTCATGAATCTCTCGACCACCCTATCGATGTCAATGAAGTTCACTCCTTCCTAAAAAAAATGCAAGAAATGCAAATCCGCTGGAGAAAACCAAATATCTGTTCCTATGCATTCTGTTTAATAAAATCATGGAGACGGAGATAACCCCTACCCACTGGTCACGCATAGTAGTTAAAATGTTATTTAAAAATAAAGGGGAAAGATCGGACCCGCTCTGTTCCCGCCTAACCAAATTCTGTAAAGAACTCTAAAGTATTACCTGAATGGCAAGCTGGGTTTAGAGCAAACCGCTCCTGCCTTGACAACATTTTCACCCTTAGTTCCATTACCCAAGTGAAAATAACTAAACCCGGAGGCAAATTATATGCTGGCTTTGTTGATCTTAAGAGTGCCTTCCCCTCTGTAGATCATGATTTACTATGGGAAAAATTACTGGAACAGGGAGTGAGCTCAAAAATATTAAATATTTTCATAAGCCTATTGGGATCCGACCTGTGGGCGTGGCTTAGCGAAAGTTTGTACTAGAATAGTTCGCGTTTCCGCGGCCAAACGATATGCGCCATGCATTGCCGTATGCTAGTACACGTGTATTTTTGAATTCTAGATTACTCGGTAAATGCGTTCATAATCATCATTTGGGCACTCATAAGCTGTAGAAAAGAAATTGGTTTCACATTGAGACATCGTTCCATAAACTTCTGTCTGTGCATTAATTTGTTTTCATTGATTCAATTTCCCAAAAATTACACTGAATACCATAGGAAGTCGCGAAGCTATCTGCATTAGACGAGTTTGTGTTTCCGCCACCAGACGTCGTGTTGCTACATGTCGGATCCCAATACAGTAACGCGACTATGCAGATAAAGAATAACTCCCAATATTCCGACCCAATTGATGTAAAAAGGGGAGTGCTTCAAGGAGAAACCGCGTCACCACTACTGTTTGCAATGTTTCTAGCTGATATGGAAAAATACCTCGTGGACAGAGGAGTAAGAGGCGTCTCGGTAAACAATAGGACCGAGGTCCTAATGCTCGCATACGCAGATGACATTGTTTTCCTTGCAGACTCTTATATAGAAATGAAAAAGATTATTAGATATCTGCACCAATACTGCTCGGAGTACAAGCTCGAAGTCAACACAAACAAAACAAATGTCGTACTTTTCCAGAAGGGGGGGCACGGCTACAAATTGAAGCACGCCCCTTTCCCGTACGGAAATGCGCATATCTCCTATACAAGCGAATATTTATACTTGGGAATTTGGTACTCACAAAATGCCATTTTCAACAAAGCAGTATCACAGAGAATCCTCAAGGTTAAGGCTGCTAAGGCATCAACTGTCTCCCTAATTAACTCCCTGAAAATCAACTCCTTGAAAACCCTCAGACAGCTTCTCGACTCCTTAGTTAATTCTATTATATTATATGCAGCACCGGTGTACTCGATCAATAACCTAGAGGAGCTGGAAAAAATCCAGGTACAATTCTTCAAAACCATATACAACCTACCCCAATGTACACCCGTACAATACTCGAATTATACTGGAATCCAAGATTTTTAAACTCAAGGGTAATGAATCGACATTCTGTTATTATTGCAGCGAAGAAAACACATTCGCTCACACTCTCATCAACTGCAATCAACTGCTCGAAAAAAGGACAGAACTCAATCTCCCTCTTGTCGAAAGCAAAAGCTTAGACTTATTTAGGATATTGGACAATCCAACTTTCAAAAGTGTGAAAAACCTCTGTAAATTCCTAATTTATGTGTTATGTAACCATGATTTTAGCGTATAAGATACTAGGATTCGTATGTCAATCCGTACTCCCATTGTAAGATTCTGATAAAAAGAATGAAACAATAAAACCTATATATAATACACATCTTCTCTATAATAGAGCTAAAAGTAGGCATGCGATAATTATTTAAAAAAACACAATTAGACAATTCATTATATCGACAAGCTAACGTCGCTAACTCCGGTTACTAATGTACGTTAATAACACAATATTTCGTTAATTCACCATAGCAACCGGAGTTAGCGACGTTAGCGAAAGTCACAAAATCGCGCTACAGAGAATTATTTACGAAGTGTACACGGAGCTCTATACTCGCCTTATACCGTATTCCGAGTAACGTCCGCTTGGGAGTGTCCGCCGAGATACGTCTGTTACTCTTCAGGACCACTCACATCTCAATAAATCGCTCATCCGTAGAAATATTTCTACACAAGACAACATTCAATTTGAGCATTGCACTCCTACCTTTTCAGACCACCGGACTCGGTTGGGGCACTTCGAGAAACTGTGATGTACGAGCAGAGTTAATGACATTTTCTCAACTGCACCCATGTGTCGCGGGTTTGTTCCTCGTGCTGTAATAGTGTTTAGTCGCCAGGCTCTGTTTTCGAGATTTTCGTCTAATGTCGATTGACAAAGCCTTACATCGCAACGAATTGTGCCTTTCGCTTCGGATCTGTATCTCGGGTACAGTTTTAAATCATAGTATAAAGATTAGGTATTCGATGGGGGTATCGAAGGTTTCTCGAATTTCAAATCCACCGAATTGACCTCGAGCAACGTGGAGAGAGATACCCCTAAGTGGCGACCTTTCATCTGATATTCCTGCCATTTATGCGGATCACTGTCCACATAGCTGGACCGTTTGGTTCCTCCTTCGGAGCTCCTCCTTTCGCTGGTCGTAGTTATCTAGATACCGAAGGACCCTCGCTGGTCAACGATCAGATTCCAAGCTGCTCGAGCGAATGTTCGAAACTGGATTCACCGTAAAGCCCGCTTATCCCCAGGCCAATCGGAGCAAACCGTCAATCCCAACTACATCCCTTGACAAAACTGGTACAAAAAGTTCGAGAATCCGTAAATATCATAGGATATATATGTACACCCAGGGAAATTGTATCTGAAGCGCCCGGCATAGGCAACTGAACATACACCTGTAATTTGGTTGGCAATGCCAAGCGTTATAGCTCGTCAATTTTTTCGGCGGCGAGTTACAACGTGGCATTGCCAACCAAATTACAGGTGTATGTTCAGTTGCCTATCGCGGGCGCTTCAGATTCAATTTCCCTGGGTGTACATATTATCGTACGTTCACTGGACCCTTTTGACGGAAGACATACGAAATTATTAATAGCGTGCAAAAGCATTTGAAATCTTGGAATAGCTACGTCACACGTAAAAAACAATGTAATATCTACTCTAAATGCAGTAAATTTTACTTCCATCGCGGATAATCTTAAGGACGACACTTGTGTTCAGTCAATTTTACTGCTTCTTGGAGTAATGTATTGCAGTACTAGGGGCTCCGCCCCTGCGCGCTTCGCGCGCCCACCCCGGTCGGCGCTTTGCGCCTCAAAAATTGGTTTCACACCTTTTCATTCCCTTAGGAGTCGAATTTCAAAAAACGCTTGAACTACTTTCTAGGTATTTGAATGACCACTAATTTGAAGCCAAAACGAAGTCAATATCTCATCGGGCCGAGGAGATATCCACGAATCCGCGGAAACATGTTTAACCCCTTTTATTCTCCTTGTGGGGCGAATTTCGGAAAATCGCTTCTTAGGCGGTATTTACGAAGGGAAGGGAACATGTTGCCCAAATTTCAAGTTTCTAGGTCAAGGGGATTGGGCTGGGCGTTGATGTCACTTGTTCCTTTATAGATATAGAAGATATCTCGAAAACGGTGAGAGATACACAAAAACCGTCGAAATTTTGTGGGTTTAATAAAGGGTGGACACACGATGTGCAAGTATCACGTAGTTTTCTTGAATTTTTGGAAACATTTTTTTTCAATTTTTTCATTTTTATATTCTGGAATTTCGATTGAAATAAAGGATACACAGAAACGGTACATTTCGCAGTGTGATGTTTAATCAGATACGAAGCTTGAATCCAAAAATATTGTATTTTCTATTTTAAAAAATATTTTAATTTTCTTTTTCGTGTACATATATAGAGCAGCCAAAAACATGTTCCACCCTTTTTCAATGCCCTGTGGATTAGAATTTGGGAAAATGCTCGAAGTACTCGTTAGGTATTCGAATGAGGACGAGCTAAACGGCACTAAAGGGATTTTTTTTGACACAGCACCAATCATGGTTATGTTACAATTGATTGCATTTTTTTCGAGCGGAAAAAGGAAAGAAGTATGTAACAGGAAAAAGTGAATTGGCCGTTCCACCAAATCCTGTTCGCAAATCTGACCTCCAAATTTTTGTTGCTTTTTTCATGGTTTCTCCACATTATTTGGGTGTCAACAGAGAGATTTCTCGAGTATAAAAGATCTCAGACTCCAGTTAATAAGGGTTCTCGTAATTATTCGATTTTACTTCGAAATTTTCCAATCTACTAATTAAACCGACTAAATCAATTCCTTATGGTTTTTCATCGGAAATTTTTAGAATTATTCGAAAATGATGATTATTTCCATCTAACTTATCATTTCATCGCGAAATTAGAAAAATAAGACTTAAAACGTCAATTTCACCATGAATGGGGAATATCGTTTTCGGAAAAGCGGATTTTTTTTTCTAAAAATTCGGGAAATTTCCGATGCAAAGCGGCCAATAATGAAATATTATCGCCTGATTTTTTCAATCCGATCGAAAAAAAAATCACCTCAGTGCCGCTCAATAGGTCTTAAAAAAGGAAGAAATCGTGCATTTGTTATAAAAAAAACGTTAGGTACATTGTTCGATTTATAATTCTTTCACCGAAAAGCATAGATTTCCGGGAATGTTTGTACGGAAATCTACGCAATTGTACGCAATTCTATGTGGAGACTTCTACTTTGAACAGGCTCCAACTTGGAGTGATCATTCATAGAAAATAGGAGATTTGCTTTTTTTTTTCATAGAAATGTGTATTACCTTGTAACTTCCGATGAATTTCTACGGAAAAGAAGCATCTGTTGTTCCAGTCTTCGTGTTTTCATTGAAAACATAGATTTTCATGAATGTTTCGTCATCGTTCCACGCAATTCTACGGAATTATACGCAATTTAACACAATTTTCTATGAAGAATTTGAACTTGTTTGGTTTTTAACTCGAAAGGATTTTTCATAGAAAATCGTAGATTTGCATTGCTTTTGTACACTGAGAGAAAACATATCTCACATTTTACCACCTACATATCGCCGACAAATTACTACCTCTGATGGCAATTTGACGTAGAGTCGAAAGACCAGGAAAAGTAGTCCTTTTTCATTCAATAGTTACTTATACCAAAATACTGCACCTTGTAAAAGTTACAACATATTTCATAAATATTCAGATCAACGAGTGTTCTTTTTACTATCCGCGATTGTAACGCATGAGTAGTTTCCTACCGCTTCGTGATACACTGTTGAAGGCGAATTCAGAGTATATCGCATGCGAGTTGGGAACATTTACAACTTGAGATAGTAAAAATACGTATCGGGTATCGGAATAATGGGCATACAAATAAAGTAACGTCCAAAGTCTTGGACTTGAAAGTAACTTTATTCCTACTCCACACATGCGCACACGCAGACTAACGCAACTGTCGCGTTGAAGAAACGGCTTCTCTAGGGACCGAACACAGGCTGAAGAAAACACGTGAAACATGCTCGCGTTATAAAAAAAAAAAATTATTTCCAGAACATCTAGAATATATTTTTCTATTTATGCAAATCTGAAAAGTAATCCCTCATCCAGCTACCAAAGTAATAGCCAACCCACAGGTCAGGATACAGGATATTCGTCTGTCGTTCGAGTAGAATAATAGGATCGAGTGGCATTCACTTTGAATTTGGTAGTGGTGTGCTTTACGTCGTGCTTTTCCCTAGAATCTATCGAATCTTGAGAATAGTTTCGTATCGGGGATATCGCATACCATGTAAATAAATATTCGTCAGATACCACTGCTGTATCATAGCATGCGATATTTGTGAATAGGAATTGAATTTTCCTTTCGGTATTCGGGCTGCGCGGTACATGAATGAAATTTTATCAAGCGGAAGCCAGCATCCCTTATACAGCATCTATATATATCCTCAGGGCTGGATTAACTCTGTTCGGGGCCCTAGGCAACAACCCGTCCGGGCCCCTAGGCAAGCAATGATATTGTTATTGCGGAATGTCATACAAATTTTCAAATAGAATTTTCGTTCGAAAAAACTTTTTTTTTCTTGGTGCGCGCACGGGCCCCCAGTTGATGCGGGGCCCCTAGGCAGTTGCCTACTCTGCCTAATGGTTAATTCGGCCCTGTATATCCTGTTCTATCGTTATAGGTTCGGCTCCAGGTGCAGTTACTCGCCTACCTCGCTATATGACACTCTTTATCTATTCACCCTGACAGGCATTGCCCCAAATACTAACTACTTCCTTGCCTCTTGCTTCTGAACTTCTCAACCACCACGGGAAGAGACTTGGGTCATGAAACTCCGAAACCTTAAGGATGTATTGACCGTACAATCTCAACCAAAAGTGATTCTCGTCGTCAATATTGAGTACTTTGATTGTGAGACAAGATAAAAATCGGAAAAAAATCAACCACAATTAAGACGATAAGAGTATTCATTTTGAATAATAATAATGCCCAAAAGTTATCAAAGAATTGTTTGAACAAAACATTGTTCAACAAATTCTCCGGTGACGTTATTATTTTTTTTTTTTTTCATGTCAAACAAAGTTGTTAATCTTTCTGAATACACATGAATTTTTTAAGAATTTTTAAAGGCTGTATCTACGAAAGTAATTGTTCGACCCTCCGGAAACTTCGAAATTGTAATCTACATCGTTTTCACAAAAACATATCCAAAATTCAAAAAAAAATTTCTATTTTTCAAAATTTGGAAATTTTCGAAAACGGAAATGTCAAAATGGTGACAAAATTCTTTAAAAATTCATTTGTATTTTTTAGAAAGATTAACGAATTCATTTGACATGAAAAAAAATAGCGTTACCGGAAAATTTGTTAAACAAGGTTTTGTTTAAACAATTTGTTGATAACATTTGGGCATTATTATTATTCAAACGAATACCCTGATCGTCTTGATTATGGTTGATTTTTTTCCGACTTTTATCTTATCTTAAAGTACTCAATATTAACGACGAGAATCACTTTTGGTTGAGATTGTATGGCCAATACATCCTTAAAGTGGGAGCCATCTTGGATGTGAATGGGTGAAGAGCCTCTGAAAGTGGAGTGTGAGTTTTGTGGCATGTGTGAGAGCCAGGGAGAAACAGGAGAGGAGTCAATTGGTACGTCGGAAGAGATAACGGCAAAAAAGGCATAGAAGGCAAAATAAGCAGCCGAAATTGGGAATTAGAGGAAGGAAAAGGAGGTAAAGAGACAAGGCAATAGAGGTTAGGAACGATCTCGTTGACAAGGGGACCCCGGAGCTGAAGGGAGGAGAGAGGGAACAAGGAGACTAGCGGAGAGACTGAGCACTGACAGCGAGAGCAACGAGCTCAACCGGTAAGGAAGGAAGAGTCAGGCGGAGCGCACGAGCGAGATGAGCGAGGCGACGGAGAATGACAGGGCTCTCAAGGAGCTGATCGAAAGTATTAGTAGAGGCTTCGAGCAGTTACCCGTGTAGAAATTTGGTCAGGGGGGCAATCAGGCCCTGGTTATTTGGCCTGATCACAGTTCGGGCCCTGATGATGACATGTAACATTCGGCACGGCGGGTCCCGATCTGGATTTAGTATAAATGATTAGACCCTGATCAGGCCCTGATCAGGCCCTGATCTGCTGACCTCGCCACAATCCAAGCGGTATATTTATTTAAGAATAACGAACTAATCAGGCCCTGATCAGGCAATTGTGAGGGTATTGCTCAGGGCCTAATAAGCTATCCTCAAAAACATACTGCTAAGATTTTGACAATGCCAGTATATCAGGGCTTGACGGGGGCCTGATCAATTATCCTAAAAAAATTGAAAATATCGGGGCCTGATGTGCGAAATGTTACATTTTCAGTCGGGACCAGAAATGGACACTTTAATGGGGGCCCTAACATTGGTCAGGCCTTCCCTAACAAATTTCTACACGGGTAGCAGCGAAGGAGGAAAGGAAGAAACTAGTACTGGAGTATAGAGACGAAGACGAAGAAGAATCAAGGGAGGATGAAAGAGAGGAAAGGGAGGCAGAGGGGGATCGGGACGCTAAGGAGGCCGAGGGGCTGACCCCCTCCGGAAGCGTATCGTACGCGAGTAAGGTGGCAGGGGGAGATACGAAGAGCAGGTCGTGGGTGGAGGAAGTTGACAGAACCGATGAAAGAGAGAGAGCAAGAGAGAAAGAAGGAGAAAAGGAAGGGAAAGAGAACGGAAGAACCAGGGTGGCTGAGATAGGGGAAAACGAGGGAGGCGAAACTTGGCAGTGGGAGATGAGGGAAAGAAGAAGAAAGGCCAGAAACTTGGTAATTAAAGGAATGGAAGTAGAGAAAGAGGAAGTCGAAGAGAGGATAAGAAAGTGGCTGGAGAAAGAACTAGGAAAGAAGGTAGAGGTGGAACAGATCTGGATGACGAAAGAGAATCTGGTGTTCGTAGAGTAACATATGCGAATTCGTGATAAAAACTGTTGTTGACCGCTTCGTCAACCTAGCAGAACCTAACCTCACTTAATCTAGCAGCCGCACTAGTAGCCGACATGCAAATTATAAAAACGACCAATGTTCCCGAAGCCTGTGATTGATCTAACTGGTTCAGATTCATAACCTCATAACTTAATTATTCCATCAAACTGGCTCACATCTTGATTTTACTTATCACACGTAGCAATAATGAGCAGACCGAAATGTTCCGTTACTGATCGATTCTCTCGATCTATTACATTTAAAAATGGCGGCTCGTTTACATGACACAAGTGCCATCTAGCCGCGGATGTGGTGTATTCAGATATAATATATACCATTGCCGTAGAGGCGAAACAGCTCCCGTTCGGGTAGCCAGGTTATTTAATTATTTTTTAATTAATTATTCGAGTTTTTTTCACAGTGTATTGAGAATGTACATGTTATATTGAATTCTACATCTGAAAATACTTCGCGCAAGACTCATCAATCGGAAAATAGAAGAAACAGCCGAAAAAATCTGCCGAATTCAATCTTGACAACGGCGCCACCTGGGGATGACTACGTGTACTCTCTCTATACTCGTCTGCTCCCTGCGTAGTCTAAAATGGAGATCGCCCTTCTTCCCTAATTTTTCATACTCTTAGCGATTTGCAAAGCCACGTGGCTGTGGAGGAGATGACGGAGACGAAATTCCTTGAGTGAAACGGACCTGCCAGATTTTTCAAATGATAATATCTCATCTTCTCGTGCATCGATTCGACCGAAATAGGGCTTAAATGAAATCTTTTCGTGCCGCCAATCTAATATTAATTCTTATAAGACCCATAGATATCGCGAAATGGAAGAAAACTGAGATTCTGATTACCCTCACCACTGCGGACAGCTCCCGTTCGGGTAAATAGACTCGGTGAGTCTACGCGCGGCGTTTAAAAAAAATTTTTTAATGTACTTGGCGCGAGACTCTACCGAGTCTCTTGATTCGACCGTGGTCGCCTCGATTCCCAAATGACGTTCGAAGTCGTTCGAAGTCGACATTTTTATTCTCTCGGGAACAGTTGGTCATTTAATGAACTTGCGATGTGTTATCGTAAGTCGGTAAGACTGAATTAATGACGGTGGAAATAAGAATGGTTTGGTGTTTCTTCGTAATTTTTTTCCCGTCGATTGTAGTGAATTAGGTCTTGACAGAGCGAACACTGAAAGTGAAGCGAAGGTTGGTTATGGTGCACCTGAACCACGTTCAAAGCTCGTATCTGGCTACCGTTTCCGCAGACTCTAGAGAACAACAAATTGGGGTGCCGAGAGTAGCGTCAGGCTGGCAATAGCCACACATTCATCAGCGTCAGTAAACGGTCTGAAAACGTTACGTGGAACGCATTTTAACCATAAAGGACGCCCCTACACAGTGTTCTGAAATGGGAAAATGTCGGACAGATATCAATAACTTTTGGTGCAGTTGATGGCCATGAGCTAGAATTGGGCAGGCCTATCTTGGAAGGGTAGTCGTTCAGAAAATTATTTTGATTGGCGCTTGCCGTCAGTAACTCGACTGGAAAATTTGTTAAGGCAGTGATAAGGTCCTGGCCAGGTTTGCCCTACTGCCCGATCAGGCTTACATCAGGTCAAGTGATCAGGCCCACATCAGGTATAGTGATCAGGCCCTGACCTCGTTTGTAACGCTGCGTTCCACAAGAGCCTGACCACGCACCCTGCTCCGGCCACCGTCAAGGTTATCGATCAGGGACGGATCAGGCCCCCTGATCCGGGTATCAGTCAGGCCCACATTAGATTTACTGATCAGGCTTCCTGGTCAAGCCATGATTATATTAGTGAATCTGTGTTTGGATTATTCAACAATGAAAATATAATTACAAAACTAAAATTTTGTGTTTTGAGTAAGCTGAACTCATACTCGACCCCATACCGACGTTAGAATGCAATTTTACTCCAGAAAAACTTCGCATTATTTTGAACTAACCGGATTTCGATCCAGGACCTATCGCTCGCTCGCATTACTAGTCGCACGCCCTACCTATTTCGTCAAACTACTTATTGGATATTATGAAAACTTTGACCTATTAATAATAAGAGCTTCGAACATAATAATATAAATGATTATCCTGTGTGGTGCCAGCGGGTTGAAAGCGTACCAAATGGGTGTGTATTATGAATGAATTACACATTTTACACTCGGCGTAAAACGCGTAATAAAGAATGCCTGTTAGCAACCTGACCAGGGCTCTAGCAGGCACGCGTCAATAAGGGCCGTATCAGGCTAAACGGACCAGGGGCTCAACAGGCATACCTCGGTAAGGGGTGCTTGGGGTCAACTTGACAACGGTTCTAATAGAAATCTAGAAATGATGTTCGTATCAGGCTGAACTGACTGGGGGCCCGACAGGCACACCTTAGTAATGGATGCCTGAGGCCAACCTGACCAGGGTTCTAGCAGGCACGCTTCAATAAGGTCCGTATCAGGCTAAACTGACTGGGGGCCCAACAGGCACACCTTAGTAACGGATGCCTGAGGCCAACTTAACCAGGGTTCTAGCAAGCACCCCTCAATAAGGTCCGTATCAGGCTAAACTGACCGGGGGCCTAACAGACACACCTTAGTAACAGATGCTTGAGGCCAACCTGATCAGGGTTCTAGCAGGCACGCCTCAATAAAGTCCGTATCAGGCTAAACGAACCAGGGGCCCAACAGGTACACCTTAGTAAGGAATACCAGAACTTGCCCCGATCAGGGGTCCAACAGGCTCGCCTCACTGAGGTGAACCTGATGCTCACCTGATCAGGACCCCATCACGTGTACCGTAACGTGGCCAATCTGATTTCAACCTGATCGGGGCCTGGTCGGACGACAGGCTAGCCTGACCAAATTTCCAGTCGGGAAATGCTGGCGAAGTGATCTTTTGCAGGTAAAGGGTGTAAGAAACAAAATGTCATTCATTGACGTCTACGTGGTTCATAACGTG
Organism: Euura lappo; assembly: GCA_018257835.1. Taxonomy (NCBI): domain Eukaryota; kingdom Metazoa; phylum Arthropoda; class Insecta; order Hymenoptera; family Tenthredinidae; genus Euura; species Euura lappo. The sequence continues at coordinate 167,685 of JAEUYN010001407.1, read as the reverse complement.
GTTCTCACGCATTTTGTCAGGATTCGGTACGTATAGTATAATATCCAAGACATTTCGTCGCTTTAGACTTGGTCCGCTCTACAGACCATTTGGTACCAAAATTGGTTTTTCTAATGCAACTTTGCGATAAGAATGACAATAATTCAGTTATTTTCGAGGGATTACTGCAAGTAGATATCACTTCAGAAAAATAATCTACCAAATCAAAACGAAGTTTTCGAAAGATGTCACTAGGCTTCGAAGTCGATATTTCCGGTATTTTCAGGATGGTCTGTAGGGCAAACCGACGCCAAGCCGACGTTTTGTAACGAATGAAACAGCTTGCGACGGTGTATGAGACGAACCCATAATATGCATACATTTTTGTGTACATTTGAATATAGCATCTTTCTGGATGCCGAACGATCCGTGCATGTGCCAAAGCGATACTGTAGAGCGCATTTGTTATCTAGATTTGCTATGGTCGATACACAAAATATCACGTCACTTTATGAATAATAATCGTGATTAGAATTTTTACACATCACATACAAGAATTTCACATCAACGTCTATATCCTGATAATGTGTATCGAGAGTATAGTACACCTTATTGAAACGATTCGCACGCTCATAGGATTCTCTCCTCAAGGGCAGAGGCATGTGTACTATCGCAGCTTAACAAAATGGCTGAACGTCTCGAGTGCAGGTGCAGATAATACACTCTGTGATGTGGAATTTTTTGCGTACAACATACCCCGAAAAGGAAATATCACTCACACTATAATTGTATTAACAATAAAATTAAATCGACTAGCGTTGTGCTCGTTCGCTCGCTACGCTCGCGCACTCGATTAGTTTTTCAAATATTTTGTAATGTAATAAAAATTGGGGGAAAACGTTCTGAAAAAAATTTGAACGAAAAAAATTTAGGGAGTGGTACTCGGCGGGCCAGGTGCCAATTTCCCAAAATATTTGAAAAACTAATTGAGTGAGCGAGCGAAGCGAGCGAACGAGCACAACGCTAGTCGGTTTAATTTTATTGTTAATTCTTGTACTTGGTAGTTTTATCTGATTCCAAACTTTTCATAGGAAGAATGTTTTGAAAGACGAATTTTGATGAAACAAATTTTTGTCAAGGAGTATTTTTGAAGAAAGAATTTTTGTTAATAGATTTTTTTGGGGAGACCACATGAATGTACTTCGCGACGGTTTTTGCACCACAGGTGCTTTTTGGAGAGATATCATTACTTTTTGTGAAATTTCGCTTAACCACCTAATAATTGTGCTCGCTCGCTTGGTTGTCAGTAATACTTATATGCATATAGTTTCTCGACTTCTGATTTTCATTATTGTTAGACATTCGACGCGAAATTTAGGTCTCTATTGAGTATTACAAGTTTTTCCGTTGCAGTCATTTTGTTTCTATATATATACCGGCAACGTGTAGCCCTGCGTGTAGCCCTCCTCCTTTCTCATTTGGGCCTCGGCCGGGAATGACGGAGTTACTTGCACACAGGGTTAAAGCTGCTGTTCATTCTAATTTTACTTGAGCTCGACTTGACCATTTGAACATTGAATATCGAATATCGTTATCGCGTTAAAAAAAATCCTCACAGCCGTTTTCAAATAATGGTAGTTTAGACTGTGGAAAAAAATTTCAGCCTCCTACGGTGGAAGTGTAAGCGCAGGGAACCTTGCGATGGAGACTTTGCTCACCGCTGCCTAAAATTCCTTGTGTCTACACTTTTATCGCAGAAGGCTGCATGTTTCTTCACAGCCTGTACTACCATTACTAAAAAACTTGTGAGAGGATTTTTTTCTATACCACTCTTCAACCTCGTAAGAATTATTAAACCTATTTTTGCCAAAAATTTCAACAAAGTCTTCCCTTGAATGATATGAAGCCTGTTGGGTACTTCCATAATTGTTGATACATTACATTATGGTCAGAACCAACATAGGTTTTCACAGAATCTGATAAAAGTTTGAAATTACACTAGTAACAAAAGATGAGGCTGAAGCTAGCAGGTACTTTCATAAAATTATAGACGTGAATCTTTATTGCGTGATTTTATTCAGGAGAACTTTGAAATGCTTGGCTGCTAACTATGGCTGCTAGCTTCAGATTCATCAATCAAATAATTATTGTAATAATTTGAAAATCAGCAGAGAAATTATGTCATGTACAATGAATATATATAGGTAATCTTGGAGACGATGAGGGCATTTAAGTGAACAAGTTGAGTATTTATGAAGAAACATGAAAAATCTTCGTATCAACTTTTTCTTGGCGACATAATGTACTCCGACATATTTCTATTGTAAGAGCTATTTTTCATAGACATTAGCATTTCTTACCGCTGATACTTTGAAGAAATCGATAGGGCTTTACCCAAAGCACATCGTCATTACTTATATGTATTTGTTGTCGAAGCCCTTTTTCAGCCATTTCAGTTCAGCGGAGAGATTTCCAGGGTTATTTAAAGTTCCAATCAATTGGAAATTCATACTCATATTTATAACAAATACGTTCAACAGTATGTTGCATCGTTGGAGTGGGGGCCATGAGAAGAGCGACAGAGAGGACGGGAGAATTATTATCTTCTGTCCTTCAGAGAACTGCTTCAAAACCGCTCACGGGACGCTTACTCTATATTATATATCTCTATGATTCTACCTCCGTGATTCTACCATCGCGGCTTCCGAAGCGCCGTCTGGCGACTAACCTAGGGTACATCAATCGCTGCGAATTCTTGCTGTCTAGCGGTGGTCGCTCTTCTCTCATTTTTATTGTCGTAGGAATAGAGCAATTGAGCTGACTGAAGAAGGAGATGACGAACAAAATTCTGCCGAGGAAACGGGTATCGAAGACATTCAAATAATCATATCTCAGCTCTCCATGTAACGATTACATCGAAATTGGGCTCTAATGAAAGCTTAATACGCCCATGTCGTAGGATAAATATTTCGAACCCATGTATGAAGCGAGGCGGAAGAAAGACGATTAAATATTTTTCCTCACTGCCCGGTTCGCTCCCGTTCGGGTAAAGAGACTCGGTGAGTCTCCGGGCCGTGTTTAAACATTTTGTTTTTTAATGTACTTGGCGCGAGACTCTGCCGAGTCTCTTGATCCGACGTAAGGACCTACTCGGAACAATTTGAAAGAAGGGACGATGATGAAGGAGGACTTTCTTCTAAGTTTGGATCCACTAAAAGGTACGACAGGTCACGCTATTAGAAAGAAGATGGCACGGGCGTCAATAACCATTAAGCAGCCCGAAGACTCTTATCAAGCGTCAGTATCATCTGGCATCGTTCAGCATCTTCTCAGTCACGAAGTAAATGGCAAGGCGATAGTCTCTGCTCACGAGTCCTCGGACATGAAAATTGTTGATTGGATCGCAAAGAATTAGGTGAGCAACGAAATGAGAAGTTATAATATTTCCACTCTTTCTCTCTGCCCCACGTTGGGCGCCAAATATAACGTTAATCCTCACTGTGATCCTTGGTCACTGTGTGGCACGATCACTCAGATTAAACTGATATTAAACGAGTTTCACTACTATCAACGGAGATTTGGCCACAAATAGATATTCCTGAAATTCTCACTTTGATAGCACTCGTACTGATATAAACTTATGGTTTTTGTTGAGTAAAGACTCTCTCAGGGCTTCGATAAGGTACCTAGATCAATTAACGCCTGCTCTCATGGTTTTTGTGCAATGAGGTAACGAATTACCTCAAGGAAAGAAGTTTTCTACCTGAGCTGATAACGAGAGGACTCAGTGTCGAAAATACGGCGTTGGTGCTTCCCTTTCTCGAAAGTCCGGGCGCTACTACTAACCGCACTCTTCACTGAGGACTAAACCAATTTTTAATAGGATATTTCAGGATCGGAGCAATTACCTGTGGATTGAATGTTGTGTAGGTGTAAATGATTAGCAGTAAGACAAATTTATATTGATAGCGAAGATGATGCGCAAGCAAAAGAACAGAAAATTGTGTGAAAGATACGTTTGGCTAAATAAATGTGAGTTTGATGATAACAAACTAAACGAAGTATTAGAAAATGTGTAAGTAACCAAGTTTTATAATATTGAATCAAATTTCTCCGCAATTCGGAAGGCTGTCGCTTCAAATGGATTTTTCAAAATTTTTCTAAGTCAGAAAATGAATTTAAATTCGTAATTCATGGATAGCTCCTATGAATTACGTACCTATATGACCAATAGGCCCGACCGAAGTTAAACTCGCGAAATCGGCACGACTGATTGGGACATCAAGCCGGACCGAAGTGACTCTGATAGTGCTGTGATTTACCATTACGGCTCGGTTTTCGCACTACTTCCCGGTGCGCGTAGTCACATTTCTTCAAATTTTAGGAGAGGGGACTGACCCACGAACTCCTTAGTTTTTCTATCTGGCGCGTATATTGATATTATTTACGGATTTTCTGTTCTCTTCTATCCGTGTTAATCCCCTTTTATTTGTAATAGTGTAACATGTATGGTCTGGTTGAGTTGTATGTACAGGAAATATCCTTAAATCTAATATAATATGATGTTTTAGCGTTTACGTGTGTGTGTTGAACAAAATTTTGTGTGTAAAATGTTGTTGCCAAAGTGGCGATGCTTCTATGTGTTATTTTTCTTCTAACAATTGATTGTGTGTGTGTTAAATTTTGCTTCTAAGTTCTGATGTGTGAATGCTATAGTGTGTCATGTGGTTTCCGGGCTTTGGATTTGAATTTTCTGTCTGACTCTGATAATTGAATTTTCTGATTTTGAAGTTGAACTTGAAATATTACTCGGCTAGTTGTTGAATACGTTACACTATATTTGTGTTATATTTACACAGTTTTCAGTCGATATAACACAAATGTATGTCATTTTAACATCAAATATGTTGTTTTGACATTTTTTTATTTTCTTGAACAATAAAAAGTGTCAAAATTAACATAAAATTTTGGGTGGACCGGCTCTGACATTTTATTTCTAACCGTGTACTTTTGATTACTGAATTTGAATGATTGAAATATATTTTTAGGTGAAATGAATGTATTTACTTATCCAAATCTAAGGATAGGTTCTAAATAAATTCGACAAACGTTTAATTTCTCTTGAGTTGCAGTAGGCGAGTTGTTGAATACAAAGTGGAAGTATGTTAAACCAAATATATTAAGAGCATGCTACAGTCATTTTTTACTCTTGTTTACCGACCGTACCCGGTTTTCACTTGTTTTCACTGATAGCAAAGCCTACGCGTCACGATCGCGGAAAAGGAACCAACAGCGCAATTCTAGATGGAATTCCTAAGATATATATCAGAAAACTTCTTTGTTTCATGCAACAATGAAGACGTATTCTTGAAAACTGCACAAAATGGTGATTGTCGATGTCAAGCGGTGATTATGAGTTTTGCCCGTTCATCATGGCCGCGACCACCGCTTGACATCGACAATTACCATTTTGTGCAGTTTTCAAGAATACGTCTTCATTGTTGCATGAAACGAAGAAGTTTTCGATATATATCTTCGGAATTCCATCTAGAATTGCGCTGGTGGTTCCTTTTCCGCGCTCGTAACGCGTAGACTTTGCTATCAGTGAAAACAACTGAAAACCGGGTACGGTCGGTAAAGAAGAGTAAAAAATGACTGTAGCATGCTCTTAAGGGGGCACATCCGAGTCGATGGCAGTGAAAGTGGGCGAATCTCGGGAATTTTTATCTCAGAGACTGTCAATTTGATTCAATTATTTTTTCTTTCATTCTAAAGTTTACACATTCAAGTATGTTTAGTGATTTCTTCATCCAAATATATCCGCTTGTTGCGCAGTTATGGTGGCCGGCGTCAAACATGTCCCGTAACTGACACGGTTTGCGGTGCAAGGATTTTGAACAGTCGGTTGATGTAAAACAAAAAAATTAAACGGGATTTTGAGATATAATAAATTGACTCGTTTGCTGCGTAGGTTTTTTTTCGCGAAACGGTGAACGTTTCAACTTCAACATTCGTTTTTCCGGCGTAATATTAACAGGTTTCCGGATCATAAAAAAATAAATTATTGAATTAAAAAAAAAAAAAAAACTGCGCAGCAAACGATTCAACATGGGGGGTTCCATGGCATTTCACCTAATCGGTGAAGGTCACCGACGCCGATTTTGATGTCAATTTTTTTCTCAATTCGTCCATCGAAGAAAGTGAACACGTGTTCGGCCGTTTTTCGATTCAGCCACGTTTTCTGTTTCTTTTAATTTTCCAATTTTTCATCCTTTTCGCAAACGGACTTTTTGCAACTGGTTCTAACTTCAAGAGCTTTGACTTTTTTCGAAAAATGATAAAGACATCAAATGTGCCAAAAAGGCCGAGCTTTCCGAAAAAAAATTGCACAATCTTTTCCAACTACACAGTTCTGGGATATTTTTGATAATAGAGAAAAAATCGATATATTCTATATAAATCGACAAAAAGTCGCAGCTCAATGAATTTCTCCCAGTATTGAAGTGAAGGTTAAAATAGATTAGATGACAACCATACTGAGTTGTTTGTCCGTTCGGTCTACCGTGAAATCATATTATACTTGTTGTGGTTGAAAATCTGAAGTTTGATGTATCACCCTCTCTGTATTTGAATGAAATCAAGACGTATACCGACAAATTTTCTCGCAATTATTTGACGATATTCTTGAGCCCTATACAACTACAGATATTTGAGGTGGTGGAGGCATTAAAGGATGTTGACTTGTACGAAGATACACTCAAGATGTGGATTACCCATCGTACAAAGCGTTACCTACCTACGTAGAAAGTGAATAAGTAAGATTCCCTGTATAACCGTACTGCTGACTGTTTTCATCTTTGTTTAGTACTTCATACACACTCACACATTCATATTTGACTGCTACTCGAGTGTAAGGCTTTGTAGTAAAGTTACAGCCGGCACTAGTGAACTAGTCGAACTGGCGGTGAGAGAAGCTGCGGAAGAGCAGTAGAAACTAGTGCCGTTAGTGGAAACGGGTGACGACGAACTTCGATTAGATGTCGGAAGTCCCTGGTGCCCAGAGGACGCTCTGTCGCCACGTGTCGTCAAGGAACTTGTCGCCCCCTAGTCAGTGCCCTCCACGGACGAGGCAGTGCCGCTATGAAGGGTGAAGCCTGGAGCACAGACTTTTCGGTGTCCAGTGTGCCGGATGATTGGCGGGGATTTTCTAGGGGGTGGGGGTCGATCAATCAGGTCTGAGTGTGTAGGTGAGTCGGCACACTGGACACCGAAAAGTCTGTGCTCCAGGCTTATCTCAGGCGCACAGGGCTCCCCGCCACGATGGTTTAATTGCCTTCTAGTCCTGCCGCTGGACGAAGTAAGTAACAGAATAGTGGTTGCTATGTTTCTGGTAACCGTGACTGGAATAGTATATTTCGATACAAGTGCGAAAGGTTTGTTTTGAGACGAGTGGGAGGTTTGTCGCCCGAGCAAAGCGAGGGTGACAATCTCACGAGTCGAAATTCCGAGCATGCTGCAAATTGGTGCACACGTACCTTTCAGCTCTCCAAATAATCTGTGAAACGTCCAAGAAATTTTTCTGCATTCAAAACTTTTGACACCGGAAAAACGGGGGAAAAACATAACCGTTTTTCATTTTTTTGCCAATATCTTCGTTCTTGACGAACTTACAGGTCTGAGATGTGCTTGTAAAAAAAAAAAATAATAATAATAATATGTCGGAGCGTGACCGACAGGTACGTTCCCCAGACCCTCCAGTGAGGGTCCCGACATGTCAGACCCAGTTTATTCCCAGTTCAGACGGCACCGGAGACCACGACCGTCCGACACGACGACGGGCTCACTTCTGATCTGCTGAGGCTCATGTGTTTACTTTTATATTACGTGATACTGTCACGCCATCTGACAGATCATCAGCTACCCCCTGCTCTATGACAGTGCTTCAATCATCCTACAACAGTATCACGCCGACAAATATCTAGGTATAAAAAAAAGGCGAAACAAAGTTTATCGATAGAACCAGTCATTTCCGCGGAAAAAGGCGTGAAATATCAGATTGGGCTTTACAGTTTCGTGCCGCTGCGTGATGCGACCTGCTGGCTGTCTGTGTGGCTAGCGCTAATAGTGGCAGCGCCTCACCTCTGACGTCGGTGACGGGTTTACCTGCTTATACCTGCTTCCCCGTTCTTGCTGGTGGGGTAGTAAAACTGAGTTACATTACCAACCCTTAATTGTTTTCAGTTATGTATTCCTCATTGGAGGGTGGCGCGCCAGAATGATGTAACTGCTATTATAATGATCTTTCAGGAGAGCAAAGCAACTGTCCCAAAATTCAATTAGCTCATGGACAAATAAAAAATAGAAAGATTTTTCCGAGCTCTTTCAAATGGCACACAAACTCCGATGAAATATAGCAATGTGTCTGCGAGGAAATTACTCGCGAAAATGTTTCTTTTTCCGTGCCTGTGTAAATCCACGGCTCGTGCCAACTCTTCTCTGACTTTGGGTGCTGATTAAGAACAGAATTACGATATTAATTGTTTTTCTGGAAGGTTTTTGTGGAAAGTGTCAAATTCGCCTGCCCTATACAATGCGATATCGTTATTAACGAAATGGATTCGGTTAATAAAATGAATCCTTAAGGTTCCTATGGATTCCTATATAGATTCCTTGAATTTCCCACAGACATTTCCCTCAGTATTTCCATGGATGACGAATATCGAAGAACTATAGTATTCCCATGGGAATCTATTTATTCTAATGGATTTTCCACAAGAATCCACGGGGATATCCATAGATTCATACGGTAATTCTTTTGCAATCCCATGTATCATCCAGTGGATTTTCTATACCAATTCCGTGGATTATCACGCCTCAGAAATAGCGACTAACATAGTATTCCCATAAGTATCTGCAGAATTTCATAGATTTTCCACAAAAACTCACGTGTGGATGTCTATGAATTGCAATCCTAATCCTGTTGGAATTCCATGTGTCATCCGGTGGATTTCCTATGATGGTTTCCCACGAAAAATCAATGCATGGTATACTATGCTACTCCTATGTGCCATGTGGAACTATGTATTTCCATGACACATCCACAAGAATCCACTCCAAATCTACCAAGTCATAGATTCATAGATTCGACCATAAGAATTGAAAGATGGGAAAGTAGAGGGGATGTGCCGGTTCTAACTCAAGATCCCCTTACCGGCATGGTTACCGACCGAGGGTTCGCATCCGTGCTACTTATCGACGGTGTGTAAGGTTACCCGGAGGATGACGTTCCAATGGTAATTGCACATTTCCCATCTGAGAGATGGCGTTCTAATGGTAATTGCACATTCCCCATCCGGGAGATGGCGCTCTAATGATAATTGTACATTCCCCATCCGAGTGATGGCGCCTCAATGATAATTGTACATTCCCCATCCGAGAGATGGCGTCCCCATGATAACTGTACATTTTCGCCGCGAGATGGCGCCTAATTGTATATATTTCCAGATTTGTGTGTGTGTGTGTGTGTGCGCGCGCATTCTCGAAATTGGTGCAGAAATTCTCGAAAAAAATGGGTAAAATCACCGAAAAATCTAGACTTTTCAGGTTTTCCAAAGTTTTGCAAAGTTTTGCAAAGTTTTCAAAAGTTTATAACACCTGGGGGGTTCGGGTTCGCGGTGAAGCCGGTCGCGGCCACGTGCCAGCGGTCCGGCGAAATCGCGTAGGTAGGGCTCACGGGTTCACTGGGCGTCGCAGGAGGGCACACTCTAGGTGCACGGGTTGCACGATGCACTTTCAAACCAATCGCGAGATTTTTGGGACTCCGAAGACTCTGATAATATTCAAAATTGGAATTTAACGCACGGCGCAACAGAATACTTGTTGCTAGCTCAAAAAACAAGATGGAAGTTCTTGTAGGCAAATTCGCAAGATGGCTAGACGCTTCTTCCCCGCGCTAGCTCGTTGGTGCGCGGGGGAGCGGGGTAAGGTCGCTCCTTGCTCCAGTGAACCACGTGACCCTTCGTTACTTGTCTTAAATCTAGGCGCGTTACCGAGAGTCGCGCGAGGGTATTTACAATCCTTCCGCTGCGTTGACGGATGCCATAACGGGCAAGTTATTTGCCACGTTACAATAGATCGGTTCTGTCTTACCTCTCGTGTAAGCTCAACCGTCAAAATAGATCGATAATTGACTCATCTCTTATGTATAAGCTCAACCATCTGAGTAATCGTTGATCGGAGGTGTTAAGTAGGGTTAGGTTACTTGAACCCTTGTTTGACACCTACGACTTGTCCAGTTTGTTCCGAATTCTTCCGTCTTCTTTCCCTCGAAGCTCCTAGAGGGCCGGGGCAGCTCCTTTTTCGCTATTCTCGTAATCTGAAACACTAATTGCTATAAAATACTTACGAGAAGAAATCAGCGCGTGGCGTCTTCGCCACAAAGAACGTTTATGAAGAAACAGGGGCAGCAGCGCCACCTAGATACTGGGGCGCGCTTCGCTTAATTTAATTTAAAACTTTGAATACGTGGCATTAGTAGGTCGGAGTAGTGTGCACTACATATGTAATGGCCGAATCCGCGTGGATTCACCCAGATTTTCCGGCCATGTTTTTTTTGGAGGCTGAAACTTTTTTTAGGGGTTCTTTGGCGTATTTTAAGCGACCCGTGTCCGAGGGTTTTGCGCGAGAATTTTTTAAAGGACCGTATTTATTCATTTTAAATTTGGCGAGAAAATGAGTCTTTTTGAAACGAATTTCAGAAAAACTGCTGTAAAATTGAGCCAAATGGACTCGACTTGATCTCGCTAGATTATTCTCTTGGTGTGAAATGAGTCAGGGGCAAATACATCACAAATTCGTAAGAGTGTATACCTATATGATTATGAAGAAAAATTTCAAGAAACATGAAAAATAATTTCAAGAAACATGAAAAATAATTGTGGTTTTTATTGCAAAATTGAAGTATCTGAAATGTTCATTTTGAAACGTTTTTCGTTCAACTAGGACTCTGGTAGTGGGTTGTGGTTAATTAAAATTCGTGTTTCATATTTATATTATGTTAAAATTAAACGATCAAACGAACTTACCTGTATGAGAAGTTCGATCGTAATTATATGAGTCGTCTCGTCCGAATAGGTCAACGTGTAGTAACGCCAGTTGCTCGGTCCACTCCACAAATTTTAAATCTCGCGCTAAGAACTTTTCCCTCTACTCACCAGGCGGCGCTCTCCCTTCCGTACAAGCGTCATTACTTTTAAAGCTCAAACTTGTAACCATCACTCAGATTATTACCAATAATCTGTGTCCTGGGTATAGGGAGGGTGGGTTTTGACCTATTCGGACGAGACGACTCATATAATTACGATCGAACTTCTCATACAGGTAAGTTCGTTTGATCGTTTAATTATATTGCGTCGTCTCGTCCTCTAGGTCAACGTGTAGTTGTTTAAAGCATGTTTTGTTACAAGTTTGAATATACATGTTTATTGCTGAGGGTTATAATACTAATGTATATTGAACAATATATACGCTCTAAGGTTCACAATTCGTATCACGCTCACGTGGTTCGCTCACATAGGCTAGGAATAATATTCATGAATGAGGTAAGTATCAAGGTAAGTATCACAGTAAGTATTAAGTATTGAAGTAAGTATTTGCTAAGTATAACTCTACGGTTCAGTATTTTGGTTTACAACTGCGGATGCAAAGTCAGATATCGCTGTCAGCGGTCGATTATAGAATCGTGCGAAAACTTCTGATTGCCTAGACCAGCCCGCAGCTTTTCGTATAGTTTCGATATCTATACCATTTCTGAAAGCTGCTGATGTCGAAGCATGTCTAGTGCTATGTGCTGTAAATGTACTAGTATCTATACCGCTTTGTTTCAGGATATCTTTGATCCACCTACTGATAGATTGGGTTGAAGCTGCGTGGTAAGGTTTTTTATGTGTTAGAATGAGTCTATCTTCATTCTCCGGTCGCAAATTTTGTGTTGCTTTCAAGTAACTCCTCAAAGTTGAAGCAGCGCAAAGTTCAGGGTGCTGTCCAAAATTTGGTATCTTCAGGATTGGCTGACAACGGTTTATTCCTGAAGTTTTTAGCTTATCAGTAATTAATATTTCGATTTTTTCTTTGGAATTTTTAATGTTGCCCAGTCGTATCTTTGACAAAGTCTGTACTCGTTGGGCAGTGACTAGTGCCAGTAAAGTCACCAATTTTTTGGTCAATCTTTCCAGAGTAAGATTATCGTTAGGCGAAAAGGAGGCCAAGTATGTTAGAACTGGGGTTGGCTCCCAGATGTAGTCGTATTTGGGTTTTTGTGGCTTCAGTGAAGCAACTCCTTTGAAGAATCTTTTAACTTGTGGGTTGCACCCAATATCCCCCAATACAATTAGGGACAACGCTGACCTATAGCTGTTCAGAGTGCCATAGGAACCAATATGTTCTAATTGTTTTGATAAAAATTGTAAGATTCTTGATATTGCTGCCTCGAAGACTGAAATTTTTTCGTTTCTACAGAAGTTCCACCAGAGTTGCATTGGCCCGTCGTATTGCTTGAGAGTTCCAGTTGAAATGGAAGCGAGAGACACTGGAATAGCTTCTTCGGGTACTCCTTTCAGCCTGAACGCCTGCCGGACAACCTCCCGGCCACCAGGGTAAGGGCCAACGGGTATTCCTTCCTGAAGGGAGATAACAATAAGTCTTTCTTCGGTGTGAAATAAATTGGCTGTGCAACTAAGAGGCTTTGAAACTTTGGAAACCAAGTTTGTGTTGGCCAATCAGGTACCACAACTATGCCTTCGGCTTTGTCGATCACGATTTTTTGTAAAACCCGTGAGATCACGGAAAAAGGTGGGAATGCATAGAAATAATATTGCGACCAGCAGACAGTAAATGCGTCTACCGCCAGTGCATCTGGGTCTCTGTGCCACGATAAGAATTTTGAACACTTTGCATTGATATTGGTTGCAAAAAGATCTATGTCAAACTTTCCGAACTTATGTTCGATGATTCTGTATTCTCGATTGTTTAGCTCCCATTCCGTTTCTTCTGATATGATTCGTGACTCAACATCTGCGTCGGTGTTTTCTGAGGATTTTATGTATGAAGAAAAGATCCACAAGTCACGCCCCTCGCACCATTGCCAGATTTTTCTGCACAGATTACTCAATTTTGGGTACTGTATGCTACCCATTTTATTGATATATGAAAGGGCAGTAGTGTTGTCAACTCTTAGTAGCAGTTCACATGAACGTAGATCTTTTGCGAAGCATTTTAATCCGTAAAATGCCGCCTTGAGTTCCAAGACATTGATATGTTCCGCCTGTTCTTCGGTGTCCCACCAACCATGAGATCTGACTCTATTGCAGCACACACCCCATCCGGTCAAGGATGCATCCGAGAATATCTCTAATTTATATCGGCCTTCTCTGATTGGATTTGTAGCTACTGGGATTTTCCTGATCCACCACTCTAAATCCAACTTAGCGGTCTCAGAAATGGTCATCCACTCGTCAAAATTCCCGTTTGATTTCTCAAGTGCAAGGAATTTTCCTCGCTCTAGATTTTTGGTATACAATACCCCATACTTGACAGCTGGGCAAGCTGCGACCAATATGCCAACAAGATGAGCCATTTCTCTGATCTTACATCTGTTCTTGTTCAGCATTTTTGCAGCGGCGTCTTTGATTGCTGTTTTCTTTTTACCCGTCAGTTCGACTTGAAATTCTTTTGTATTGAAGATGAATCCCAGGAATTTGCAGGTCATTGAAGGCTCTAACTGACATTTTTCCAGATTGAGAACAAAACCTAACGACTCCAGCAGGGATCTCGTTTCCTGAATATTATTCATACACTCAGTTTTACTGGCTCCAATCAAGAGTAGATCATCGAGGTATATCACAGATATTAGTCCTTTGGACCTTAGGGTGTGTGCTACTGGCTTTAGTAATTTCGTAAAAACGTACGGGGCCGTACACAGACCGAAGGGCAGGCAATTAAATTCATATAAGCATCCATTGAATTGAAATCTCAAATATTTTCTGAATTCTTTGTGAACAGACACCAGAAAATACGAATCCTTCAGATCTATAGAAGCCATGAAGGCGAATCTATGTAATAGCCTTAGGGCTGCTTTACGATCCTCCATTTTGAAATGGGGAGCTGCGATAAATTCGTTGAGTTTTTTCAAATTTAGAATGAATCTTTTATCTTTATTTGGTTTCTCGACCAGGAAATAAGTAGAAAGAAACTGGCCTTCGCATGGGATACACCGAGATACTGCTCCTTTGTTGAGCAGTTGCAGTATCGCATTTGAATGATCTTTAAAATCGCGCTCGGATAGTTGTGGTTCCTGATGGACCCAAGTCTGTTTGACTGGGTGGGCGAAGGTGATTTTGTATCCTCGTACCCATTGCAATATCATCGGATCTGAAGTTATAGATCTCCAAGCGGGGACGAAATCTTGCAGGCGACCTGCAAGCATACTTACATCATTTAACGACGCTGCTGTTTGTTGTATCGACTGCGGTTGGTCGATCTGCTTTTCTCGCCCCCCTGGTATGACGACCGGTAATAATTCCTTCGAGGGGGGCCTTTCCAGTTTAAATTGGCAGAATTTTTGGTGCCCGACCCAGTGTTGAATTTTTGGCTGTCTGTTCCGGTAAATCGACGCTGATTAGAAGCTGTCGGGGTTTTGGCCAGATCCTTGCCTGATTTTTCTACAGCTTTTGCTGCCTTTAAACGGTCGGTAAACCCTTCACCAAATAACAGGGTGTCGATAATGCTATTGTCAGCGATAGTTTTAACTATGGCGTTTAACCCAGGCGTGATAAAATATCGTCGAGAGACAGACAGAGAGTGCTGCAGATCTGTCAATATACGACCAGCGTCTCCTAGCAGCGTGACTAAGTTTGAATTATCCACATTCCGACGATGAGGCTTATTCTCACGACTCAGAATCTCTGACAATGCAGTGCCGATGGCGGCGATGCCTGACCCCAGCTGATCTTGGTGTTGTTTTTGATAATTATCCTTTTTAATCGAGATAGTGCCCATAGCCGACTTGACTTCAAGGTTCACGTCTGGTGCTTTGAGCATGGGACAATTCTCACTGGGGAGATACTTCTTTAACAGTTCGAGTTTAGTATCTTTCGACAAGCCAGATTTTAGAATCTTTGTCCATCGATCAGCTAATGCATCATGGATCGGGGGCCCCGTGGCTTTGTCGAGTGATGGGTCCTCACCTAGAAGGTTGAGCACTTTGCCGTCCAGTGGATGTGGCGCTGGTGGCACGCTGTCGCGTGGCGCTCCCTCACGGCTTGTGTCTCGACTAGAGCCTGACGCAACACTCGGTTGGCGGTCAGCGTTATCAATGCTCGATTCTCGACTAGAACGCGACGCAACTCTCGGTTGGCGCTCAGCGTTCTCTCTGTCTGAGAGTCTGTCAAGATGGCTACCTTCTCGATTTCCCGACAATGAACGGCTATGGCCGCAGCTACGACCACGATGCGACGCGCCTCGCGGGCTACGCTCATCATCGCCTATATCATAGTAGCGTCGGTGGTGCGGACTTCGTTCGTACCTGCTATGTCTCGACCCTTCCCGCTGCCGATCTGGTGACGGGTTTCGACGAAGCTGTCGTTTTAGCCTCTTGATTTCACGCCACAGCTTCTTGTTTTC
The DNA here is from genome assembly GCA_018257835.1 of Euura lappo. Taxonomy (NCBI): domain Eukaryota; kingdom Metazoa; phylum Arthropoda; class Insecta; order Hymenoptera; family Tenthredinidae; genus Euura; species Euura lappo. The sequence goes on along the minus strand of JAEUYN010001407.1, from coordinate 152,028 downwards.
ATCCTCGTCGCACCTTTCCCTCTTCCTGCTACGCCGCGACGATCCCTCGACGTCGGTGCTCATGCTGAGCTGAGCTGTTCTATTCTGAAATTACGCGAACTAACGTCGAGGACAGAATAACGCGTGTGTCTCGGACCGCACAAAAAGACGTAATGACGCTTGTACGGAAGGGAGAGCGCCGCCTGGTGAGTAGAGGGAAAAGTTCTTAGCGCGAGATTTAAAATTTGTGGAGTGGACCGAGCAACTGGCGTTACTACACGTTGACCTAGAGGACGAGACGACGCAATATAATGTAATGTAGCTATCACAGCTATGAATTTTGAAGCCTATTCAATATTCAAACTCGATGCAACACGTGAAAACGGCGAAAAACGCAAAAAAAACTGTTATTTTCGAAAATCGGCTATATCTTGCGTTTAAAAAAAGTACTGGGGATGCCGCTTTCGGAGAAGTTAGTACTGTTCATGTACAAAATCATATAAAAAAAACGAGCGAAAAAAAAGATGTGGTGTTTTGAGATATTTTGACTTGAAAATATTCGAATATTTTCAGTTTTTGTTTTGGTGACTCTATCGTTCGCTATCTTATACATTCACATATTTGAATTTATCTTTATATATGGTTCGCCTCGTCCGATAAATTCAAATATGTGAATTTTCAGTTTTTTCAAAATTGTGGACTCGCATTGCAATAAAATCAAAAACTATAGGTGCGACCTGAAAGGTGAGGAAATTCTGAACATTTTGCTCAATTTTACAGCAGTCTTTCTGAAATTCGTTTTAAAAAGACTGATTTTCTCGCCAAATTTAAAATGAATAAATACGGTCCTTCAAAAAATTTTCGGGCAAAACCCTCGGACACGGGTCGCTTAAAATACGCCAAAGAACCCCTAAAAAAAGTTTCAGCCTCCACAAAAAACATGGCCGGAAAATCTGGGTGAATCCACGCGGATTCGGCCTAATCTCGAAGACGAGAAATGTTGAGACTCTGCAAGGTTAATCTTTGATGAAAATAGCACCTGAAACAAATCAGTAATTTCGTGGCATCATTACTTCGTAGTGCTGATCTCAGGGGAGGCACCTCTTAATGGGTCTTGCAGCGGCACCGGGTGTGTACACGTCTCCATTGCAACCTTAGTACTTCATTGCAGAGTGTGCCCTGGTGGTTGGCGCTAGACTGTAGCAGCGTCGCACACAGGTATATGACAAGTGCGCTCGCCTCTCAAGTGACAGGTATACCATTTGACGATAATCGAGAAGGCACTCCCACATACTTATATCAGCAAGCAGTGGATAATGTAATTAATGGACACCTGGCGCTCCGTGACATATTCGTTACTTCGTAGTGCTGATCTCAGGGGTATAGACCCCCCTTATTAATATGAACTTCGGGTGTAGTATCTATATTATACAATTACTGGCCCATGTATTTTCGCAGAAAAACTTGCCGAAGTTTGGTTTTCGTTCCACCCCGCAGCACTGAAGAATTTCCCGCCAGTATGCCATCAATCGATCGCGATGGGTTCTCCAAATTATAGACTTTCGTACGTATTCGCTATACGATTATATCAGGCAACGGCATTACGGCGAAAGCAAATGAATTTTCCATTCACCGAGTAGATCACAGGGAATCTATCTTTTTACCAGACATATGAAAAAAGCGAGAGAGCACGAACCAATTATACATGCCTAAGGCTTTTCTATAGATATTTGCCTTTTGCATTTTCGCAATATATCTGTCATTGAAACTCTCAGATCAGTATTGGAACTTTGCAGCTCAGCGAGGCACGTCACTCGTGGTAATTAGTAGAACTGAATACAAGCTTGGCTATGAGGCTCTTTCAAGAAACAAATAGGAAGCTATCGTGAATTATGGTTTCTTTGACAATTCAATTAATCAGTAGAAATGAATAAGACAGATGAAATCAGATACTTGTCTGAAATCATTGACGTAATTGTCGAAATCTCACCGTCGAAGCGTTATCTTACATTTGAAATCACGCTGTAAGCACCGCTTGATTGCTGTTGAGTGACGTCTACCATAGAAATTGGCCCTGTTAGTTTTGGTAAAATTTCAATTTCAATCGATTGAATGCGGCTCATGTCGATCTCCGTGGTCAATGTCAGTCGGTATTTAATTAGGGAACCTATTGCGGTATTGAGCTTGTCCGCTTCAGCTATTCACGCGTAACTTCGGTGAATCCAGCGAATTCGCTTGTTTGCGAACCTGAACTATGCGCCACACCGCTATGTCACAACGCGTTGGTTGTAGATCCGCCGCCGCATCTACTACACCGCGGTTTGCCTAACCCTCGGCAAACCAACGCCGAATAGGAAAAAAACTTAGATTTTTTTTCATTCCAAAAACCCATATGCCTAAAAAGAATCGAATTTCAGTGAGCGGTGACAATCATGTCCCAACATCCAGACTCAGGGCCTGTTGCTGCCTCCACTATCAGCCTATAGCCGGCAGCGACGTAACAACGGTTCGAGGCCCGAGGCGGGAACGTCCGGTCTCCCTCTGTCTGTCTCTCTCTCTCTCTCTTTATCTATCTATTTATCTATCTACCTCTCTCACTCTCTCTCTTTCTCCCTGTCTCTCTCGCGTTCGCCGCCCCAAACGTCATCACGCTAAACATCATCACGTACGACGTTCAAGAGGACATCGTTCGTCCGACTCTTTTTCAGCTCACCCTCGACCTTGCCGTTCCGACAAAGTCACCACCTTCGCCTATCGTTATATAGGGAGGCAGCGACTCCACGGCTGCCGATCCACCGTCGGAATCCCGGTTCTGGGCTTCGGGGGTGGCGCCCCGCTCCCATCGCAGGTCCGTCCTCGCCCGCTCCCTTCACCCGACTGACTGTCTTACCACCTCACCCCCGGCCGCTGCCCCGGTCGCTGCCCCGTCCAACCCGCTCGGTTCACCCGGCGCTGAATCCCCTTTTGTTCTCATCGGTTGACGGCCTACCTCGTACGTCATACCTACAGTGCACTCATACATAAGGACTCGGCAAATGATTTCCAACACGTAAGCATGACATATTCATAGCTGACTTTTATTCCCTTTCCAGGCCACGGGCAAATAAACAAGAATGCCAACAAAAAAATGTATCCGACGAACTGACGCCTTTTCAGTCAGCTACAGGGCCAATTGATTTGACAACATCCTCGCACTATTGTTCTGGCGGTAGCGCTGAATGATGACGATAGTTATTCATGCACTTACATTCAAAATCTCATACATCCCGGTAGAATGAAGATAATATGAACGCAGATTACTGACCGGCTACGGATATTCATCCACGCTGAACTTGATCGTTCGAGTATTTTAAATATGGATAATTACATTAGCTGGTTACCCTATATTCACCCAAGAACATCAACTTTCAGAACATGAGAAATGTTGATCGCTGTCGCATTCGCAGTACGTTTTTTAGATTACTTCCCAAATTGAACACTCTAATATGAATATTCCGCGCAGCTACGTGATGAAAGTAAAGTACAGCGCCTATATCTCTCGTGTAGATAATTCAGTTCACCAATATTTTCAAATATTTATGTATCATATTGTTCAAAATGATTCGATGTGGTTTGTGATACTCATAGTAATGAAAATACTGATAACCGGGTGAGCAAGGCATAACGAAGGAAAGCTGAACGATTGAGCTTAGCGAGCCAGAAACTACAGAAAACCAGTCGACTGAGCCTAGCGGAGCAAGGAATAATAGAACTCCCCAATCGAGTGAGCGTAGCGAGTGAGGAACAAGAGAAAACCAATTGAGTAAGCGTAGCGAGCAAGAACAAATTAAAAGATCAAACGAACTTACCTGTACGTGAAGTTCGATCGTAATCAGGTATACGAAAGGCTCGCCTGAGACGATTACCGATATAGTACCATTCTTGTAGGTACCTACTAAAGTAACGATTGTTCATTATTTTTTTTTTTTTTATTCTAGAGTTTTTAAAAAATTTGAAAGACCGCAGGCATGCGCCAGCTATGGCGCCACCCACCGGTCTTTTTCCTCATTCCGTTGGACGCGATGAAAAGAATTGTTTGTTCGATCTACAATCAGGGTAGAGGATTTGCTTCGAACTCCTCTGAATAATTACTCGTACAAGCTCAGTATGTATATCAGTAATATTAATATTTTTGGGTGGGTCTGTAATCGTCTCAGGCGAGCCTCTCGTATAATTACCCACACGGCACGCTATATTTCAGAAATATTTCGAAATGTTTCAACGTTTCAGATCTATAACATAACTTAGGCATATTTCAGAAACGCTTCTGACGGATCTCAATTGCAATATAACATTCTCAATTATGATGGTGATTACATCGGGCTATACGAACTAATTTTTATTCGTATTTGGTTTGTATAGTCCGATATAATCACCATCATTAATGCAAAGAGACGAACGATAGAGTCACACAAACATAACATTCTCAATATTTCTGAAACGTTTCTGACAGATGTCAATCGGAATATAAAACATTTCAATCATTTTTGCAATGTTTCCGTAATATTTCAGATGCGCTATAACATTTTTATATTTAATATAAAATATTTTGGTTGGAACGCACATTTTCATAATTATCGCAATGTTTCTGCAACATTTCGGATGCGATATAAATTTTTGTATATTTAATACTCTGGTTCTTACGGGGTGCAGACGTATTAAGGGAAGGGGATGAGGGAAACGGTGTCTGGGAAACGCAGAATGAGGCGGGCTCCCCGATAGCCCTGACTCTAAGATCCGGAAGCGACTCGGATACGCTTCCAGGCGATCTGTTCACAACGCGATGGACACCCCGGTTGGTCCTGACTCTGAGATCCGGAAGCGACTCGGATACGCTTCCAGGCGATCTTTTCACAAGAGGTGGGCGGTTGAGGAAGGCGAGGTGGCGAAGGCGGGTGTATTTAAGAGTGGCAGATTTTAAACGGTGAAGGCGGTATTTTAATGTGACAATGTTTTGAGCGAAGGTACAGAGTTAGGGAAAAGGCGACTCCGCGACAAGAGTGCCAAAAAGGAGAGATTCGTACCAGAGAGAGAAAACTAGCGGTTAGTCTGACTCGCGACAAAGTCAAGTACTCCGACAATCTTACAGGCTCGTCTCTGCACTCCCAACTCCTAACTAACTTTCGAGCCCACAACACGGTCCTTATATACCCGAAATATGCCTACGTACCCTAGGGGAAGGGGCACAAGGTAGGGAGGATTCGTGGTTTTTGGGAAAAACCCTACAGCTGTCCCTGACTTGGCTGACGTGGCACGTAGGCGATACCTGGTTATACGGGTGTGTTGAGCGACTAGCCACGCTGGCTAGTCCAGGGTAACGGTACCCTGGGGGTATTTATTTATGCTTGATCCGCGTCCGCGGATCGAGGTCATATCATATTGCTGAAACGTTGCTGAAATATGTCGATTGGAACGCACATTTCCATAATTTTTGCCATGTTTCCGAAACATTACAGATGCGATATAACATTTTTTATATTTCTGAAACGTGGCGGAAATATTTCGGTTGGAACGCACATTTTCATCATTTTCTCAACATTTCTGCAACATTTCGGATTCGATGCAACGTTTTGCATATTGCTGAAACGTTGCTGAAATATGTCGGTTGGAACGCACATTTTCATAATTTTTGCAATGTTTCCGAAACATTACAGATGCAATATAACATCGTGAATATTTCTGAAGTGTTACGGAAAAATGTTGATTGATTTTAAGTTTATAAAACATTGTGATGTCACAGTTATGTATCTAATACATATCTGGAATGTATGTAGTTATGTATCTAATACATATGTGGGGTTCCATGGCATTTCACCTAATCGGTGAAGGTCACCGACGCCGATCTTGATGTCAATTTTTTTCTCAATTCGTCCATCGAAAAAAGTGAACATGTGTTTGGCCGTTTTTCGATTCAGCCACGGCCGGTTTCTATTTTTTTGAATTTTCCAATTTTTCATCCTTTTCGTAAACGGACTTTTTTCAACTGGCTCTAACTTCAAGAGCTTTGACTTTTTTTCGAAAAATGCTAAGGACATAAAATGTGCCAAAAAGACCGAGCTTTTCGAAAAAAAATTGCACAATCTTTTCCAACTACACAGTTCTGGAATATTTTTTATAATAGAGAAAAAATCGATATATTATTCATTTGGACACCTTCGATTTTCCTGAAACTTTGTACCTGAAATCAACCACTCAGAATCAAGTTATCCTCTAAATGAAATTATGGGCCTCGGATTCGTTCGGAAGTTACACCATCATAGGTGCCAAAAAATCGGACAAATCGCAAGAGATCTCAGGGAAATCAATTTTAACTTTGAGCAGACAAGTTTTCATGTTCCAAAAATCAGTGTTTGCTGGAAAATGAAATTTTTCAAAAAATACCCGACGTCATGAACAAAAACGAGATTATAATTTTTTACCGTCCCAGGTATATTTTCACGTACATTTATGAATATAGATACTAAGTTTTCACGTGGTTCCGATCATAAAATCAATTCTACATTCGCAAAATTCGAAGTAAAACTTCAAGTGTACGTCAACGTTGACATTGTCGACGGTTGCAGCGAACAGAAGAGCGAGCTGCGGTAGTACTCATTCAGAACTCAAGCTCGCGACAAAATATACTATCTTGTATACTAAAAAATTCAACCGTATAAATGCTGAGATCTCGAAATTTCAATGAATCATCCGATAAAAAAGCGACTAGTTGAATAGTTCAACTAATGATAGTATAATATTGAAATAGTTAAATTGTTCAGATTCAATCATTTTAATCATCAATATTCAATTTTTCATCAAGTACGCTTTTCTTGTCGAAATTAAAATTGATTTCTCTGAGATTTCTTGCGAATTGTCCGATTTTTTGGCACCTATGATGGTGTAACTTCCGAACGAATCCGAGGCCCATAATTTTCTTTGGAGGATAACTTGATTGTGAGTGGTTGATTTCAGGTAAAAAGTTTCAGGAAAATCGAAGGTGTCCAAATGAATAATATAATGATTTTTTTCTCTATTATGAAAAATATCCCAGAACTGTGTAGTTGGAAGAGATTGTGCAATTTTTTGTCGAAAATCTTGGTCTTTTTGGCACATTTTATGTCCTTAGCATTTTTCGAAAAAAGTCAAAGCTCTTGAAGTTAGAGCCAGTTGAAAAAAGTCCAATTGCGAAAAGGATGAAAAATTGGAAAATTCAAAAAAATAAAAAAACGTGGCTGAATCGAAAAACGGCCAAAAACGTGTTCACTTTTTTCGATGGACGAATTGAGAAAAAAATTGACATCAAGATCGGCGTCGGTGACCTTCATCGATTAGGTGAAATGCCATGGAACCCCCCATATCTGTTACGCAACAATAAGTTTTCGTAGTTCGAAGTATCGCCACATAGCTGCGCAGCATTCTCGCAAGTGAAATGTGCCCGGTCTTATGATAGGTGGGCGACTATTAGGTAGCTTATAATGCGATCGAAGTTCCTCGCTATCTCATCGTGGGTTATGCTTACGATTAGTTTTGCATTATTTGATTCTTCGAAAAACCGTTAAAGAAATCAAATAGAAAAATCAGAATAATAAATTAAACAGAATATTTTTTCATATCCTCGGCATCAATGCAATGTCGTTCACACATGTTAGTATCATATCGCTGAAATATATAATTGTTATTTTACCGACATGTAGGAATTTTATGTTGTCGATACACATCAGAAATATGTCTGGAAGATGTCCGAAAATATTCCTGAAATATCTCAGAAATGTGTCAGAAATGTAAATTTGGTTATATTGCGGACATTAACGCATTTCTGAAATATTTTTGAAATGTTGCAACTAAATTTAACATGTTTCATTGAAATTTTTGATCAGAAAAATTTACTGCGACGGCTGGGAATCGAACCCGGGTCTCCCGCTGCCTATCCGGGGACTTACACCACGAGACCACCATGCTCGCCCGCAAATTCTTCTGATCATAGACTCTATCAGTGCGCTTCTTGTAATTGAAGGGAAGGATCTTATCGTCACCACACTCAAATTTTAACTTTGCAGGCAAAGTCGTGTACTCAAATATAACATGTTTCAGATGAATCATTTCTGAAATCTTTCAGAAATATAAAGTGCCGTGTGGGTACGATCGAACTGCACGTACAAGTCAGTTCGTTTGATCGTTTAATTATACTTCGTGCCTCAGCATCGAGATTACAGATGTAGCCCTTTAGAACTTAGAAAACAGACAATTTTTTTTTTTTTTTTTCATATAACGTATATATGTATCTATGCATATGCCTATTTAGGAACTTTGTTTTCACAAGGTACAATAGTTTTCACATACATACAATCTTCATGAGTTTATCATGTGGCTTCCATATATCATAGAACAGTATGTTAGATACTCGTCTTAAAAATACTAGTAAACAAAGAACTTATTTCTAATCATTGGTAGTGTTTTGGTTTTTAGGATTAAGTACACCATATCGGCGAAACTTTCATTACCCCGTTTTGAAATTGGTCTGTTACAAAACTTGGCAAATACTTGTGAACCCTATGACCAGCCTGCGGTCTTCTTGATTGACTCTACACTCAAACCCCTATCAGACCGCTTTATGAGGTTTGCGATAGGAAATTAACAAACATTTTTCACTACCTCCAATACTCTTAGTTACGTTGATGTATCTGAGTATAGTACGGGCTATACATAATTCGGGCTCATTTTAAAAGGATGGCAGATCTAGTAGGGACAATGCCCCAGGTCTGTATGTTTTTATATTTTCCGGAACTCTAATTTGAATACCAGAGGAGGAAACGGGAATATTTCCAATTGAGATTAGGGATAAAGGTTGAACACGATGAGCTGTATCGAGAGCCAACAATATTATACAGGGTGTATCAGAATTAACTAGACAAAATGATAGCGGTAATATAGAGGGGGTCGAGCTGAGTAAATTAACCCCAAGAACATGTGGTCTGCGGAGTTGCGTTCGCGAGATACGGCCGGTTAAAAAGTCGCGCTAGCGTTGGTTTTTAACAGCCAGATTGGCAGGGAAAATCGGTCGGTATTCTGGTTTTAGGCGCGCACGACCTTTTTATGAACAAATTTTAACGAATAGTGTTTGAGTTTAAACTGGAAACGATTTTTAACCGTATTTGTGATTGAGTAAGTGATAAGCGCCTGGATACCAGACTGCCGAACGATCTCCGCTGCGAATTTGACTGCTAAATACCAATGCTAGCGCGACTTTTTAACCGGCTGTAATCTCGCGAACGCGACTCCGCAGACCACATGTTCTTGGGGTTAATTTACTCAGCTCGACCCCCTCTATTATCCCTATCATTTTGTATAGTTAATTCTGATACACCCTGTAGTTTTGATTCCCAGCTCCCAAGGGTTAGAGATTCTAGGGGGAAGAGCTTTGTCATATTTTTCAGGACCAGATTTGCATCTCAGGTTGTATCGTACTTAGGTCTGCTTGGTCTCAATTCAAAGGCTCCCTTCAAAAACCGTGAAATATAAATATTATTATGTGAGAGGTCCTCTGAGGATATTAGGGAAATCGCTGCTCTGGCAGATTTCATCGTTCCATAAGAAGCTCCTTTTTTTAAATCTGTCTGATAAGAATTCTTGAACCTTCGAACAACTAGTCGTATACGGATCATGATCGACGTCTGAGCGAACTCCCACCACTCCTTTAGTGCAGTACCGTACTGTTTGACCGTTGCTTTCGATAACGAAGCAGTCAAAACTCCTAGGGGTGACTCTGGCAAGTTCTTTTTAGAAAAAGCGAGGCTGATAACCCAGCTACAGCCAGGGTAAGTTTCTCTGCCGAGGGTGATGGTGGTCGCTCAAAGGAGAGACAAGTAAATTAGGGTCCGATTTTAAGATTAGCGGTTCCCCGACTACTAATTTTTGAAACACTAGCATGTGCGATCGCCCGGGCACAATCATTTTCGACTGTGATTTCAAATTTATAAGATACCTAAAATAATGTCATACATGCAAAGGGTGTGAACTCGGTCAAAATTTAGAAATTTATTTTCTGTGACCGATTTCTACTTCTTCCTCGACTACATCGATATCATGTGCTGCTACATAACGTTCGACTGCAATTCTATCGCATCGTTAGAGGTACTTCATATGCTGTCGCCTACATTTAGGTAATACGAATTCTGCAAATTCAATTCCTTTAGGGAGAACTCTCATGTTACGCGTTATGAATATTTTGCGGAATGTGTCCAGCGGAGACTACTTTTCATGGACAAATTTATTATTTCACTCCGAGTACCACGTGTTTTAAACGGCAGAAGTTGTATGAAGTCTCCACCAAGAATGACAAATTTGCGTTACTATATAAAATCGTTGCCTCAAAATCCCCAAAACTGCTCACATTTTTCATGGTGTTTAATCTAAAATCCATTATGAAAAAAAGAATTCTTACAAGATTTGTCAAATTCCCGGCACATTGTTCCGCCCGATTCAACCTCTCGATGTCTCATTTTTTCGGGGACAAATCCGTCGATCCTTTTGAACCCATAATCTCCTGAACGTGGGGATCTGATTTAACAAACAATTATTTGAGCAGTTATGGTCAGCCATCTCAATTTCCAGAGAATTTTTCCTCTCATTTGCAAATAACTTGACCCGAATAATGTCGTAGATATCCTGATATGGTTCGCACAATAATCGAAATGAACCCATAATCTCCTGAACGTGGGGATCTGATTTAACAAACAATTATTTGAGCAGTTATGGTCAGCCATCTCAATTTCCAGAGAATTTTTCCTCTCATTTGCAAATAACTTGACCCGAATAATGTCGTAGATATCCTGATATGGTTCGCACAATAATCGAAACCATGGCTGAGCACTCCACAATGCAGGGACCACAAGAACTCCATTTGCCTTTTCCCTATTCATTTTTTGGAGGCATTTTGATATTACTGCAAATGGTGGGAATGCATAGAAATTTTTATCACTCCAGGTGATCGTAAAAGCGTCTATTGTCAGCGCATAGGGGTATCGTTCCCACGTACAATATTTTTTACACTTCGCATTGGATCTTGATGCGAAAAGATCTATTGAAGGGGTACCGAAGGATTTGACAATACTCTGAAAAGCGTAATCTGCTAATTGCCACTTTGTATCAACATTTTGTATCCTAGATTGAGCATCGGCCTCTTTATTCTCCCTCGATGGGATATATGCTGCGTGAATCCAGAGTCTATGGGCTCTGCACCAATCCCAAATTTACCGTGTAGTGCTAGCTTGTGCAAGTGTGGTAATTGAGTCCCTCCCATTTTATTAATGTATGCCTCAGCTGTAGGGTTGTCGACTCTTCGAAGCACTTCGCAATCTTTAAGGGCATGCTGGACTCAGTCTTTTCCGTATTTAAAGAAAAATGAAGCCTGATATGAACGGGGGGGTGCTTAATGGGTTCCTTAGACGATTTGTAATCAAATTGGTAGCTGCATGAACGTGTATCTCACCAAAATCAAGTAAATATGACCTGGTGGTCGTGCGGACAGTGTACTGGATTCATAACTGGAAGATCGGAGGGTCGCAGGTTCGAGACCGGTGGCGGACGTGAAAATTTTCATTTGATGAAACTCAGCGATTCATTAGAAGAAAAGTGAATCGTCATTACTTGATTGAAATCGGATCACTTCAAAGCGATACCGGAAGAAAAGCTTCCAAAATAATTTTTTTCGAAATATTTTTATAATTGATAGGGCATCGGCCAAGACAGCCAATAAAGGCCCAAGGTTACCGAATATTATAGGTCCAAGTTTATCGGCTAATTTGTGCCCAAGTTTGTCAACCTATACAGGCCCAATTTTGACATCCAAAGTTGGCCCTTGTTTGGCTACCAATTTTGGCCGAAGCTTGAGCGCCCGTGCAGGGCCAAATGGAAAAAGCGTGACATTTGGACACTGGCCCAATACGGATAACCAAACTTGGGCCTAGAGTATATCAAGGAAAAATAACTAGGCCCCTGTTAGCGCCCGGAAAAAATTTCTACACGGGAAATAAGCCTTTTTTGTGTTGCGAAGCGTGAGACCGTCACTTGTTTTCACTCATATCACCGACTACGTATCTCAAAGGTCGAAACGAATCATTGAGCGACCTCATAAATATAATTCCACTCACATATATCGGAAAACTTGTTCATTTCACTCAACGATGAAGACGAGAAATTGTTTAAAAAAAAAGTCTGTAATTCTCCGTATGAAGCATTGGCCGCGGCCATGTTGGATCGTTTCGCGTTGCGTGTCGGGCCGGTCAGCGCTCCATTTTCGACGCGCGGGCGCAACGGGAACCAAGCTTACAGTTGTTGCCAACCTTCGTCTGGCGGTCCTGCGTTTCACGAACCGCCGTTCCTTGTTCAGCGCTATGACAGCTGACCGGAAATTCAAACGGAAATAATTCGGAATAATAATAGTTATAACAAATGTATGCCATATATGTATAGGTTGTAAAAATTTGTAAATTAGTCTAATTGTAAGTAGTAATGTATTAGATGAAGTTATGGAGACGGAAACCATGTAACCCCGAGGGGAATATTAAATAAACATACATAAACATACATAAACATACATAATAGTTATAACAATGCATTGTTATTATTATTATTATTATTATTATTATTATTATTATTATAAGAGTACTATTACTATTATTATCATTATAATTACAATTTCCGAAATAATAATCATAACAATTATAACACGTAAAGCTCGGTTTAATGTAGTTTTCTCATACGTAAAGTTAAAATTTAACAGAAACTTAATGAATAACAATAATTATACTTCGGGTCTCGTCCTCAAGATTACAATGTAGTAGGTACCGCTGTTCGGGACTAAAGGTCTAGGTCGGAACGCGCTCTAGTGAGCCGAGTGGGAACTAGGTAAGATGGCGATGAGCAGAGGAGTGAGGAGAGAAAGAAAGCGTGTATAAAGACGAATAAAGACAAGGATGTTTATTAATTATAAAAAAAAAAGAAAAGAGTGACCAATTATTAATAAACCCAATCCTCAACATAATGGCGCCCAACGAGCAGCAAGAACCTGTGGAATAATACAAAGTGAGAAAGAGATTCATGTGAAGCAAATGAGTGACACGACGCCGCGCGAGGTAAACAATGAGACGCAACGAGTCAACGAGGGAAATTCGGTAGTCTAACGAAAAAGTGAGAATAAAACAAGTAACAACGAAGAGTCTACATAAAGTGTGAGCATCAAGCAGGCCTACGAAAGCGAGAATTTAGTGGAAATATCATACACATAGGAAAAACCGACTAATCAAGGTCAAACAAAACAAAATGGCGGAATTGAAGAGCCTCATAAAAGAACGAGGAACAACAAAGAGTCAAATGACCCGTATGTATAATAAAGTTTCAGAAGGAAATATAAACGCAACGGAAGCAAAGATAAGGTCGGCAAAAATCGAAGGAATTTGGACTGACTTCGCGGAGAAACAGCAAAAAATTGAACGATTGAGAATAGGAATAGATGATAATGAACAACAACAACAAATCGAAATCGAAGAAGAAGAAACACGAGAAGAATTCGAAACCACGTATTTCGCAACAGCGTCAAAGTTACAGGGTATAATAGACCAAAAAATTGTCTTCCACAAAAAGTCTTCCTCCAAAAATTGTCTTCCACAAAAAGTCTTCCTCCAAAAATTCGACTTCCTCAAAAAGTCTTCCTTCACAAACATCTCTAAAAAAAAAATTGAAATCAGATGTAACTGCCAAGTACAACAGAATACGAATGAAATCCTACTACATGGCGTCGTGCTCGTTCGCTCGCTGCGCTCGCTCACTCGATTGGTTTTTTAAATAATTTGTGACGTCATAAAAATTAGTAGCAAAAAGTGACCAAACGATAAAATTGTAGAAAAAAAATACGAACACATAAATTTGTAAAAAAAAATTGTAGAACAAAGTTTTGGAAATAAAAATTTGAAAAAAAAAAAATGTTTAAACAAAATTTTGGGAGTGGTACTTGGCGGGCTTTTATAGCAATGTATTAGACTGTCACGTAAACATGTAACCTAATTTCACTTGCCTACACCTGGCCCGCAAAGTACCACGGACAAAATTTTGTTTAAACATTTTTTTTTTTTTCAAATTTTTATTTCCAAAACTTTGTTCTACAATTTTTTTTTACAAATTTATGTGTTCGTATTTTTTTTCTACAATTTTATCGTTTGGTCACTTTTTGCTACTAATTTTTATGACGTCACAAATTATTTAAAAAACCAATCGAGTGAGCGAGCGCAGCGAGCGGAGTGGGGGTCGAATTTCCGAAAGACCAAAAAGTCGACCGGTCAAAATGCCGAATTTTTAAAGATACGAATTTCAAAGTAACGAAAATTCAGAAACACGAAATTCAATCCGACGACTTGTCAATGAGCCCAATAACCAATCCACCGAGAGGCCATTTTGCCGAAAGGTCACTAAACCGAAAATTTAGGCTTTTTTCAAGTGTTCTCTGTGATATTTGGCTGGCCGTAATTTTGCCGATTCGGAAATTTTTTTTTCGGTAGAATCTTTTTCGGCACTTCTGTTTTCGGATGTCTCATTTTCCGTCTCAATAGACTTTCGGAATTATAGCCTTTCTACATCTTCTAATTTCGGTTTTTTGATTTTCGGCATTTTGAACTTTGATTGAAATTGAAAAAATTGAAATTATGAACTTACGACTTTTCAACCGTTTGACATCAGAATCAATATATTTCGCGGATATTTCGCCACTTGTAACTTTGCCCATTCTGAGGACTAGTTTTCGGTGTACACTTTTTTCTATGTTTTTGTGTTCGGAACCGTATTTTTATACTTCATAGCTTTTCGCTTTTCTGGCCTTTCTGTATTTCGGACTATTGGTAATTTGACTTTCGGAATTTCGGCCCATCTACTTTTCGGTCTTTCGGAATTATGGACCCCAGCCGAATTTTGGCAGCGGTGGGCATCTTCTGCGCGAGGTTTCTTGCGCTTAGACCTTCATCGGAGAAGGCTGAACATTTTTTTTCACAGTCTATACTACCATTACTCAGGAACTGTTGGAAAAAAATTTTTATTTGACATCTGATAGCGATTCACAAAATTTCAGCGAAGTCTCCCCTCAAGGGAATACGTTGGCCGGATGAATACTTTCCAAATTGTCCGACAATGAACTTCAGCATAAGTGGAAATCCGTATCCTGCCATGCTCCAGTATAATGTTTTTATGATTTCCTACAAAAATAATAACAGTATGGAAATATATCAAAATCAATTAATGACTGTCGATAAACACTCAATAAAGTCTTCCGAGATAGTACTTCTGTTATTAGATTGCATGGCAAGATTCGTCCGTTCGCTCCGGTCCATCAAGGTATTCTTATCGTCAGAATCCGATGATTTGACGTCGTGTTACTCGAGTGCTCCAAGAGCTGTTCCGCAACGTGAAAATTTAAAGCTAAGTCATCGAAGAAAACCTCCGGAGCATACTGCAGCGTACACATTTTCTCTGTGGAGCTAGAACTAGGCGTGGGAAAATATAACCAAAACAATTGAATGATCGCTCATATCAATAACTTCTGCGGAAACAGACGTGTTCGGTGGACAGTTTAGAACCGAAACGTAACTCCTGAAACCGGGTAGGAAATGTGTACGGAGCTCTATAATCGCCTCGAAGCGTATTCCGAGTTACGTCTGCTCTAGACTGTCCGCCGAGATATACGTCTGTTATTCCGGTTATTCCTTAGGACTCGTCGAATATCAATAAATCGCCCCTGAATTAATATTTTTACACAAGACAGAGCACGATGCGAACGTTCAACATCTTAGAGTATTATTTCAATTCAATTACGATGTAGCACGATCAATCCCATAGGTTATGTATTCCCAAATTTCAATGACTTATCTCATTCTCGTAGAAATCATATATTCGATTCAGTGGAGAATCACAAATTTCGTTGTTTCTTATCCCATCATAAATAAGTCGTAAATAACGTCACATTATTATAATATGTCCAGCGGTAACAATAGTTAACATACGCAAATTCGTAATAAAAACTCGCAGCCGCACTAGCAGCCGACATGGGACGACAGCACGGTCGGTAACTTGACGGCCATAGACAATGTTGTTTCGTCTGTTTGCATGTATGATACTAGATAGATCGGAAACTCTGTAATATTTCAGCACCATGTAACTTCCCTATCACTCGAACGACTTTCTATAGTATTATGTATTCAGAATTTGGAAACGACGTACGACGGAGGAAACGAAATAGGCGATGAAACGGGGTATCAGAAATCTATAATTGATCATATCTAAGCTCTCAGATAACTGATTACGTTCAAATTGGGCTTAAATGAGAGCTTTTCGCACCCAGATTCAAAACCTTGCATGCGAAAAGCGATATTTGTCACGCAGACGGAATAAACACGACTTGAAAATTGCCGTTTGGCCGAAATAGAGTTCGCTCGGGTATATAGAGCCGTTGAGTCTCTCGCGCGTAAAAAAATTTTTTTTAATGTACTTGGCTCGAGACTCTACCGAGTCTCTTGATAACGCGGCACAGGCAGCGGCACAGGTAGCAGCAGAAGCAACGGCGCAGGCAGCAGAACAGCCACAGGTCGCAGTCACAGCAGGCGAAGGAAGATCGGAGCAAAGAAGAGTGGATGTCAAACTACCTATACTTGCGATACCAGAATTCAATGGAGACTAGGACAAGTGGATGCTGTTGAAAGATTCATTTGAATCATTGATCGACCAAAACGTAAGTCTAACTGAAATTCAAAAGTTTCAATATTTACGGAGCGCCTTGAAAGGTGAAACGATCGACATAATCGCTGGGTTAAACACGACGACAGAAAATTATCAGCTCGCCTGGAACCTACTGAAAAAGAATTATTCTAACAAAATCATAAACACGCATTTGAATCGTCTATTACATTTTCCAACGATATCACGAGACAAAACGGATAGATCAGCCTCGATGAAACAATTCACTGTTCACATCCGTAAACACGTCAAAGCACTGGAGGTATTAAAACAACCCGTCGAACATTGGGACACAATTCTAATACATTTAGCCAAAAGTAGACTAGACTTCGTGACGCAGTGCGAATGGGAAAAAGAAATAGGACAATCAACGGAGGAAATGCCAAGGTAGAAGACTTACTTAAATTTCTGGAAGAAAAATGTTGTACTCTGGAACTAGTCGATAGCAACAAAGTCAAACCGGAGCAAGCTAAGAATGTCGGAGCCAGAAGACATGATCATCGAGTGGCAATGGCAGCGATATCAGAAGAGGGTTGTGTAATTTGCAAACAAAGGCATGGAATCTATAAGTGTCCAGACTTCATCAAGTTGAGTACGTACGCCAGTTTGCAAACTGGGTTTCGGCTGTCACACTTTTATCTCCATTACGTATATATCATCCTACATTTACAGTTCATCCATCTTATCTCACTCTTTTTCATTCATGTTTCCTACTATCTTTTCTTTTGTCTCGCCGCATCACATCACATCTTTAATTATTATGTCAGCCTAGCTAGCTAGTTAGTTACTTCCTCACTCTACGTATTTCTAGATTGCGTACTATTGTTACTATTTCTTTACTGTTTTAATTTATTATGTTATAT
Organism: Euura lappo; assembly: GCA_018257835.1. Taxonomy (NCBI): domain Eukaryota; kingdom Metazoa; phylum Arthropoda; class Insecta; order Hymenoptera; family Tenthredinidae; genus Euura; species Euura lappo. Next base: position 134,395 of record JAEUYN010001407.1, on the reverse strand, counting down.
CCATGCTTCTCCCTCCATTCATTCCTACCAATGCTCATTATTGATTCTTTCTAATTATTATCTACCTCATATTCTAGAATTTAAAACCAAGTTATTATTATCTTGTAAATGCTTTGCCTGCCCAATGGCCATAATGAGACAGGTTAGTTAGCATTGAGCCAGTTTTCGATTCAACCCAATAAACACACGGTGGTTGATATGTAGGGGAATCAACGTGTCTTATCAACGTGTATTCGACTAGGAATTTGTGGGTACGATGTCCGCCTGAGACACGTGGTTCCGGTGGATACCAAACTTTTGGTTTTAGCGTCCATCTCTACACCGAATACGTGTAAACCACGTGTAAACCACGGGTAAACCACTCGTATATTTCTCGTGTATTCCGTGGTCCGGAAATATGGGTATAAAATTGCAAAATTACATTGAAATATATTTCCCGTTAGTTGAAAATGTGTTTTAGCATTATGAGTCTACGATTAGCATATAAAAATATGAATATTAAAAAAAAAAAAATTGCACGTCAATGGGATTGAACCTACGATTCCTTGGATCTGAGACTACAGTCTTGTCCCCGCGGCTGCCACCGCTCTTACAAAAGATGCAAGATTCAAGGTACATACGATGTACGCTAGCTTTTGGAAATTGACGCACAGTGATTGACCATTCGATAATTGAAGTTGGGAGTTTGTTAATGTTATCCGATCATCACCTAACTTTATACACGTCTATATCACGCGGAAAGATCGTTAAGAACGCTTATTAGGAACGTGTATTCCTCGTGTATTGTCCGTGTATTCCACGGTGATGGTGGATTATACGTTTCTAAAAAGATCGGATCCACGTGTCTCCAGCGGACATCGTACCATAAAAATCCACGAGTTGAATCCACGTGTAGTCCATCCACGTCCACCATATTTCCACTTTTGCCACGTTTTTTCCACGTCTTTTCAACGTACCTGTGTTTATTGGGAAATTGTGATAGATTAGGTATATTACGTGGTAAATCTGTAATAAATTGAAATTATACTTATTGTTAAAGTATAGCCCTATTTCTTGACTTTCCTACTCCTATTATTATAAGTAGAATAGTAAGTGCCGACACCTAGTACGCTCTGTCGAAGCTAAGTGTCGAACACTGATCGACGAAGAGAGAAAAGAAACTAATCTTTCCTTGTTTATTTTTCTTCAGACGCAAGTGCGTCAGTTATTGAATCGTCTTTCCTCCAGACGCAAGTGCGTCAGCCAGTGCGCCATAAGCACTCATACAAAGTTATGTTAAACGATTAACAATTAACGTAACATTAAACACTCTCTGTACAACCCTTTCTTATTAATATTATAATAAATATAAACTTAATTATTTTCTGATATGTGAACCGTGTAAATCTCTTTTACTCCAATCCACAAATTCCAACATGGTAGCAGAGCGTGGTTGGACGGAGACTAAAAGTTGAGTGGTTCATAACGATTAAAGAAAATCGAAATCTTGAAAAAGAAAAATAAAATAACAAAGAGAAATTATAAGAGAACAATTAACTCAAAAAAGCGAATAAGATTCGCAACGAAAAACATACGATTACAATGGATTATAAAACCGAGCGTGCGGTCAACGAAAACACGTGCCCACGTAACGCCGAGAAATAACTCCAATATAAAGCTAGAGAAAGCTTTGTATGGAAAGGACAGAGAGTGAACAAAAGACAAACGTAAAAAGTGAAAAATTAATTGAAGATACACAAAATGAAAGTTTTGAACTGAACAAAGGAGAAAGAAATGACGTGAGAAAAGTATTTCTAAAAGAACTGAAAAAGGTCTTAAAATTAAAAGATCAAGTTACCAAAAGTATCGAATATAAAGCAAAAATGGCAAAACTAACGAAAATCAACGAAGTGAATATACCAATTTTCGACGGAAAGAATTATAGCAGCTGGAAATATAGACTGCTGAACATCCTCGAATTCAACGAGTGCCAAGCACCAGCGATTCGAGAAAAAGAATCTTCCGAAAATCAAACGGAATGGAAAAAACTAGACTTAGAAGCAAAAACGATTCTAATTAGTACGGTTTCCGACAGCCAGTTGGAATTCATCAAGAACTGCGACACAACATTAAAAATGATGAAAAAACTAGACGAGATCTACTCAACAAAATCAACGCCGATGCAAATAATCTGTCCATCAAAAATCGAAGAAATCAGAATGAAGAATTACGAATCAGTTGATGACTTCTTCCTGGATTTCGAGACAATTTGCAACGAGTACGTCACAGCAGGAGGCACACTCGATCAAGAAGAAAAAATAAGGTATCTAATTAAAGCATTACCTCCAAGCTACAGTGCAATCGGTGACTTTATCGACATCGTTCCAACAGAAAAACAAACTGTGGACTATGTCAAGTCAAAAATCAAAGAAAAAAGTCTAACAAAAAGCGACAATCAAAACAAAGCAAGTGTCAGTACGTTCAATACCAAAACTAAACCCAAAAGCCTGTGCCACATATGTAACAAACCAGGGCATAGACCGCAAGAGTGTTGGTACGCAAACCAAGGAAGCAACCAACACCAGCAGCAAAACAAAAACAATCACGGAAAATACGGAACACAGCGAGGCAGAGGCAGAGGCTCAGGAAATCAACGAGGTGGCCGAGGTAGAGGCCAGCAACGAAGTCCGGTCCAGTCTGCAGGCAGCGAGCAACAACAACAACAACAAAACTTGTCATCATGGGCTCTTGAAATTAATCATCAACAACTGAGTGTAAACAGTGAAGAAACGAGTGAAAGTGAAATCAAGTGGCTACTCGATAGCGGGTGCACAGATCACTTAATTAAAAGCGATGATTTCTACTCAAGTTGTGTTGTGCTCAAGAAACCAATCGATGTAAACCTACCTGACGGCAAAAAGCTACAAGCGACGAAAGTGGGTAATATTGTAATCTACTTTCAAAATTACTACAACATTCAGCGTATCGAATTAAAAAATGTCTACTTCGTAGCAGGACTAAAGAAAAACTTGTTAAGCTTCTCAAAAATAACACAAAACTGTACAATAGTAGCACGCGATTCAAACGCAAAGATTTATGACAAAGAATCAGGAAATCTCCTAGCAGTAGCTAATAAAACAAACGATTTGTACCAAATGAATAGCTTTGTAAAAAATCCAAGAGAGTTAAGCGAAGTCTGTAGTAACAGCAACTATTCAAATCAGACATTTACAAATGTAACAAGACTAACGAGAAAGGAAAAATGGCACCGAGCGTTAGGCCATGTAAACTTCCAATATCTTGAAAAAATTGTAAAAGATAAGCTACTTGACGGCTTGCCCGATTACCTTGAAAAACAAGAAATGAAATGCGCGACATGCATTGAAAGCAAAATGACGAACTTGCCCTTCGAAAATAATCGCGAGAAATCAACAGCGATAAACGAAATAATACACTATGTTTGATTACATACAATATGTTTGATTATAGTGCGCCGTATTACCAAAACGTGCGGGTAATATGACGCGGGTGCACTTCTCAGAACCAGTGCCGGCAACTTACCAATTTTCCGTGTGTTGTCAGGTCGCGATCGGGGGGTTAGGGAAATAATTTTTTGTTTCCTATCTTTTTATTTCCCACTCGGACGGACCAGCGACGAAAGTCAGAATTACCGTAAACATACAAAAAAAAAGACAAATTCATGAATTTTCAATCCCACGGTCAAATTCCGTGTGTTGTAATTCCACACTACTGTGATTCCATGTGTTGTCGTGACAACACAGATAACACAATACTTGCCGGCCCTGCTCAGAACTATCAATAATTTAGTATTTTATAGTCTACTAGGGGCTCCGCCCCTCCGCGCTTCGCGCGGCAACCCCGCTCGGCGCTGCGCGCCTCGGGCACTCGGCGCTTCGCGCCTCGCTTTTCCTAGGAATGGCTGGCCTAACTTTTTCTAACCGTCAGTGGCTGTTCTACCCATTTCTAACCTTTCTTGGGACACTCATTTTTCCTAGGAATGGCTGTCTAACTTTTTCTAACCGTCAGTGGCTGTTTTACCCATTTCTAACCCTTCTTGGGACACTCATTTTTCCTAGGAATGGCTGGCCTAACTTTTTCTAGCCGTCAGTGGCTATTCTAACCATTTCTAACCCTTCTTGGGACACTCATTTTTCCTAGGAATGACTGGCCTAACTTTTTCTAGCCGTCAGTGAACTTTTTCTAGCCGTCAGTGGCTATTCTAACCATTTCTAACCCTTCTTGCAAAAACAGACGAATTATTGTTAAAAGACCTGTATGCCCTGGCCTGGACCCAGAACTATAGCGCGATAGACCTGGACACCCAGGGCGCGATAGACCTGGAGACCGAAAACTATGGCGCGGTAGACCTGGACGTCCGGAACTATGGCGCGATAGACCTGGAGACCGAAAACTATGGCGAGATAGACCTGGACATCCACTTGAACAACCTGGACACCCAGAACTATGGCACGATAGACCTGGAGACCGAAAACTATGGTGCGGTAGACCTGGGCATCCAGAACTATGGCGCGGTAGACCTGGACATCCAAAAACTATGGCGCGGTAGACCTGGACATCCAGAACTATGGCGCGATAGACCTGGAGACCAAAAACTATGGCGCGGTAGACCTGGACATCCAGAACTATGGCGCGGTAGACCCAGGACTATGGCACGATAGACCTGGAGACCGAAAACTATGGCGCGGTAGACCTGGACATGGCGCGATAGACCTGGACACCCAGAACTATGGCGCGATAGACCTGGACATCCAGAACTATGGCGCGGTAGACCCAGAACTATGGCACGATAGACCTGGACACCGAAAACTATGGCGCGGTAGACCTGGACATCCAAAAACTATGGCGCGGTAGACCTGGACATCCAGAACTATGGCGCGATAGACCTGGACATCCAGAACTATGGCGCGGTAGACCCAGAACTATGGCACGATAGACCTGGACACCGAAAACTATGGCGCGGTAGACCTGGACATGCCGCGATAGACCTGGACACCCAGAACTATGGCCTGATAGACCTGGACATCCAGACTATGGCGCGGTAGACCTGGACATCCAGAACTATGGCGCGATAGACCTGGAGACCAAAAACTATGGCGCGGTAGACCTGGACATCCAGAACTATGGCGCGGTAGACCCAGGACTATGGCACGATAAACCTGGAGACCGAAAACTATGGCGCGGTAGACCTGGACATGGCGCGATAGACCTGGACACCCAGAACTATGGCGCGATAGACCTGGACATCCAGAACTATGGCGCGGTAGACCCAGAACTATGGCACGATAGACCTGGAGACCGAAAACTATGGCGCGGTAGACCTGGACATCCAGGACTATGGCGCAATAGACCTGGACATCCAGAACTATGGCACTATGGCGCGAGACTCGAGACCGAAAACTATGGCACGGTAGACCTGGAGACTGTGTCCAGGTCTTCCGCGCCATAGTTCCTGGTGTTCAGGTCTATTGCCCAAGTTATCGCGCCCTATGTATCTCAGTGGGCCGGCGCGGGCCGGCGCGCGGGCCGCCGCTTCGCGCCTCCTGGGTTACAAGGTAAACCAATCATACTTGTCTACACCGGAATGATCTGTAAACCAATCAGAACCTGTCTCTACCGGTCGTAAACCAATCAGGAGAGCCGTTGCTACGACGACCGTATCTACGACGAAAATAATAGACGAAAATTTAGACGAAAATAACAGGATCACGACTTTATTATATAGATAGAGAGACATGCATATCTATTTACTTCACGATATAATGGAATAGATATACAAGTATCATTTCGCGATTTTCTCGATGTAATTTGACCGATATTCAATTTGTTATTGCGAATCTCCGTTAGGTGTGCCAACTTAGCCTTCGCTCCCCTATCTGCACGTGTCGCGGGGGGCGGGGGTGGGTTGAAACACTAGCAGCTTGCACACCGTCAAGGGTGTCACTCAGGAACAGCGTATTTATGCGTGAGATAAAGAAAAGAGAAAAGAATCTTGACAACTTTTGCGATACTACAATGATTAGGGCAAGGTAAGTGTTTTCGGTAGTTATTGACCACAGTGAATTGCGCCGATCCTTCCGCCTCGTGTACGGTCAGTTGTATACGTATTTTACAGGCGGAGAGAATATTGGTGAGAGTATAGCTGGCTGAGAAATTACGGGGATATGTTTCAAAGTTTTGATACCTTCTGATCCCGTGTCGTCAGCCTGTGGCTATACTAGGACGACGCATTCACGCCAGAAACATTTATCGAAATATCGCGAGGGCCAAAATCCTGCTGGCTTGAAAGTCTGAAGTTTCTTTATTAGCGTCACGTAGAGCCTCAAATATTGTGTTCACGCGAAAAGTTTCTCCCTCAAATCTAGAACCGACCATACCACACACACGTCTTCTTAATCGTTAGGTCGATATCGAGGAGGACAAATATGAAAATATCCCTCCACCCCTATCCGTCTTGTATGTATCGTTTTTATCTCTTCATTCACCTCTGCTTCTTCATCGCTATTTGAACGCAGTACGTGGAGGGTGAACGTAACATTTGTGGCCATCGACTTGATTCACTTGTGACCATATCTATTCCATCTAAATGAGGCCAACAGTTGTAAATGGGACAACGGTGTTTGGATCATCAATTTTGAATTGATCCAGTGCATTAAGTAATAAATAATATTTCATTCAATTTGCGGTTCAAGTTGCAGCAATTGTTTTATGTCAAGTTTTCAAGTTTTATGCTACAATTAAAGAAAGTAGTAGTAATAAATATGAAGTGAGGTGAATATGAATGAAGAAATTGCAGTGTTGGGCGGCCTCAAATTACATGGTGTAATTGATTATATTTCCATTACTCATTACAATTATATGTATTTTATAATCAATCCGAAATCTGTATATATCATTCCGTTTCAAATACAAATCAACAAACTAATTCGTCATTGATTTTTTTTCACTTACAAATTATGAATTGTAATTACATATTGTAATTCGTACTTTGTGATTATTTGACAGAAAAAATCTGCCCAGCACTGCGTAGTAGCCATGAATGGTAGGTACGTAGACCGAAAAAAATATCTATCTATTCATTCATCTGTTCCTTTTTCAGTGGCGGTCTCTTTGAACGAAGAAAAAGAAAGGCAATTGATTGTCTATTACAGGGAGCTTCATTCCCTCGTTATGTGCGTACGGTGTGTAATTAAACTGGCTGGCTCGCAACAAAAGCTGAGTCCAAATAGCGGTTGACATTCTGTCGGTATCGCTGACTACACACATTTCCGAATGACACAAACGGTGGTAGGTATGCGGTCTGCTAACAGTAACTCTGTTGGCGATCTCATTGGTACTGGCGGTGTTGGTGGCGCTGGCGGTGCCCGTGGTCGGAAGTTGGGGTACTTGGATTCGGTATGAACAATGATCTTATTTTGGGACATCCGCGCTGTGAATACCTGTCGCAGAAGAAAAAAAAACGATGACCTCATCACTGCCAATAGGGGAGACTGGGAAGGTTTGACCATGTGTGCATTACATTACTATGGCAGCCTAACAAATACTGTTATTTGATGTTGAAATTCATGACGTTGAATGAAATATAATGCATGTATTCGCCAACTGTTCAAAAGACACAGGAAAGGTTGAAAGGTGTATTACTGAAGAGGCGAGAAATATTGTTATTTTTGCAGTCTCTTCCTAAGGATATACGCCAGTCCCACCATCGTTCGATTAAAATGTCTCGCCACAGATTCACCCAATGGACTATCCTCTAAAAGATGGCCGGAGTAAAAATCCATAATATTGTAAAATCATATTTGTTTTTATGTTTATTAAAAAAAATGCTGTCGAGGAGGTTTGACCTATGTTCGACCGGGAGGTTTCACCATATCAATTTGGGTGCTGATAGACACCTCAATTAAAAAATTCTTCAGAGTCTTAGGATGTAAAATTACCGTAAATTTAGCAGTACGGGCGGTGGTTGATCGTACGGAGGAAAAAAATGAAGCTAAATGAAGGACTGGTGAAATTTTATGTTTCTTAATACCTACATTAGTTTCATGTAACATGATAAAAACTTGAAAAAATACTAAACATGCAACAATATCTAAAATACGTGTTTTTGTTATTCATATGGTCAAACCTCCCATACATGGGTAGGTTTGACCACATTTACGCGCCTCAATCAAACAGGAAATAACTCGGTTTCTAATGCGCGGGAAATTATGAAATAATTCAGGTATATTTTGCACAGTATTCTTGTAGGTGACGTAACGTTGCGCATACTCGTAATTCAAATACCGAGATGAACGAATCGAAGCTAGAAAAAGGTGGTCAAACCTCCCCAGTCTCCTATAATGCAGAGCTCGAATCTCTGATCGAACGTACACTCCACAACTGAACGTCAAGTTAGAAGCGTACTTATTGTCAGATATACTAAATAGTATAAAGGACCAAGAAGAAATGATACCGATGTTGTTCGCTTCACAGTGGTATTCAATACGGAGTCCATAAACGATTTGAGGCCCTCCTTTGAACCTAAAAATAGCAGAAATTTCCCATTCTTCTAGTGTAGGCTTTGTATTAATTGATAGAGTTTAATTGGTTGAACAGGTACAGGTACTTTATTAAGTAGATTGTAACAGATTACATACGTTGGAGCGGCTTATATACCCAGTCGGCGACTGGTGGGGGAGACTGCGCGAGCGGGGGAGCGTGCGCTATTGGACGAAAAATAAGTTCCTGGGCGTCATTCAAGTATTACGTAACGCTCAAGGGGGGGAGGGGGGTCGGTCAAAACGTGACCATTTGTTACGGGGGGGAGGGGGGGATATCGTCAGACGTTACGTTACGGTTTTTATTTTCAATAATTACTTGAGAAAAAAGTATATATATCCACATCGCCAAACAGTTTCATTGTAACCATGAAAAATGATGCTATTTTTTGAAAATTTCCAGCGCATTGTCATAATCTTAACAATTGGTAGCGTAACGTAACACTTAGGGGGGGGGGGGAGGCGCGACTGTTACTATGTGTTACTATGGGGGAGGGGGGGGGTAAAGAATGGTCAAAAATAGAATTACGTAATACTTGAATGACGCCCTGGGCGGGAACGCTCGGCATTGGCGGCGCGAAGTACGGTGTGCTGCCACCGGTTTCCGGTGGCGGGTAGAGACACCGTGTACGTTAGGCTGCCTGCATGTAGGCGCTCGTAGGGTTATTTAGAGTGGCGTGTATCAAGTTATACGAACAAACTTTTTTTGCTTACCTAATTCATATGAATACGTTTGGTTGTCTGAGTTCATACCAATTGTGTTCAGATAGAGAAGTGTTAGGACTCAATAAATATCCCATAAAAGAAAAATACTGCAACGTTATTAATTCAGCGGATCAATATATGTAAAACAACACACAAATAAACATGCAGACCGACACCTTATTTTGTACGCATATTCAACAATAGTAGATAGAAGTAGGTGAATACTTTCAAAAAGTTAATTTAGTCATAACCTTTTCAGGCTAGATCCTTGAAAACGGAGTACCTTATAGAAGCACTATAACAAAAAACTTAGGATTGAGTAAACATTCTTAAGCCATATTTGGAACATTTTCAGGAGTGTCGTATGTCGTATGTGACCCCCCATTTCCTGTCAATCAAGTTTCAACTGAACCGCCAAATCGATTTCGATTAAATTTGCAGAGGATACTGTTTCTACCCCGAAGATGTGCAAATTTATTGGTCCACCCGATCCTACATCCGGTTCAGAAACAGCGATTGCTAGCTTCATCAATTGTTGAGATACAACAGGCTTTGGAATACAGTCTAATGGCTTTGAATAAAAAAAATAGAATTTTATGAGACTTCGAGTACTGTATCCGAACAAACTAGCACTGTACGATGGTGCCTTACGCCAAAAAGCGATGAGCTTTTTGGCTAAAACGGGCTGGTTAGTCACAAAGATTCCCAATAAACACAAGTCGACGTGTCCTAATGAAAAAGAGCCATCTCGCCGTACGGTTAGAAAAGAGCCAACTCGCCGAAACACAATGGAAATTTCTATAGATTTCGGCGAGTTGGCTCTTTTCTAACTGGCCAGACGAGTTGGCTCTTTTTCATTAGGACATGTCGAAGTGGTGTAAAAATGGTGTAGATATCCGGTGAAATCACGTGATATCCTCGTATAGACGTGTATTACACGTGATGTCACGGGACATCTACACCATTTTTACACCACTGTGTTTATTGGGTTAATACATAATTTATTTCTATCGTACTCAATCTGAGTGCTGATGTTGGTCGGCCAAAGATTTGTTAACACTCGATGGCTGAAGAGTGGATCGGTGACCAATCAAGCGTTACATATTGAACTACATTCGAGATACAGTCGGGCTTCTCAATAGGAGCGCTCACGGGGCTGTAGGGTAAGGAATTTCCGAGAAATGAGGTACCCCCACTCTCTACCGACAAGCTCGCTCGCTAGAAACGTAAGCGGGTCCTTCAATAAGAGCGTTCCTAGTCTCCTCGATTTATCTCGTCACATTGTCGTATAGCTCGTGAACGTTCGTTCACGCTCTTATTGAGAACCCTGGAAACGAATCCGGTGGAACTCGATGAAACAAGCAAGGTAGTGGGGGTACGGCTCGAGCACGGTTGAGGGGAAGCCCGACTGTACATGGACATCTTTACATAGCTACTTTCAATGAAGTTGATTAATCCGCTTAGAACTCCGAACACGGTGACAATTCATCAACCGAGACCGAGCGTCATCAGAATATAGTCGCAGCTTTTGAAATTTCACATCAAGAATATTATATTGTTCAACAAGACGGCAAACCTTTTCAATTTGTCGGTCGAAAAAGTGAATACGTCGGCCGTTTTTCGATTAAGCCACCTTTCCTATTTTTTTGCATTTTCCAATTTTTCAACTTTTTGGCAAACGTACTCTGTTCAACCGGCTCAAAGTTCAATAACTTCGACTTTGTTCAAAAAATGATGGAAACAATAAATGTACCAAAAAAAGCCGAGCTCATTCGTCTGGGGACCGTTTTCCCTGAAACTTTTCACCTGAAATCGACCACTTACAATCTAAGTCATCGTCCAAAGGAAATTATGGGCGTGTCGTTCGGAGGTTGCGCTCTCAAAAGTTTCAAATAATCGGGCAAATCGGAAAAAATCTCACGAAAATCAAACTTAACTTCGATAAGACAAGTTTTCGTGTTCCAAAAATGAGTGCTTGCTGAAAAATGAAAATTAAAAAAAAAAAAAATACCCAACGATATGAACAAAAACGAGACACAATCTTGTTTTTACACCCAGTCGCTAAATGCCACGTTTCATACCTCTTGAACGGGCGCAAATAGATATTTATGTGGCATGCGCAGAAAGTGTTTATTCGGCAAGGTTATGTTTTTCGTACGAGCCGTTGGTTTTACCTGGCGAGCCGAAGGTGAGCCTTGTAAAGTAACGGCGAGTACTAAAAACATAACCTTGCTGAACAGTTACTTTCTGCGCGCGCCCATACAATATTTTTTGTCCTACCCCCCCTGAAAACGCGTCGTTTCATGCATGCGAGCGGGCGGAATCTGAGTTATTGTGACCCCTTCCATGCTGGTGACGGTTGCGCATGCGCACTTGGCGAGCGGGCGTACAAAACCCATTACAGCCTACTTCGAGCTTCGAGCGGTCTGAAATGAAATCAGGTCGAACCGTATGTAGCGCCTCTTTACGATAAACACACGAACTCCTTATAGTAAATACTAAACATCATGTCGGTAAAGCAGGCTGCGTCCTGAAAGACCTAAAGAAGCGTGAAGAATTGATTGACTGATTATGGAGACGAATAATAAGGATATAGAATCTGAGGAAAGTGGCGACGAAGTTTTTTGCACGCCGCCTGAAATTCGAGAAATTGCTGAAAATGTGAATAGTGAGTTGTTGCCGGTGAAATCGCGTGTCAGATACGAGGCTGCGGACCTAACCTACCAAAAGTGGCAAGCATCGAGTAATATCAAACTCACGTCGAAGAATGTATTAAAAGCGTATTTCAAGAAACTGTCGGAGAAGTACAAGCCGCCCATTTTATGGTCAACCTGGTCAATGCTCAAAAGTACCATAAGGCAAAGAGAAGGGATCGACATCAGTGAATACAAACAACTGACGGCTTTCCTGAAACGGCAGTCGGATGGGTATCAGGGCAAGAAGTCCAAGGTCTTGACATCGCAGGACGTTCAAACGTTTCTCAACGAAGCCCCTGAAAATAAATATCTCGCGACTAAGGTAATTTTATATTAAAAAAAAATATAGTGTCGAGATTGCTCTGATCTTTGGCATTAATGCTGAATTATCTCGTACAGGTGGCTCTGATCTTTGGCATCTGTGGTGCTTGTCGGAGGGAGGAATTGGCAAATATGAGAGTGAACGATGTCCAACACCAAGGAAATATTCTCGTCGTCAAAATCCCTGACACTAAGACCAAAGTACCGCGCACCTTCACAATACAGGACGAGTTTGGCGAGATCGTCAAGAAGTACGAGTCCCTGCGCCCGCCGAATGTATCTTCCGACAGATATTTTTTGAATTATCAAAATGGCAAATATACCAGCCAGGCAATAGGCAGAAACAAGTTCGGTGCGATGCCAAAACAAATTGCCGAACATCTTAATCTGCCAGATCCCAGTCTGTATACTGGGCATAGTTTTCGGAGGACATCAGCCACGCTCCTTGCTGATTCTGGAGCTGATTTGACTACCCTGAAACGTCACGGTGGCTGGAAAAGTGGTACGGTTGCCGAGGGATATGTAGAGGATTCCATCAATAATAAAAGAAAGATTGGAAACATGATTACGTCGTCGATATCAGTGGGTTCATCAACCTCAACAGCATCGTCGACATCCACGTCTCTGTCAACACCACCGGCGTTGTCGAACTCATCGTCAGCAGCATCGTCAACAGTTATAGTAACAGAGCCAGGATTACTGCCGATAAAGAAATTTAAACAAACGAAGTCGTAGCAACGACCGCGACACTGGAGACTGTTGACGTAATTTCAAATTCAACCGTCGATATTGAAAATAAAAGCCCAAATCCCGTTCTTCAATTTAATAACTGCAACGTAAATATATACCAACAATGAAAGAAACTGGCAAAACAGTAAAACCTGCAAGCCTTATTTTAATATGTAGTACAAACGACACGTTATTTTCTTATTTTTTACTTTCATTTTGATAACTGCAACGTAAATATATATATATATATATATATATTGTACCAGAAATTATAAAAAATTTCAAAACAGTAAATCTGAGTCTTGTTTTTCCTGCTACCCAATATTAATACGAGTGAACAAACGGTAACGACAGTTGAAATGATTGAGAAAATGAACACAAGTGAAAGAGAGGTTATATCGTTATAACGGCGTTCTCCGCGAGGGGCAGCACTTTCTCGGTCTGATTTCACCGTCACCAGATTTCTTTTCCCTATCCCAAGTGTTATTTCCCCAACTGAGAATTTTTTCTCAATTTTTGCTCACGTTTTCAAGGGGAGGGACAAAAAGTATCGTGTGCACCACGGGCGGAAGGCGATTTTGACTCGTGTGAAGGCCGCCCTCGCTTCGCTCGGGGGACTAACTTCACACTCGTCGCAATCGCCTCCTTTCCGCCCTTGATACACAATGTACTATTACGGAAAAGGCATTAATAGTCACTTTGACGCCAGTTGAGTTTCGTACGAACTGCGTATAGAAGCTGCTGTAAAAGGTAGTAGAGAGGGGGTAACCTGCGGTATAAAGACTTTATTCCGCAACTTTGACAAGCGCACTTCGAACTGCGCATCAAAGTTGCGGAATAAAGACTTATACCGCAACTTTGAACTTAGCGGTATAAAGTGCCACTTGCCGGGACGAAAACAAGCGTCAAAAAGTGACTTTTTGATGCCTGTGCCGTAAAAACAGTTTTCTTCGGTCCTCGGGCGTTTTGTGCCCGCTCACTAGGTCTGTAAAGAGACATTTCTGCAGATAGTGTCCTCTGAGATTCCCGGTGTGCGTGGAACGTGCGGTTAGGCGATATCTGCTTCGGGTGAAGTTGATTTCACTAGCTCAGCTCACACTGCATTCACACTTATTCTTGTGTCGTTTGCTGTCAGCTCGTCGTTGCAAACTTCTAATTTATCTGAAATCTCTTGCTTTTCGCACTTTACGCACAAGCTACTATTTCGACTCATTGTCAATTCGATTGAATAATCATATTCTTTTTCTTCATACCTCGGTCGAAAGTACGTACTTCCGGCATCGGTATCGAAGCAGAAATCCTAACTTTCAAGCATTGGTAGAACTACACGCACGCCCTCTGTGACAGCGGGAGCGAAAACTTACTCGCACACACCGAACCCAATACACGAGACGCCCGCTTCGAGTTTTGTCACTTAGTCGTCCAAAAATAATTCAAGACTGGATGAATTATATATCAATCGATGCGAAAAAATCCCCCGAACAGCATATCAAAAACAAGACAATGTCTCTAGACAGTAAATTGTTAAAATTAATCAAAAAAACTATCAATATTTTGGGCAGTACCGCCAAAATCATGCACTGTTCCAATGTCACTTGTCGGATTGGAAAAACAAAAATACCTCGTTGTAGGGGAGAAAATCATCTACAAATTCGAAGCGGGAACCGATATTGTAGGGCCTATAGTTTCCACGTTATTAATTTTGCAAGAGTTTTCTGACAAAACTACGCCTAACGATCAGCTGGTCCGCTCGGCTCGCTTCGGTCTGTTCCACGCCGCGCGGGAACCACGATATGTTGTTTGGGGGATTTTTTTCACATCGATTTATATATAATTCATCCAGTCTGTAATTATTTTTGGGTCAAAGGCTAGATTGACTAGACTATTCTGCAACCAGCTAGAATCGCAAACTTCTGTTACTCTCGCTCTCGACGTTACTCTCGCTTGAGATATAACCGCAAAACTGGCTTGGACGTTTTATTCGATCTATTTGATGCCTGCCCCCGACCAGCAGCACTCGTTTCGCTCGTGCCTGCAATGTCGGGCAGGCATCAACACTTGTTAAAACGTATAAATCGGTATGAAAATTCAATTAGTCAGCGTACTTTCGACCGGGCATGAAGAAAAATAGTATACACCACGCGGGCAGAAGATTGAAAGCCCTGAACTGCGCGATATGATGCCCTCGGCTTCGCCTCGGGCATCATCACGCGCAGTGCAGAAATGTTCAACTTTCGGCCCTCGTAGTGTAATATACTATTTCTCACACCTTGTCGTAAAATGCCACTTTTCAAGCCTCTTGAGCGGGCGCAAAACAGATCTTTTCGGCCCTCGGGCGGAAAAGTCCGTTGCGTCCGCTCACTCGGTCTGAAAAGCAGCATTTCTGTAGACCAGGTGTTAAGAAAAAAATCGTGTGCATCACTGGCGCAAGGCGAGTGCTATTTTAGCGAGTGTGATTGCAGCCCACTCGCCTTCGGCTCGTGCTGCAAATTTCACACTCGAAAAATAGTTCTTTGCGCCCTTGATACCTAATGTACTATTTCTGTAGAATTTTCAACGATGATTATGCATTTTTTGTACGAAACCTCGTGCCAATACATTCGTGATTTTTTTGCCTACAGGTTGAAAAGAAAAAACTTTTGAATTTTCCGCTTTCCGAACAGAGTCATGAGACGACGAAGTAGTATTGTGTGAATCCGCTGCTGTGTGTAAATTGGCGCTCGCCAGAGATGTGTATGATTGAGTTCAAGTATATGTATAGTAAGTACCCACACGGAACACTTAGTTGATTTAACGTATGAAATACGTTTTAACGTCTGTCTACGTATACAGCTAAAATGATACGTATACTATATGTGTACGCGATGTATACAATCAAGACGTATTTTCTATACGAAGTATATACGTATAACACTTGTATTATTCGCGTCAATGCCGAAGCCGTTTTTTACGTACTGCATGTACGTATAAATTACATTCATATTGCGTACAGTATTATGACAATCATAAAACTTTTATTATATGTACCATCAACGTATATAATTGGTGATTATTTGGATGTTTTGAAAAACCCAGCCTATACGCATTATGTACACCGAAAAAAAAGTTCACTGATTTCAGGCATAATTATTGTTGTTTCAGCAATATTTTATTTGAAAATACGATACTGTAATGCCATCTGGGTAATAAAGCCATGCAAATATGACTGACGCAATATCAATGCCGTAAGCATACCACTTTGTTATGACAGACATAGACCCAACAGCTCCGCGAGTCCGACTGGTATCTCTATTTCGGCCATACCAAAGTATAGCTGAGTTCACGATTACAAGTTATGAGTATACTGACCATACTAGTCTAGCTGTCTCATAAACGCTAGTACGCGAGGTGGACGAATATCAACCATACCAGTATAGCCCAAGCAAGCATATGAATAATACTGTTTAGTGTAAAACAGTTTTGTCGATTTAAGGAGAATCATTTGTAAAAATATAAGTTTAGTTGGATTAGACATCCTCATGAGTACCTCCGAACCAAAGGAGTATGGTTGCATTAGAAATACATTTTATGTATAGGTACACTATAGGATTACAGGATGGGTTCTGATCACGGTAAAATATCAGCCAATATGTTTCATACTCATCAGTATTTATTTCACACAGAATATGAGATATTAGTATAAAATGAGTGTCATGATATAGAATATAATATTAAAAATATATCGAGAAAATATATGGGAAGATCGAGTTTATATAATATAATATACACTGAATCTGCATTCTTATATACATGACATGAGATCTATCGAATGATATTCAAACATATAGGTTATTATTTCAAGTTATGCTCTAATCCCTGCATTGCAGAACATGGTTCTTATTAGTATATACTATATATGATATCAGTCTTTACCGAATAATGAACACCGTCGCAAGATAGAACTACATCACAGCCAGCTGCGCGGTGACAAATAATTTTTCCCATGTTCAGCAATCATATGTAGTGGCATGGGACTGAGTAAGTCTTCACAATGGATAGCGTTACAACATTCAGATTTGGCTGGTTGTACCTGATAAGCGTACAAATGTGAATCAAACTGAATCACATCCAAATTTTGGTATAAAAAGAATATTTTTCTATCATCGATTATAATAAATTTTATGATACCGAATGTTGGGAAACCGTCAATCTCGCCAGTGCATATCGCATTGCCAGGTACATATTTCGTCCCCATTGATTTTACCCAAGTAACCGCGTGCATATAGTTCATCGCTGATATGACACAGTCAGGATCTATCTCCACAGCTAAATCTTCTACCTTTACCAGATCTCCAGGACCCATTTCCAACATTTGTGAAAACCCGGTTCCGGAAATGAATTGGAATGCCAGGTTTATTTGATGTCTTATTGTCAATGTGGCACAAGTATTTTTTGTGCAAGTTGTTATATTTGCAGTAAGTTTTAGTTCTTTATGCTTGGACTCGAAACGCATGCACCACAGATGTACTAATGGACCGCAAGCCTTCATCACAGATGGGTAGTGGACCAAATGATGTGCTTTGGGTTTCAGAGTTTTGTTGAATAGGGACATGTACAAATCATTATGTTCTGTGACTAGAGACTCCAAAGTAGAGCAGCATTCTACTTGTATATGCTTAGCAGTCACGAGACCGACTATTTGACGGAGAATAAGAAAAAATTGCCAAACTGGATCGTCTTCGGGTACAAGATCTCCCACCATAATTCCGAAATTGGTTACAAATTTCAACATTTCGGATGCTGACATTTTTATTTTGTCATTTTTGAGATGATCTCGAGAAATTTTGGGTGGTATATTGCCTTCTGTTGTTCCGTAATCGTAATTAGAAATTCGTTCATTTAAATCATCTATGGTGAACAGACGCACAACTTCAGTGAAATACTTGATTATTTCAATCATGTCGAAGATGCATACACCTTCCAATAAATCATGCATGATGTCAACGGCTAAGTTATCAGTTGTGTGAAATCCCGATAGAGAATGAAATACACATTCCTCCTTAATACCAGTCAATTTGAAATCAGCAATCGCCAAATCAGCTGCGTACATAGTCCGATTACGCATGAGGTCGTCGTTCTGTGTAATACATTGACCTCTATCGTGTTTGTTCATTTTACAGAAACGACATGAATATGAACTATTGAAACTTTCAACAAAACCCAACATCGAATTTAAGCCCAAATTATCTCCGATTACAAGCCCGAGCTTAAAAAAGATTCTATGTCGACGACCGCCAGACAATTCAATTTCGATACCCTCTTCCTGCAAAAATCTGAGCTCGTCTATGACTTGCTTAAACACGGCTTTGTTCCCGAATGCTTTTCTATCATTAGCCTTAAATAATGCAGCAACGTAAATTGATGAAAGGAGGGACTGATATTCTGGAGGAAAACAAGGAATGGAAACGTAAACACCTCCAATTTTTTGCGAACCAGCATGAGAACCCAGAGCATTTCCCGTTTCGAAATCATCGTAGTATAGAAATAACGGAAAAACTTCTCTGCCGTTGCAGTCCGAAATTTTTTGTTTCCATAAATCGCCTTGAATGAAATTACTGAGAATCCCGGTTTCCTTCTCCAGATTAGACTTATAAGTCTTGACACGATCGTACACGTCAGGCATTTCAAATACTCTTTTTAGAACTGCCGCCAATGGTATATGTTTTCCGGTTACTTGTTCAGGGACCATTTCGACGTGTCCAGTTTGTTTGGAAATTTGCGGTTGAAAGCTATGACCGATGACGAAGTCGACAGCAGGAATGTAATCGCCAGTTATTTTCAGGTAATGCATTCGTTGATGCTCTGTTAAACAGCCAGAAAACGCGTTTTCAAATATATCGAACATTTTTAGTACTGTATCGCGTTGGGTTTCTTCAGAATAATTCTGGACTTTGTCACGCAGGGACTGGAGACCGCTAATCAAAAATTTCTGAGCTGATTCCATGACAAGTTGTATGTAGTTACGTGGAACAGTACCGGAAGTATGCAGCTTGGCAATCATTTTTAGAGCGTCCTTACGGATTAGTTTCTCGAAACTATCGATAGAATTCTCCGTGTCACATGTACTATATTCAGGAAAGCAAAAGTCGGTCTCGTCACTAGGCGCTTCTGTTGTGATTTGACTACTATCATTGACACTGAATAACCACGAAGGGATATCATGAACACTCTTGAACACTGGGTCTTGAACGTCGATGTGTCTGTCTTCAATGTGAACTAATCGCCAGTGCCTTTTGTAAGATTGGATATTCCCGAACATCCGTGAGCAATTTTCCTCGCCACATTGGAATGTGCTATTCTCGTGAAAACGATGGATTATTTGGAAATGGGTCCACAGAGATCTGAGATCTGTGTGTAATCTATTACACTTAAAACAGACTGGCATATTGAACTTGTGACTATATATTAATGTATGATCGACGAATTAGGTATAATATATAACAGTAGTATATCGGTAAGACCAGCTTAGCGTAGTATGAAAGTTTCTATAAACGGATAAAAAAATCGTAGAAAACGAGTATTCAGCCAAGCAACTCACACGAGACGTTACCAGATACTTTTTCAGGTACTACCCTTTATATTAGCTAGGAGATTTACCACACTGGGAATAGTACAGTCTAGTTCACCACTGATCTCATATATTCTAGTTTGCAGTACCAACCAACTTGTTTCTGCTTCCTTCGGGTACTGCAGTTGCAAGGCGTAGTAACTTTTAAACGCTATGTCGACTGCCTCTATAGGTGAATTAAACCTTATACCTCAGATGATTGATACAAACATACCAAGAATTGATGTTCGTTATGGAATCTCCGACAGCAACTGGAAGGGGTTGCGCAGACAAACCATACATTGCCAATTTGTTCGATCGGCTAGTAAGCTCGGTTTCCAAATGGCTGGCACTCTGAAACATTACAAAATAAAAAAAGGGTTGTATATTATATTATAACGGTTGCAAACTTTTGGAGCATACCGCAGTATAGATTATATAACTCACCAAAACATGTAGAAACAGTCCATCCTGAGATTCTATTTTGCTCGGTCGCCAATGTGGTTTTTTAGGGACTCTTATCGAGGGGCACGGCAACAATAGCGGAATGAGTCGCAAAACCATCAGCGTTGTTGAATCTTGAAAAAGCGAAAATCGTTGGTATGACATCAATTTTAATACAAAGAATGTGAAGTATTTTAATTCTGGAAATATAAAAATCATCTCACCAGTCAAATTATTATCTACGTATTCAACATCTATTTCTGCGACGCATTTTTTTACTTGGCTGTTGATATTGGCGGATATTTTGCAGTAATGCAGTATTTCGTCTACGAAATCTGGCCACTGAGCGTACAACTGCAGCGTCTTGTCAGGGTACATGCATGTAAAATCAATGTCCACCTGGAATCCAACCGAGTTAAATTAAAGACTCATCTATAGGTATATAACTCAGCGGCATACCACACTTTACGAATTAAACAACGCGTATAGCGGTGGCTGGGTTGTGGTAAATTTTTATCCAGTTCTATAACATAGCACATTCAGCAATCACCATAAGCTGATGTTTGGCCAATATATTTTGGAGATAATCTTACCAGATTGTAGCCGAGTGGCTGGCATAGAGCTTTATAGGTCGACAGGTACTCTGCTGCAGAGACTTCTGTTGAACAAATGAGCTGGTTAACACGGGTTTTTGATGTAGCTTTCCAGTATTCTTCAACAGTCGGCCATGGTTGGATGCAATTTTGTAGCCACTGTAACTGTTCCTGTAATTCCTCTCTCTGTTCTGTAATATGAAATTGTTCATTTTTACACATATGTTCGCTCATTGAAGTTGGTAACTGGCTGAATAACTTTTTAAATTTGATGAGATTTTTTTTAGTAATCTCATTCCGTGGTAAGCCCAGACGACACACAATTGAAATTCTACAATGTTTGAAGGAAATAACCAAAAATACCTTCTTCAGATTGATCGAAATCTTGTCGAGAGGCTAAAACAACAGGTCGCTTTGGTGCTGCGCCTCCATTTTTCGCATTACTTTCTGTGACGATGACTCCGCTTCGACGTAGCAGTGCACGATATGTACAATATTTATCATAGAGTTTGCCTTTAGCCAATACCTTCGTCTTAGTAATTTTATTGAGTTTGAATGGTACGTAGTAAGAAGCGACGGTCTCCTTTGGAAATACCACTTTTATCGATTCAGCCAATTGCGTCAGCCGTTTACTGGATATCCTATGTTTCATAAAGAATGCACGACTATAGCAAATTCACTGCCTGATATTATAGAAACAGAAGATGATTAATGTAATTTAAATTCTTACAGATAATCTTTGGCATTGTTTATTTCTTCAGAAATAACTGCTCCGGCTAACATGAGTTGGTGTTTATCGCTTAACTTTTCGCTGCCTCGACCACTTGCCTGCAAAACGACTTTTCCCTGGATGGACCGTTCTAGCATGCCCCTAATGTCAACTATTCTTAAATTGGCTGCCTCGCATATGTCCGTGGGAGTCAATGTGGCTTCAGACCCTGTGATGGAAGTAAATTATAAGTTGTCGAGAACAGAAAAATCAGAGGGGACAAAGCTCATTCACCCCTTTGACGGCAAAGAAAACTCAGTGGTCATAAAAACAAATATTCATTACTGGCTGCCTAAGGGCTGAAAGAGTTTGTTGAGGAGCCTATGACTCGAAGTTTATATATTTTATTAGTATCTCTGGTAATCTTCAAAACTATTCATTTTGAGTCAACTTCGTCGGTTCGAAATTAATATATGATATCTACCAGAGGCAAGAGCTGCAGAGACTTTCGATGACTGTTTAGCGGCTGGTTTGTCGGGCTCGGTGTATATGATATTTGTCGGTTTAGGAGACGAAGTAGAACTTTCGGCGATTGGTAACTCAATCTCGATAGGTAACTGTTGCAGATCGGCTAGCTCAATCTGTAGAAAAGTACCAAAATGTATAGGATTAAAAAATTCGAAGGTCTCAACGGTAGACTCACACACGTTATTATCAAATTGTAGACGTTGAAGTTTTACGGAATGACTTCATGAACAAACTTTTTCTGGGTTGTAAATAAAAAATCAATTCTTACGCTTTTCAACAGATTTGAATCCAAACTAACGGATGCTAATGATAGATTACGCTCTGCTTCGTGGTACTTGCGAAATTTCATTTGGGGGCCCAGTTTTGGAATCAAAGTCGCGATAACGTCGACTGTTAAGCATTGAAATGCTTCCTCGTCGATCTCATTTTCTGAAATTGTTCAAGTTTTCTGTTCCTATAGTTCAATTTAACTCCGGCTATGAAGTTGGGTAACAGAATAACAATTGCAAATCCGAAAATAAATCCACATTAAATACAATAAAATAATATTTTCGAAATAGCGTATATGTATACACCTTTGAATTAAAAAAAATTGAATGTCTCTTTTTCGCTGTTCTGTAACAGTATGGGTCTTAACTATCTGTAAAAAAATCGGCATGTTGAAATTCATAAAAATAGAAAATCTACAGCCATTTAATTCCTGGTAGCGTTGTCCAAGGTGCAGACCCTATCGCAGCGATAAATTTTTCAAGAGGTCTGAGAAGCCTGCTAGAAACTCGACTGAAGTTTTCCGTAAAGACTCATCGCGACTGCCCAACTACAGAATTCAGTCTGTATCGGAGCTGCGAATAAGCTTGCAAAGCCCCGGTGAATGATAAAAGGTACCGCAAACCCCACTCGAACATCATGAAATTTTTACATTTCAGCCAACCCTCTAATTAGCCAGAGAAAAAGAATTTCTTCTTAGAGATTTTTACCCATGTGAAGGTGTATACACATACAATCATCAGTAAATATGATTATAATCCAATAAAATTTTTTGAAATTAACATACAATTTTTGGTGGAACTATATTTCAAAATTTTATTGCCAACGGTGTATAGGCCCCTGAGTAACGTAGAAGTGCAAGTCAGACCGGCGTGGGCTATTATCACATGCCATTCTATACAACTATGTAATAACCCGAAAACCGACGGGGAAAGAAATAGTATGACAAAGAGCTATCCCTTTGGGTTGCAGGTTAGATACTAAATTATCATTCACTTGAACTGTATCAGACCTATATACGACACGATTATTTCATTATCAGAATATTATATTCACTTCATATAGTGAACAAGCAGAGAAATGATGCGCGCACTAACCTACAAACATTGCCGGGCAGTTATGTACGCGTCGTGGCGTGTGTACAACAGGAAAAATACACTTACTTTTTTACATATCGTAGAAACGTGAGAATAACAGACTTACCTTCAAAGGTTGGTATAAGATCACGCAGATTCCATTCGCCTAGCTTCGCCTTCACAAACTCGTCCATCGCGTAACAATTAGAATTTCTTGTAAGCGTGCACCGAGATCGCGCCGTCCACCGGCCTATAAATCGCCCAGCGTCGTTCTGCGACGCATCATAGCGGTTAACGGTCATCACGCGTTCACAAATTACTGTAGGTGTTCCAGCAACGCGGTATAGTTCCGCGAGCCATATTAGTATGGGTTTTTTAGAACGTTATTATTCCAGCTATACTATATGGTTAAACTAGATAGGCACGTAAAAATGATCTAATGTAGCTGCTTTAACAATACAGTGTAGTTTCGCGAGCTATGTTAGTATAGCTGTCTCACCAAAACGATAAATTTCCAGCTATTCATTATAACTAAGATAGCTAGACGATTGAATGTCGTCCATCAAAGCGCAGTATGCTTACATAAACAAATCTACTCTACCTTAACTAGCCATATGATTGTTGAATTAGAAATACTTCACCAGTCATATTTGTATGAACTGTACAGCAATTGGAGTTTCCCAAAAGAGCTATTGCATTTTCTGTATGGGAAATATGTTTTCACCAGTATACCTATAACTGGTCAACAATAACAGTGTTATTGTAAATCCCGAACCATTTTTTTCGGTGTACGTATCTTTCACGCCACGCAAAACAACGCTTTTTAAATGTTTACTGTACATACGGAAGATGTATAACTTAGGTTGCCGAATAAGATCTTCAAGACACCTTCGATTTACGTACGATATATGTCGAGTAAAAGTGAGATCTTCGTATTGATAACAACGTAGGCGACACGAAAGGTATGTTTCGCATACGTATCGCATTGTGACATTAACGACGTATACATTTTCTTGATCCTAACATTTAATATACGTGGATGCGACATATTTTTACAGTTAGCCGAAATGCACCTAGCTACCGCTTTTCTGCCATACGTACGCTATACGTACAGCAGATGTGTGTATCTCGGCGTTGGGCACAACCGAAGTAATACGAAAGACTTACGTACAGCACACGGTTTGTAGACCCACCCGATTTCGACGATTCGTATACGTGAATCAGACGTAATAAGTCAGTAGGCTGAATCTCACTTATAGCTACTCCTTTCCGGCATACGTATATTAGACGTACAGCAGATGTGTTTATCTTGGCGTCGGGCACAACCGAAGGAATATGTGAGCCATACGTAGAACAGGACACAGTTTGCAGACTCGCCTGATTTCGACGATTCGTATACGTAAACCAGACCTATTAGTTTAGTGGGCCAAATGCAAATTTTCACCGTGTTTTCGTTCTACGTACGATATACGTACGGCAGATGTGTGTATCTTGACGTTTGGCACAACCAAATTGATACAATAGACATACGTACAGCACACGCTTTGCAGAATCGCCTGATTTCTACGTTTCGTATACGTAAATCAGACGTATTAATACAGTAGGCTGAACGCACCAAGCTACCTCTTTTCCGTCACACGTATGTTATACGTACAGCATACAACAGGACACGGTTTGCAGACTCGCCTGATTTCGACGTTTCGTATACGCAAACCAGACCTATTAGTTCAGTAGGCCTGAATGCAAATTTTCACCGTGTTTTCGTTCTACGTACGATATACGTACGGCAGACGTGTGTATCTTGACGTTTGCCACAACCAAAGTGATACGATAGACATACGTACAGCACACGTTTTGCAGAATCGCCTGATGTCTACGTTTCGTATACGTAAATCAGACGTATTAATCCACTAGGCTGAACGCACCGAGCTACCTCTTTTCCGTCATACGTATGTTATACGTACAGCATACAACAGGACAGGGTTTGCAGACTCGCCTGATTTCGACGTTTCATATACGTAAACCAGACCTATTAGTTTAGTGGGCCAAAGGAACTTTTTCGCCAGGCTTCCGGTATACGTACAATATACGTACACCAGACGTTCTCAGCACATTTGACAGCTTCAACGATATTCTTTCAATATTGAGCGATCGAGTGTAGTCAGAAATAGATTCTTACAGAGATTAGTGAACTTACATTACTGAAGAATGTATCATTGTCCCTGATAAAATCATGTATAGAAACGCTGCATGGTTGGACAAGCGGCAGCTTAGCGTAGTGGTTAGGGCGTGCGACCAGTAATACGAAGAGTGGCGAGCGTACTCGGTTCGAATCCCGGCTAGGTCTTAGAAAAGCGAAAAATTCAAGCGATCGCAGAATGCGTTTTAATTGACAAGTGTGCGTAACTATAAATAAAAATAACCTAAAATATAAAAAATATCCAATAATAAGTTAAATATAACTTATTACATAATATTTTTTTTTTTTCAATTCCTTATACGTATCTCACACGTTCTCTGTACGTATAAATATTCTACCCATATGTGTTCTCTATACAAAAAAAGCGTAATATGTTATGCATATATATACGTTTGATTTACGTATAGTACACGTATTGGAAATCATGAAGAGTACGAAAGACATACGTATCGCATCAGTATATTAGACGTAAATCGACGTACAGCGCAGGGAAAACTACGTAATATATACGTTTCGATATACGTCTTACAGTGGTTCCTTTTACCTCTAAAATACATATTCTATACATCTTAGCGGACGTTTCGTATTCGTTCCTTACACGGATTTTAGCCGGTCATTTAGCCTATTTCTATCCCAAACGTAAACCTCCAACTTACGTATATCAGACATATAACGTCTAAATTATTACGTCCCATATACGTATAAAATTGGTAAGTGTTCTGTGTGGGTACTGTCCATAGGTTCGGGATCACTTTTCGCATTTTCGATCAAAACCAAACGTTAGATATCTCAGCCAAAGAAAGGCGTGAAAAAATGATCCAGGTCACATGTGAAAGCAGAAGAAACCAGCGTTATTATTGTTTTCGCAAAATTCTTTTATGACCTTCTTAGCACCCACTAACTGTTAACTGTTAACCATGTTTTTTTCTGATCGTCATACTTTCATAAAGTTTTGCATAATTTTCTGGGAAATGGCAACAGACATTTTTTTCTCAACAGGACTTCTGAAAAGGCAAGATCTGAATCTTCAATATCTTTTTTTTCTTAATGTCTGTGATTTTTTTTATTTTTCTCAGTTATGCAACTTTTTGTACAGTATTTCAGTTTTCCAAAAATCCATCGTAACTCGAGAACGGTGGAGTTAAAATTTGAATTCAAGGGTGAAAAAAGTTGCACCTAGTATTTGTGGTATTGTTGTACTTTACTTTAAACAGGTCAGAGTTTTTTTGACAATTATTCTTTGAAATTTTATTTTTGTCGACCGTTTCTGGTCGGAATTCCGTAAGTTGTCCCATATAACTGAACTACTGGACAAAAAGTGGCATAACATTGCGGAAAATGATTGCAAAAATAAAAAAAAATTGATGAATAAATGAAAGCTGAATATTGCCCCTTGTAAAGTCCTTGTGCAAAAAAAAAAATCCTATAGTTACTTTTTAAAAAATTACGCACGACTTTATGAAAGTATACAAATCGCGAGCAGAAACAACATGTTTAATATCACCTGGTGAGTGCTAAGAGGGTCGCAGAGACCTGCAAAAAACGATAATAAAGCCGATTTTATTTACTCTCAAATCCGACTTCTCTCATTGTACCCCTTTTTGTTGGCTGAGATACCTGACTTCTTGTTCTAATCGCAAATGCGAAGCGTAATCCCGAACTGATGAACGGTACTGCAGACGTAGGTACAGATGAACCTCAAGGGCGTTTTTTACGAACGGAAATGGTCAATCATTTTCACTACCAAGGAAGTGTAACTGGATTAGCTATTGATCGTATACATGTTCGAATCTGGACAAGTATACGTAGGTGTGGGTACGCCGTTCTCTACGGATAATTTGCGGAGGGTAGACACCCAATGAAATTAGGCGTTTCAAGGCAATCCAGTCTGATTGCATCTCTCTGAAAAACGTGATTGATAAAAACGCAAAGGCTTCAGGAAGGTTTGATGGGGAGAAGATTGTTCTGGGGCTCTACGAACATGTTCACTCACAGCTACGCTTCTCGATCATGGTGATTAAGGTTAATTTTCTAACCTGTTAGAAGTTTCTTTTCCGACTTTTAATCATATCCTTTCCGTTCCTATTCTAACCTGTTAAACGCTTCTTTTCCGACATTTGATTATTTCCTTTCCATTTGATTGGTATCGCGTAATGACTGACCGCAAACTGTTTCAGTATTAAAAAATTGGCATGCTGCTGCATGTACAAATTATTTGCAAGCTGCAATCTCGGTAATGATATTCAATGGCTGCTCTTGATACTCGATAATCTGCATCTGTGTGTGTCAACATTGATCACGCTTATTTTGCGCTATGTGACTATTAATGTTGCATCGAATATTTGAGTATTCAAAACATACGTCCGACGGGTACTCATAGGCCCCTACGCGCCTCGCGCGCCAACCGGGTTCTGCGCTCGCTATTATCACACTGCTCGGGCATTTTGTAAAATGAATCGTGGTATAACTCGTGAGAATGTACTTTGCTCAAGTTTCTCAGTGTGGTACCTATGAATTTCTGGCAGTTATACCTGAATATGGAATGAGATACGGATATACATAACACCTATTCTCACCGAAGTGGGAAAAATACGTTCCATGTTACTTCTATTGATTGGACGGAATCGTTCTGCGAATGTGGGATATCACCTCTAACCCGTGTAGAAAATTGTTTAGGCATCCCAAATTAAAAAGAGGCCCCTGTTAGGCATCAATATGGCATCCACTATAAGGGATTCCCATCTGTTACCAAACTAGGGCCAAGTTAGGGCTTATCAAGGCATCCAGATTGATTGTGCCCTGGCGTGCCCAACTACTACCAAACTTGGACCAACTTAGGGCTTATTCAGGCATCCAAGTTACTTGCTAGTCTTGGCGTGGTCAACTTGTGCCAAACTTGGGCCGCATTCGGGCTTACTTAAGTATCCAAGTTAATTTTATCCAGACTCTCCTAACCTTTGCCAACGTTGGGCCAAGTTCAGGCTTATTTGGATATCCAAGTTAATTTCGTCCAGGCTTTCCTAACCTTTGTCAAACTTGGGCCAAGTTCCGGTTTATCTGAATATCCAAGTTAATTTCGTCCAGGCTCTCCTAACCTTTGTCAAACTTGGGCCAAGTTCCGCTTTATCTGGATTTTCAAGTTAATTTCGTCCAGGCCTTCCTAACCTTTGCCAAACTTGGTCCAAGTTCCGGTTCATCTGGATTTTCAAGTTAATTTCGTCCAGACTTTCCTAACCTTTGCCAAACTTGAGCCAAGTTCCGGTTTATCTGGATTTTCAAGTTAATTTTGTCCAGACTTTCCTAACCTTTGCCAAACTTGGGCCAAGTTCCAGTTTACCTGGACTTTCAAGTTAATTTCGTCCAGGCTTTCCTAACATTTGCCAAACTTGGGCTAAGTTCCGGTTTATCTAGATTTTCAAGTTATTTTTGTCCACACTTTCCTAACCTTTGCCAAACTTGGGCCGAGTTGGGGCTCATCCAGGCATTACAATTGATTTTGTCCGGAGTTTCCTAGCCTGTGCCCAGCTTGGACCTAATTCGGGCTAGTTGGGTTGTAAGGAAAAGTACATGATCATGACATTGCGACATTCTCTGCTCGTCTTAATAACTATAATCGTCAGTCTTTTAAGTTAGTGTCCACTGTTCCTCCCAATACTATGAATTTTTGATTCGTAGCCCTCTGTTAACAAAGACCTGGTGGTCGTGCGGACAGTGTACTGGATTCATAACTGGAAGATCGGAGGGTCGCAGGTTCGAGACCGGTGGCGGACGTGAAAATTTTCATTTGATGAAACTCAGCGATTCATTAGAAGAAAAGTGAATCGTCATTACTTGATTGAAATCGGATCACTTCAAAGCGATACCGGAAGAAAAGCTTCCAAAATAATTTTTTTTGAAATATTTTTATAATTGATAAAGCATCGGCCAAGACAGCCAATAAAGGCCCAAGGTTACCGAATATTATAGGTCCAAGTTTATCGGCCAATTTGTGCCCAAGTTTGTCAACCTATACAGGCCCAATTTTGACATCCAAAGTTGGCCCTTGTTTGGCTACCAATTTTGGCCGAAGCTTGAGCGCCCGTGCAGGGCCAAATGGAAAAAGCGTGACATTTGGACACTGGCCCAATACGGATAACCAAACTTGGGCCTAGAGTATATCAAGGAAAAATAACTAGGCCCCTGTTAGCGCCCGGAAAAAATTTCTACACGGGAACGTCGAACATATATACCTGATTTCAAATCGAAGTACACTTCATCACGCTGCTCCTAATTTATTCTCGCATCCCAGGCAACATCTTCACATGAGGTGCATAATGTATACATGGTAACCCACGCTAAGTACCGACAGGTCTGGACGTAAAAACGATTGCGCACGAGGTCGTAAGGCAAATCGACACGGATCAAGGCACCCTACTTTCTAGGATATCGCACCTCTGCAACATTAATCTGGAAATCCATCGTGACTTGGTGGTTCGATATTTCAATCGTAAGGACGATAGTTTATGGGAATATTCCTTTTTGATTCCAATTTCTTCTAATTCTAAGATTGGTCATGGTCTTTTTCGCATTTTTGATATCCTTGCGTCATTCTGAGAAGAATTTGTGATTGGTACCGTGCAATCATGAAGTAGAGGGATCTGTAAGGCATTTGCTGAAGATCAAGAGACTCGGTAGAGTCTCGCGCCAAGTACATTAAAAAAAATTTTTTAAACGCCGCGCGTAGACTCACCGAGTCTATTTACCCGAACGGGAGCTATTCGCGGTGGTGGGGGTAATCAGAATCTCTGTTTTCTTCCATTTAGCGACCTCCATGGGTCTGGAGAATTATTGTATTAGATTGTCGGTACGAAAAGCTTTCATTTGAGCCCTATTTCGATTGAATCCGTGCACGTAAAGATAAGATATGAGTAATTGAAAGATCTGACAGGTCCGTTTCACTCGATTATTTTTCGTCGTCGTCGTCTCCTCCGGACTTTGCCACGGCCTATGAGTATAAAAATCAGAGAAGAGCGGCGGTATCTAGTAGATAGACTACGCAGAGAGCAGACGAGAAGAGAGAGTACCCTCAGTCAGTGGCTAGGTGGCGCCGTTGTCGAGATTGAATTCGGCAAATTTTTCCGCCTCTTTCTTTTATTATCCGATTGATGAGTCTTGCGCGAAGTATTTTCATTCATATATATCGACCACTCGATAGTCGGGACTCGGGACAACAGCGATCCGAGTACCTGGCATTGGCCGCCGGAATCACGAGTTAGATCGAATCGAGAATGTAGACAAGCCGCCATCTTTAAATGTAACAGATCGAGAATCGATTGACCGAAACTGCTAGCTATAGCGTGTTCGCGTCGGCTGCTTCGGTTTGACATTTCATTCCACTCGTTATCACTACGTGATATTGAGATACATGATGTGATGTGAGAGTCATTACCGACAAAGTGAAACAAGATGGGCTTTGAAGTTTATGTATTCAGCTCGACATCGTATGGAAATCGCGAGCCTGTTTCATGGAAAAATCAAGTTATGAGGTTATCAGAGTCAATCAATTAGATCAATCACAAAGCCTTAGGTATATTGGTCGTTTATACATTGATTATATGTTCATGATCCAGGTGCTAAATATCAAGAGACTTTGTAGAGTATCGAGGCAAGTACATTACGAACAAAAAAAATTGTGTGAGTTCCGGAGGGACTATTTCGTGGACGAGCTATTGATATATCGACGCATCCTGAGAAAGCAGATGAATCTCAGCGGGAAGTCTAGAGCAGACGAGTTGAAATATGCTTTGAGACAAGTATATAGGTCCGTAACACTTCATACAGAGTTTTCTGAGTTACGTGTGAGTTCTGGACTGTCCGCCGAATACGTCCATCCATTCTGACCTTGACGATATGATCAATTGTTTGATCGCTTTGATTATAGTTATCGCACGCCTACTTATAGCTCTATGGAAGAAATGTGTACGTTGCGGTATACTCAGGGAGTTTGCTTCGATGCCTCAGCTTTTAATTTTCACATCACGGCATACTTATTAGACTACTGGAGTTACGCGACTTGAAATCATCGGGTTCTAACTTCTAAGAATACCTTGGTGGACCGGATGGAACAGACGAATCTTGCCATGCAATTTATAACAGAAGCACTATCCCGGAAGCCTTTATTGAGTGAATACCAATGATTATTTATACACTGATTTTCAGACTTTCTTACTGTGAACATTTTTTAAGATTTAATTTGTAATGAGCAGTGACTATAACCCTACCTGTAAGTAACTCCGCTGTGGCCGCTCCCAAGCCCGGATGAGAAGGGAGGAGGGCCGCGCACAGGGTTCCACGTTGCGAATATTTACTATGAATGATTTTGACGGATCAATTTATGCAACCCAATAAGGGTTAATATTTCACGTGTGCTCCTAAGCAAGAGTCAGAGTTATAGAAATCAACTGGACATACATTTACGCGTTCTCATCAACATTTCCGACAATATTTAGCGTTTTACGGCGCTTATTAACAGAAAATTCAAGATTTTTCACCGTCTATCCAATGGGATATACTCAATAGAAATAATCGGTCAGAAAAATACTGACAACCGAGCGAGCATAGCGAGTGAGGATCTACGAAGACCCCATCGAGCAAGCACAGCGAGCTAGCGCAGTTAGCAGGAAGTAAAAAAAATATACAAAAAGTAGTGATATCCCCCAAAAAGCACCTCTGGTGCAAAAACCTTTCGCCAAGTACATTAATGTGGTCCACCCACAAAATTTACCAACAAAATTCTTTCACACAAAATCTGTCTTCAAAAATACCCACCAACAAAAATTCGTCTTCCACAAAAAGTCTTCTTCCAAAAATTCGTTTTCAACAAAAGTCGTCCTTCAAAAAAATCTCTGTAAAAGGATTGATATCAAATACAAGTACCAAGTACAAAAAAAAAAAGAAAAATCAAACCATATACCGTTGTGCTCGTTCGCTCGCTACGCTCGCTCACTCGATTGGGTTTTCATAATTTGTGAGGAGAAAAATTGGGAGCATGAGTTTCGAGAAGAGAAAATTTTCGAAAGAAAAAATTGAGGGAGTGGTACTTGGCGGGCCTTCATAGCGAGATAAAAAAATGTGACTTGTAGACCTCAGTGGTCACTCTTCCACTCACTCACACCTGGCCCGCAAGTACCACTCCCTCAATTTTTTCTTTCGAAAATTTTCTCTTCTCGAAACTCATGCTCCGAATTTTTCTCCTCACAAATTATGAAAACCCAATCGAGTGAGCGAGCGTAGCGAGCGAACGAGCACAACGGTATATGGTTTGATTTTTCTTTTTTTTTTTGTACTTGGTACTTGTATTTGATATCAATCCTTTTACAGAGATTTTTTTGAAGGACGACTTTTGTTGAAAACGAATTTTTGGAAGAAGACTTTTTGTGGAAGACGAATTTTTGTTGGTGGGTATTTTTAAAGACAGATTTTGTGTGAAAGAATTTGGTTGGTAAATTTTGTGGGTGGTTGTGATTAGGCAAATCGTCGGGTTCTCAGGATTTCTCAAGTCTGAAGCCTGTTCCATTAGTCTGATGTAAAGCTGCTATAGACGTTCACTTTCATATTTGCGCTCAAGTATCGCTGGAACTTCACTTGCGTCCGTGTGTCTGATCTTGGTATTTCGCTTAACCATTACCGCGTCGAGTAACAGCGTATCCTCATCTGATTATTACGCGTTCTCCCGATGTACTGTGGAAAATCTTTCAAAGATGCCTTTTGTCGTTAGCACAAATCTAATCCACCTACTTTTCTTGTATCTTCGCCATTAGCGTAAGTTCTCAGTAGTTTGGCCAAAAGTCTTGTTTCCTTCAAATT
This sequence comes from Euura lappo, assembly GCA_018257835.1. Taxonomy (NCBI): domain Eukaryota; kingdom Metazoa; phylum Arthropoda; class Insecta; order Hymenoptera; family Tenthredinidae; genus Euura; species Euura lappo. The sequence continues at coordinate 101,141 of JAEUYN010001407.1, read as the reverse complement.
GCCCTTTGCGGCCGACTCTGAGAGTCTAATCAGCGCTTTTACTACTTAAGCTAGCTTCCTAATTTTTTATCGAACACACCGCACCGAGTATAACTCTGATACCCGAATTCGTTAAAGGTTTAACCGCCCTAATAGATATAACGGGCAGTTATATTCATTTGTGTCGTATATGTAGATGTATAATTATATGAAAAAACGGAAGAATTGCGTTTGGGCTTTCATAGAATATTGCTCAAAAAGGGACGGAAGTTGGTGATTGCGCCGAGTGTGCGGCTCGTCGCCCGAACAAAGCGAGCAATTTTCCAATCTTTATTCGTCACACACTATATTTTCTATTAATAAGTACATGAAAGATGGGTTTGCATAGCACTAGCGGGACATAACCTGCCGAAGGCGCGCGCAATTCGAATACGAGTCCTGTAAAAAAGCATACGATGGCGATCACGGGTACTAAAACTTGGTGTTCCGCGAATGTGTCGGAAATGTTCACCGATGTGCATCAACTGTGCATCAAGTGTGCGTGAAGTGGTCGTGGCTCGAGTGTTCGCGAGGTGTTCGGGACTGTGACTCTTGTTTCAAAATACATTCCGTGAAGCGTGCAGACACTTCCCGCACACCTCTCGAACATCTCTTTGCACACTTCATTTTCGCCAGGGTTCCCGTTGTAGTTAAATACAACAGAGCAGTTATTGAACACCATTTCCTTCGAATTAGGTGATGCGACGGGCACCTCTGCATCTGATTTTGGAATTTTGTTGGTGTTCAACGTATCTTCAGTCACGTCGAGAAGTATGCCACAGTGGGCGTAAAATGCGATTTTACACCTCAATATTCCGGGTGTAAAATGCTACTTTTTTCAACACTCTGCGTAAAAATAAATCCTACACCTTGTGGGCGTAAAATAAAAGAATCGTTTTTTTACGTTTGAACGTCCGACTGATACAAAGGAACGAAAACGAGAGGGCCCTAAAATGCGGGCGTAAAATGAAAAATGAACATTTTTACACCCGCATTTCAAAATTTATTTCAAAATCGATTAGACGCCTCAAATTTTTTTACACCGAATCTACCTATAATTATATTTCCCTATTAGCGAACACAGAGGGGGTCTCTTCAACGAAGCTGAAGCTAGTAGGCATAGTTAGCAGCCAAACGTTTCAAAGTTTTTGAATAAAGTCATCACGTAGTACGGATTCATGTCTATGATTTCATGGGAGTATTCCTTCCCATAATATTTCACAAACTTCAAATTCTGTCGCCTGGGTGTCTCATTTCAATTGAATTCACCACTTTTGACTGCTTACTATGGCTGCTAGCCTCAGCTTCATGTCTGTCAAGATTCGTGGCAGCGATTCGCCGCCAATTTATATTGTCCGGAGGGAAATAAATTGCGTTCATAGTCCTCAAAACAGGTCTGTAAAGGGATCAGCGACGAAAACCGGCGTCTGTGCTTTTCACCTCTTCAAACCAATGTTAGAATACAAATTCGTAGCGTAGGGTGAAATGCGGAGTTCGAATGCTAGAAATGGTGAAATACGACTGCTAGGAACACTGAAACGGTAGAAACAGTTCAGGCCAAGTAATTTATGGATATTATTTCTTTATCGCGGTCGTTCAAGAAGATTCGTATAACATTGTTGTGTAATTTTGCTCGAAGAAATTTGATGTCAGAATATGTTTTGAGTCGGAGGGGGCTTCGCTCCCCCAAACCCACGAGGGCTTCGCCCCTGGACCCCGCCGTCACGCACAGTGCGGTCTGTCAAAATTTCGGTTCCGTCTATCTTTATATAATTATATGATGTTTTTTAGGGGACTACATTACTGAGATGCGGTACGCATTTTACCCACACTGTGGCGAAAAATAGGGTATGCACCATGGGCGTACGATTTACCCCCTCGTGTGATCGGCGCAATCTGCAGGCCGGCTCCGCCGGCCCTCGGGCGCGGCGATCAACACTCGGGTGTAAAACCGCGTTTTCCGCCCTAGGTACATAATATACTATTACGTTTTACTGGCTGCTTTTCACAATCTAGTGTTTCAGCAGACGTGACAGTCGATGAAATCAATTTCCCAATTTTGATTTTGTGTTGCAGCGACTCTTCAATATACGCCTCTGCGACACTGTTCGATTTTCACCCCCCGTGTTGTTTTAAATCTGTTATTTCCGCCCCAGAATCAGCGAGCAATATCGCAGAGGTACGACGGAAGGCATGTCCAGTATAATTTTCTGGATCCTCAAGATTCAAGAACCGTGCGATCTCGTGAGGCATTGAGGTAAATTTATGTTTGCCAATCATCTGTATAGTGCACTTGCCCTTTCTATAGTTTAAGGAGGTTGCCTAGTGAGCCAGCGCGGGAGAATTCGGCTTCCCGCGCGAAAGTGGAGGGGATAACGGTTGGGACCGACTCCCGGGGCTACGACGGAGTAGGGATAGGCGCTCGGGATTGGCTGCTCTGGGCGGAAAAATCGCGATTTCTGCCACGGCTCATACAAGTTTTCTCGCTAGTCTTACGTACAATTGTATTGATTTTGGGCTCAAATTGGAAGGTAAAGGATGCATCTATGTCGTGACGTAGCCCGATTTTCCAATAAATGTCTAGTCTTCGCTGTAGCAGGTCGCAAAATATGCCTACTTTCGACAACGTTTTTTGGAAAATTTAAAACGAAATTCCAAAATCGGCCTACGTCACGACATAGATCCTTCTTTTGTCTCCAAAATGCTTCGAAGAGAATTGCGATGTCTTTAATGACATCGTAGATAAATTCAATATAGTGAGAGCCTGTACGCGCGGGGGTAGGCAACGTCCTTAAGAAGAAGCGGTCAGTGTGACATTTTGTGGGCGCAGAGCTCTGTATTTTTGCATTGTCGGGGCGTTGTCTTCAGCGATGACGAATCGTCGAGATTTCTTGGTCTTGGTGTCCGGTACATCTACGATGAGCAGTCTACCTTGTTCTTTGATGTGCTGAATTTTCATTTTGACTAACTCATCGTTGCGGCAAGCTCCCTATATTCCACAAATTGCGGCAACCTAAAAATATTGTTGTATTACAATTATTTGACATGTCAAATGGCTTTTGTATTCCAGTACGCTCGCCTTTGTGGCGAAATAAACATCGTTAGGCGCTTTTGCCAGGAATTTGTCCGTTTGCGCAGCCGTAAAGACTTTAGATTTTTTGGGCTGGTAATTTTTACAGTTCGTTTTTAGAAGGTGTTGCAATCGACCGTACTTTTGTATGTCCACCTTTTCGTAGAGCATTATCGTTGATTTCAGCATGGAAAAAAAACTCCACATACTGGACGGCGCATATTTTTTCCTCAATTCGTTGTAATATGCCAACAAGATTTCTTCGTTAGAATCTTTCATGTTTTCTTTTTTTTTTCCAGTCCAGAAATTTTTTGTACGTTAATTCGTAACTCGGCTTCGATCTTTCCGGCAGTAGTTGAGCACACGCTTCTTCTATCCGGCGGCTTTTGTTATTTTCACAGGAATCATATCTTTCGTTTTTACACCATATCACTGATCAACACAGACTCAACGATTGTTTACGATTACATCAATTTGGTTATATTCCACTAAGTTTTCTCCCGTCCCATCGTTCCTTCCTAGTGTTCGTACTCTGTATTCCACCGTTCCTACGCTACGAATCTGTATGAAAACATCGACTCGAACAGCTGCCAAGCGAAGCAGACGGTTTTTCTCCCCGATTCCTATCAATCTACTATTCGAGTACAATAATGGGGGCGTTTACATTACTAGTTATCTAAACGAGACCCCTAGCACCTCCAACTTGAATCCAGTCGGTAAACGACTACATTATCCACATTTTCAGAGGGCGTAACGAGCTCTAAACGTGCTTGTTGGGAATAAAACAATTGTCGACTGCGCGTGCGAAAACCTAACCCTACAATCCCGGCATGCACTTCGCCCCTTTCGTCCCGCTTAAGTGCCATGCAATACCCGATTTTTCATGTAGGTGTTATGATAGTATATTGTGTATCAAATGTAACGATCAACACGTTTCAGTTTAACATTAAGGGCATGCTGGACTCAGTCTTTTCCGTATTTAAAAAATAATGAAGCCTGATATGAACGGGGGGGTGTTCAATGGGTTCCTTGGACGATTTGTAATCAAATTGGTAGCTGCATGAACGTGTATCTCACCAAAATCGAGTAAAATAAGCGTTTTTTGTATCGCGAAGCGTGGGACCGTCACTTGTTTTCACCGATATCACCGACTACGCACCACAAAGCTTTAATAATAATAATAATGATAATAATAACAATGCATTATTATAATTATTATGTATGTTTATGTATGTTTATGTATGTTTATTTAATGTTCTCCTCGGGGTTACATGGTTTCCGTCCCCATAACTTCATCGAATACATTACTACTTACAATTAGACTAATTTACAAATTTTTACAACTTATACATATCTTACATTTGTTATAACTATTATTATTCCGAATTATTTCCGTTTGAATTCCCGCTCAGCTGTCATAGCGCTGAACAAGGAACGGCGGTTCGTGAAACGCAGGACCGTGAGACGAAGGTTGGCAACAACTGTAAGCTTGGTTCCCGTTGCGCCCGCGCGTCGAAAAAGGAGCGCTGGCCGGCCCGACACGCAACGCGAAATGATCCAACATGGCCGCGGCCACTTCTTCATGCCGACAATTTCAGTCTTTTTCTGGAAACAATTCTGAGGCTTCATCGTTGGGTGAAATGAACAAGTTTTGCGATATATGTGAGTGAAATTATATTCCTGAGAGCGCTCAATAGTTCGTTTCCACCTTTGCGGTGCGTAGTCGGTGATATCGGTGAAAAAAAGTGACGGTCCCACGCTTCGCGACACAAAAAAGGCTTATTTTACTCGATTTTGGTGAGATACACGTTCATGCAGCTACCAATTTGATTACAAATCGTCCAAGGAACCCATTAAACACCCCCCCGTTCATATCAGGCTTCATTTTTTTTTTAAATACGGAAAAGACTGAGTCCAGCATGCCCTTAACAAATGCTTTCTGTATTTCTGTTTTAAACCCAAAAGTATGTAAATAAATAAAGTGTTGGTCGCCAGGAACCGAATATACCGCCGTACGGTGAATAAAGACTCACAAAAACGAGAGATTGGCAACGATAGGTTATTCAACAAACGATAGGCTAATTAACAGAAATTCAGAAAGAGCGTTACTCGGCTGAGCTGTAGTTTCCTGAAAACGTATGGCAGAGTGGCGGGGTTCACCAGAAAATAATAACGAGGAAAGGTGGTAGTTTAAACGGTAGGCAGAGCCTAGTATATTGGAAGTAAGATAAACATAACAAGCGATAAATTGACCAGAATAGGTTATCATACAAAGGTGAAGAAACGAATTGTAAGCGAAACGTACAGAATAAAAAGGTTTAACATTAGGAGGGAAAGTCGCAGAGTCAATATAAACAAAAGTCCGACTTAGAGGTAGGTGAGCGTCACAGAGCGACGCCTCTGTTACTCAAAAACAAGAAGGTGCGAACAATCCACGTTAAATACGATAGAAAATCTGAATACACAGTAACGAATTTATCTGTACAATCAATTAACGATAGAAAAGTAAATCAAAACAATATTCACATAAACGAACTGAGAATTAACATCATAAAAGATATACGCGGAATACAAATCGTTAGAGTCACCGCTGCGATAGATTACGAGAAAATACTGAAATTCGATCTACAGAAAAATTATACAAAGATGCAGCGTAGACTCAAACGATAGGCAAATGAACGAAATGTTCGATAGAAAATTGAATAAATAACAAAAGCTTAGATTCCGCGGCTGCTTCTACACTCGGGAATAAACGCAAGGAAACTCGATCTACGATAGCATGCATGAACTAATAACGTACCATACAAAATCATAAAGAAATTGAAATGTCTACGCAAATGAAATGTAACCGAAGCTACAGATTTCAGCAACGAATAATCTAACAAATATCAAGAAAACAGTTCAGCTGAGAGGTCGTTCGATAGATAACGTAATTAACGTAAACGTAACAAATAGAAACGGAATTCGTCTACAGACTGTAGACGATAGAGAAACGTAACAGAACGTAATAAATCGGAACGTTAAACGATAAAACAACCTCGTAACTTTACAATTGCCCAAAAGCTTTACCTAGAACACAGAAGAGATATAACATTGACTCGAGGTTAAAAGATACAAAAGGGTGACTCTAAATGCATCTATTATCCTGTAATCTACTTTTGTTGACGACACTGGCTTCGAATACAATCACTCTATTGTATGAATACTTGAACAACTTATTGAAAAATGGATTAATTTTACGTTTCTTTGGTAACTACCTAGCTAATAATAATTAGGTGCAAATAATTCTTAGACTATAATGTTTGTTATAGAACTTTCTTGGTTTCCGAAGTCAATAAACAAACTCTTTTTTTGACGGTTCGGCCCGGAAGAGGGCCCTCTTCAGAACTGTAATATTTTATTTTATAAACATCTAGTATACTAGATAAACGTCAAAAAAAGAGTTTGTTTATTGACTTCGGAAACCAAGAAAGTTCTATAATACTTGAGGATAAAGTCAAAAAAAGAAGATTTATTATATAATGTTTGTATTTTTTGTTTCAAATAACTAGTTCTTTTTTCTGAGGAGGGCGACAAACTGCAAGCGCCGAAACGTGAAGAACAAGAAGAATTTTCTAATTTCTCTAACCTGACTCGATTCGATCGATAAATTCAACGGATTACAATATGCCGAGTGATAGAGTCTCACTTAATGACTCTAAATGACTTGGCAAACCTAACCCGACTGGAAATTTGGTCAGGCTAGCCTGTCGTCCGACCAGGCCTCGATCAGGTTAAAATTAGGATCGCCACACTCGGGTACAGCTGATGGGGTCCTGATCAGGTGAGCATCAGCTCTACCTCAGTGAGGTGAGCCTGTTGGATTCCTGATCAGGGCAAGCTCAGGTATGATACCTGAGGTATCTCTTACTAAGGTGTGCCTGTTGGGCCCCTGGTCCGTTTAGCCTCATACGGCCCTTCTTGAGGCGTACTTGCTAGAACCCTGGTAAGGTTAGCTTCGGGCATCCCTTATCAAGGTGTGCCGATTGTGCCCCTGTTCCGGTTGGTATCAAGCATCCCATACTGTTCAGCCGCCGTTCATGTTGGCCACCGGCATTCCTGATTCAGGTACGCCTGCTACGCCCCTTGTCAGGTTGCTGACAGGCATTCTTTATTACGCGTTTTACGCTAAGTGTAAAATGTGTACTTCGTTCATAATACACATGCGATTAGTAATGCGAGCGAGCGATAGGTCCTGGATCATCAAAACCCGGTTAGGTCAAAACAATGCGAAGTTTTTCTGAAGTAAAATTGTGTTCTAACGTCGGTATGGGGTCGAGTATGAGTGGTTCAGCTTACTCAAACCACAAAATTTGTATTTTGTAATTATATTTTCATTGTTTAATAATGCAAACATAGCTTTACTGATATAATCAGGGCTTGACCAGAAAGCCTGACCAGTAAATCTTATGTGGGCTTGACTGACACCCGGATCAGGCGGCCTGATCCGTTCCTGATCGATAACCTTGACAGCGGCCGGAGCAGGGTGCCTGATCAGGCTGTTGTGGAACGCTGCGTTACAAACGAGGTCAGGGCCTGATCACTTTACCTGAGGTGAGCCTGATCGGGCAGTAGGGCAAACCGGGCCAGGACCTTATCAGTGCCTTAAAAAAAAATCCAGTCGGGAACTCCAGTTAGAGGGCTTGGCATGTCAGCAACTTTCTCACCTCCACCAGTTGTGCTGGACGTCTTTCAGCCGCGATCACGAGTGAGCCCTCAAGGTTACAAGACGTCTCGTCTAGGAGCTTTCTGACGGAGATGCGGCAACTGAATGTGAAACAGTAGATGCAAAAGGTCGGCAGGCTTTGCAGCCGCGGTCTCCGAGCCAGGAAGTCAGCGGTATTCCTCCGCTCAATCCAACCACCGGTCTCTGGACATCCTCGGCGGGAGCGACAGTCACTGCATTCAGGAAATCAGTTCAGCTGACGGGAGGGTTCGTGTCCACTCGTCCCTATCCGCCGGCATTAAGAATTCTAGATTCGCATTAAAAACAATGACTATATGTCTTGAAAACTATACCTTTTCTATTGTGAATACAGTTTTCGAATTGCGTCTTGTTCGCAGTATTGTACTGCAGCTGGTTCCCCTACTCCGCCAAATTAAACCAATGGGATCGATTATGGTAGAAATGATCATGTGTATAAGACAGTGAAAATCTGTAGGCTAGCTCATTCTAAGTCCAGTCTGTTGTGAGTTCACCTTCAGAACTTGTGTGTATAGTACGATTATAAATCATAATAGCAATGGCAAGTGAAGCGAAAAGGCCAAAAGTCCGTTATTATTTTTATCAGCCAAGTTGGGAACAAGAGTACTTCGTTACTCCGATTGGTGATGTTTGCACGTGTCTGGTGTGTGCACATGTGTTTCCGAGCAATAGAAAAAGCAATGTGCAAGAGCATTTTCAGCAACATCACGCTTCCCTTGATGTGGATTTCCCAAAAGGCTCCACTGCTCGAACATCAGAAGTTGAAGCCTTGAAATTGCAGCTTCAGAAACCCACTTCAGTTGATGCCACTACGATTGTTGCTAGCGATTCGAATTCAACGACAAGATTATCTTTCAAAGTAGCGTACATATTGGCCAAGGCAATGAAACCTTTCGACGATGGGGCTGTAATAAAAGAAGCAATGACTGAAATAGCAAATGAGCTGATAAAAGACATAGACGTCAGGGACAGTATACCATCGAAGGTGCAAAATACGCCTTTGTCCCGTCAAACGATGACAAGAAGAGTATTGGCCATTTCTACTAATATTGAAGATCAATTGACGGGAGATTTGCGTGGGTGTGAGTGGTTCTCACTGCAACTCGATGAAAGTACAGATGTCAGTGACATAGCCCAAGTCAGTGTTTTTATACGTATGGTTTTTGATGACTACTCTACGACGGAGGAATTGCTTTCTGTGATACCGCTGAAAGGTCGTACAACTGGAAAAGACGTCTTCTCAGCATTAAAAGAAATTCTGACACAGAGAAATGTTCCCCTCGGAAAACTTCTGGCGATAACTACCGATGGCGCTCCAGCTATGATCGGACGACACGCGGGACTGATCGCGCTTTGTAAACAAGATCCGGATTTTCCTGCAGCACTGTTGAATTTCCACTGTATTATCCATCAACAGGCATTGTGTATCAAATCAGTAAATATGGATCATGTTATGCAGCCAGTTGTAAAAATCGTCAATTCAATTCGTGCAAGACCTTTGCAACATCGATTATTTCAAGCGCTGTTGCGAGAAACAGAAGATAAACATAATGATTTAACATTACATTGTGAGGTTAGGTGGTTGAGTCGGGGTAAAGTTTTAGACAGATTTTACCGAGTTTTACCGGAAATCAAAACATTTTTGGAGTCTAGAAATGAAGATGTTGAACAGCTCCATGACCAATCCTGGTTGATGGACTTTGCATGCTGGGTGGATTTGATGAAGCAAATCAACACCTTGAATTTGACCATACAAGGAAAAAACATTCCTATTTGGACATCAATCAGTGCCGTAGAAAATTTCCGCGAACATCTCACCACTTGGGCAGATATTTTTCGTGAAAATGGAATATCTGCGAAGTTTGAAAACCTGAAAAAAAGTGTACAAGAATCGTCTACCGAGAGTGAATTCCGTGGCGAGCGGTTTGCTTGTTGGTTGGAAAAACTTGCAGAAGGATTCCTTCAGCGATTCCAGGAATTTGATGCGATCAAAAAACTTAGGAACTACTTTTTTGATCCTATGGTACAGCAAGATACGACCGATGTTGCTGGAATCATAAAGGAATTATTTCCTACGATTGATATCTACGGCATACGAGAAGAGATGATTTCGATCCGGCACAACGAAGCGTATCGCTTTCGCTTTACAAAATGCTCTGACGTAGATGAATTTTGGACAACGGTTGTAGACAAAACACACGGATACAGTAACCTTTTAGGCCTCTACAAGAGATTGCTCTCGTGTTTTGCCTCTGGTTATTTATGTGAATCGATGTTTTCTTTCAAGACTAACCGACGAAAATCTGGAACACTTGTTGAGGATTTCTACCAGCTCTTACGCGCCCAATTTTCAGGCCTTAACAGAAGATGCCCACGCACAAGCATCGCACTGATGCCTCTGGATTGCCACACCAGCCTTTGTCAGCGCTAAAAACAATCGGCTCTTTTTAGAGCCACTACTATTTTGTCAAAAGATCGTATCGCCAGCTATGACAGTCGTGTCCCATTCCTATGCCCAATGGCCCATGCCTATTGTCCCTTATAATTGGATCGACAGACCTTTCCTCGACCCAGGTAACAAGCTTACCATTATGTGCAGTGGTCGTGGGGTCTTGTGCAGGAAAATTCGACGGGTCGAACACCCTGGGGCTATGTAGACTCGCACGTTTATATGCGTGGAGCTCGCAACGTAGGGTAACTTTATCCAAGCGATATTGACGGAAGGTAGAGCTGTCGTAGACGGTGTTCCTCCACGAAGGCTACGTAGAGATAGCGTGGAAATACAATCAATTAATAATAGGTACATTGGATGAGTCTTGGCTTCCGGGTTGGAGCCGCGTTGATGAACGGTTTGTTGCCGACGTTTCGTAAACATTGCAGTTTACTTCATCAGGGCGAGAGGTAACCTGATACTGGTTACTCCCAGACAGGGTGTCCCTATTTATCCGGAGCTGGAGTCATCGGAGCGTGACGTTCCAGTTGGGTGGAGTTGACCAATCAGGTGGTTTTAATTGATTGGCCAATCAATTAAAAAAATCGAAATTCAAAAACATCCCAACAACATCAATAGGGATAAAGGATATCAGACCCACCCAATTTGGGACGCCATCCTCCCGGTTTTTTAATTGATTGGCCAATCAATTAAAACCACCTGATTGGTCAACTCCACCCAACTGGAACGTCACGCTCCGATGACTCCAGCTCCGGATAAATAGGGACACCCTGTCTGGGAGTAACCAGTATCAGGTTACCTCTCGCCCTGATGAAGTAAACTGCAATGTTTACGAAACGTCGGCAACAAACCGTTCATCAACGCGGCTCCAACCCGGAAGCCAAGACTCATCCAGAATCTACCTGCGGAAGCCTCAAGGACCTTAATAGGTACATTATTCGTAACTTGAAGCTAGATTGAGTTTTCCTTTGAGTTTTGCGTTGTTATTTTCCCCGCTATTTCCGCTTAGATGTATCTGTAAAATGTAACTGTAACGGGCGTGCTGGAACGTCACATTACCCAAGGGCGGAAAGCAGGCGATTTTGACATTTGCGAAGGTGACGAGCGTAGCGAGGGCGTACGTCACACGAGTCAAACTTGCCTTCCGCCCGTGGTGCACTCGATACTTTTTGTCTTGTTGCCCCTTCAATCCACACCTTTTTATGCACGTTGCCCGCTCGAAGCGGGCCGTCGCGCGCATCGCTGGACTGGAAGAGTTCGGATTCCGCCCGCAGTGCATGCATGAAAAGACGTGTTTTCAAGAGGATTTGGACAAAAAAAAGAAAGATTTTAACGGTTAAACGTTCAACGGGCGTTCATGAATTCGGGCATAAAAGCTATATTTCCGTATGAACCCAATTTGTTAGGTGCAAATTCGCATTAGCATATGCACGAGATGAGATATAGGGTAATGTTGCTATCGATGGACCCCCTAAGCAATGTTGGTCATAAAAATTGCAGTTTGAGTCGAAAATGCAAAACCACTGGTGGATGTTTTCTTTGAAACCTATTCTACAGAGCAGTCACCGAGTGACCGAGGTTATTGTTAATCTCGGATTATTTATTATTGCTTTTCTGTTTTTTGAATTTGATCTATTCATGGCAACCCTGCTCCATGAATGGACCACCCCACCTCCTTCGATGGACCACTAAAAATAATGAACATAAAACCATATAATGACCCAATATGTTGGTGTGAATGATGAATTGCTAAAGGATAAGTAGATTTTTGAGATTTTTATTGAAATAGCACTCTCAAATCTTATAGAATGGATTTTAATTGCTCAGTAATAGAACGTAAGATGGACTTATACTTAAAAACTATTACTGACAAAATAAAAGTAATATTTCTTTTTAATTTCACACGACTGCGAAAAACTGCAATATGAACTAGATAAATATCTGTTTAAATGTTTATCAGTTTCACCACAGACAAAAATGAAGCATAAAATTCTTTGATTTCACACCTCTATGAATTTCAAAATAATCTTCAAGTATTTAAAAACAAGATAAAAATACGTTCAAATAAATTGTGGGTCAACCACGATAGATGCTCTCAAAGCCGTCTTACAAACTGAAAAAAGTAATGCCTTCCATGCTGGTCCATTCATAGCGCTGTTGCCCGGTCCATCCATGGAAATTCGCATTGCAACACCATAACCTTATCCTATTACCACAGGATGAAAAGATACGAAAAAAAGTTTCGGTATCATTTTAGAGAGCGAATTATAAGCTTCAGAACCATCCAACACGATTTACGAAAAATCACCAATACAAGGGTTCAAACACGTTTGCAAAATTTGGAAAAATAAGATCAGGAAGGGTAAATTCCTACCTCACTCAATTTAAGCACACCTATGGCACCCATGTGACTGTTTTTAACATGGCCACTCTTTGGCCACTAGTAGACTTGATTCGCACTCATAGCAACGCCAAGCACCAACACATACCTGAGATATACCACCGGTCCATCGAAGGCAACGGTCCATTGATAGCAACCTTACCCTAGGTTCTATCGATATAAGTTTCAGCGTAGTGCAAGCATGGGGACTCACACTATGCTTGGTAAAGGCAAGTAACAAGGCAACGGTTCGAATGGGTACCATGCCCAATGCCATGTACGAGTATAGCGAGTCTAGTGAAGCTCCAGCTGCGAGGTAAGCCGTGATTGGAACTTTGGTTCGCAAGCTGCACCAGGCAAAGCGGGACCGAACTAGACCAACAGAACCTGAAGGATCTTGGAATACCATACGACGAAATTCATATACCTAGTTTCATCTAATCTAGACGAATTCTAGCATCAGCGGAATACCTTAATGTGAAAACTTTGGGTGAGAATAACATGGTCCAGCTGCCATGTCGAGACCCCATGAAACTTGAAACTCTAGAAACGTTGTCGATCCTCAACTCAACTCCGAGCTCCCGAGGGCCGAGCGATTGAGAGGTAAATTTCAATCGGAAAGTTTCTTTTGAAATTAGTCATTAATGTAGCCATCATTTTCACAGACAGCGTTGTGGAGAATTCCAAAACTTACGGGGGCACCACATCCAATTTTTTTTCCCCGCACGACCATTAAAATGTGATCAGTTTTTTATTTATTTTTTTACCGTTTCGACCACAGTAGAGGGCCCCTTTACGGAACTATAAAGGGCATTCCTTTCCATAAAACCATATACTAGAGTGCTAAAATTTCGACCTCAAGTTTGCGATTCGGATTCGCACCTAAAAAAGTCAAAGATTTAACAGACGAAACATATGATTGCGTTTTTTTTTTTTGAATCAAGCATCGTTTTTGGCGTTTTACTCTTGAACCAACAAGAAAATGAAATTTCACCAAGACAAAGTTTCTTTTTGTTTTATTTTTTACTATAAAAAACCATGATTAGAATTTTTTTGATATTTTTGTGAAAAACCAAAATTGAAAAAAAAATGTTAGCATTTTCATCCCATGATCGGTCTATGACCAAACGATGTGTTTTCGAGTCCCTAATTCTACAAAAAAATCAGCGATTTTAAAAATGTCCATCTTGATGATGGATGATGATATTTAAGATCACCATACGACCTTCAAAAATGTCGGAAAAATATAAAAAAATTAGAGGCATCATTTTTGACCAAAACGAACCAAAAAATCCATTGGGCATCGAAATCCCAGAGAGTCACGCTCATGAGGGGTCGGTTTGACGTGGAATGCCCCAGATATATATGTATCCTCTCAGTGCTGTGTAATTTTCAGAGTGGGAGATCCAGGCGTTATTTTTTTATGGCCCAAAATGTGTATTACGTTGATAAATCCTTTTATCGTGTAATATTTTCGGCAGACTACTTAAATATTTAGAATTCAAGAGTGGGTTTTTCGGTTCAAATAATATCTTTAATCATGTATTTTGGGCCAAATTATATTGCTTCAACTTCAAGTTTACTAATTATTTCAACCAACATTGAAAATTCTGCAACTATAGGTCCAACGAATACTCATAATCCACGTAAGTCTTTTCTATTTCCGAAGCATTTTCGTAACACAAAATATAATCTCTTACGTGGATTATCAGTATTCGCTGGACCTATAGTTGCAGAATTTTCAATGTTGGTTGAAATAATTAGTAAACTTGAAGTTGAAGCAACATAATTTGGCCCAAAATACATGATTAAAGATATTATTTGAACCGAAAAACCCATTTTTGAATTCTAAGTACTTAAGTAGTCTGCCAAAAATATTACACGATAAAAGGTACTTATCAACATAATACACATTTTAGGCCATAAAAAAAATGCCTGGCACTCCCACTCTGAAAATTACACAGCACTGAGAGGATACATATATATCTACATCTGTGATTTTTTTCAGATTGAAAACAAAATGCATTTTTCCGCAATCTCTGATTGTTTCGGGAAAGGGAGACAATTTAATGTTCAGCGATCGAAAATCCCGATGCCCTATTTTTTTTAAAAAACTATATTCTTTTGCAAAGAAAATGAGCCCAAGTTGATCTCCCTATGACCAACGAAGCCGGAGTTATGATTTAAAAAAAAAAAAAAAATGCGCCCAAACGAAGGGGTTGCATAACTTCGAAAATATTGAGAATAAAAAAAAAAGCTTTGGCGAGTATTTTTTTTTCATGGTGAACTACTTTTTCTGAGATCGACGTCAAGATCGGAAAAATTTGTCCTAAAAGCCTTGATCACTTGATATGGAATTGCCCAGCTACGGTTCCTCCACTTTTTATGTGTTTTTCCCATTTCGGCAATTCCTCCATACGTTTCAAGCGGTTACACCCGTTTTTTTGCAGAACTTTCAGGCTCCATGTCGGATGCGCTCGAACTATATTAATAACTTTTCTTTTATACTCCAGCGGAATATTGTCCGTGTACGGTTTTGCCCTTTTCTCCTCCGGTTCATAATCGTCAGAATCATCTTCATTGTCAGACAGAGGTTTTTCAAAAGCGTATTCTTCGTCCAGTTCATCAAACTAAATTAGTTCCTCTTACGTTACAAACTTTTTTTTCATGTAACGTTTCTACAGTATAATGGAACAAGTCTTCTGCTAATAACATTCCCTCTTCAGTAATTACCTCCGATGGTGTGGGTGCGACAAGATTATTTTGTGTGAGGATCTGCTCGTAATATACGAGGGCATCTTTCAAGCGTACTTTTGAAACTTCACTGCACAGGGAATCTTCAATACCATCTCCAGCCGTCGAAGGACCAGGCAGATTGTCGTCCTCCACGTCCGACATTATAATCTTCTTTAATCTATTATCGTATGTTGAAAAAAATCATGCACCACGCCAAGAAACACTATCTGCTGCTCTGGAAACCAACGGTCAAATGCTACTTCGAACAGGCGTCCCTTTCCACCCGTCCTGGAATACCCACGAATCCTTTGTGCTAGAGCAGCTGTGCACGCTTCGCAGGAAGTAAATCGTGACAAAGGCAAATGATACACACAGAACTGTTTTTCGGAATAATGACGGATTCCGAAGAAACCGTGATATTCAAATACTTCATCACATTCAATTTTACTTATTCCATTGTTTACAGTTATTCTTCTATTTATATTTCTATTAATCTACAAGGTGTTGATATTATTGCTGGATATTATTTTTGTCGCTTATTCGCAATTTCAAACAGAAGATAATTGGAAATGAGACGTGCGTTTTTACTGGAAATTATAATTATATTACTGTAAATTACTACAGGCTTGATGATTTTTATATTTCAATTACATTAGTAGGTATAAATTTGTAGAAAAAAAATAAAATAAATGAAAAAAATAAAATAAAATATAGTGCCCGAAGCGAGACTCGAACCTGCGTCCCTGCGATTACTGGGCACGAACACTGCCGGGTGAGCCACGAGTCCTGCTCGACATATGAAACTGCTTTAGTGCCTATCTAACGCTCGGAAAAACTTTAAAGTCGATTTTCTCGAGAATTTCTGAATATGGCATCGAACGGCTTTGGGAAATTATAGTTCGAGGCCTGAGCTTCACGTACCATAAGTGGGAAAAATTACAAAAATCCGATTGCCGTAGGGTCCCCTGTATAGAATAAACAGAGAATATTGAGACTATTTGTGTTGTCGACTTTTTGACTCAGATGTGTACTGCGTTGTGAGAGACCCACAGAGAAGTGGAGAGTCAACCTCCGCAACTATTTTATACTTTACTATGTTGACCAACAATAACATCACGTGTTGTTCCCTATTTTGAACATTGAATAGTTGTTTCTAAAACCGCCCCCAATCAATTTGCCTGGATATTTTATATGACGTAGTGCACACTTTTTTGAAGCTATGAAATAAGTTTGGAGAGGGTATTATCTCGTTGAGAGTTCAGAAAAATTGAAAGGTGTAAAAACCGAGACAGCAGAGAACTGAAAGTCTGAAATTCGTCGTATGGACAACAAATGTCTCACTTTCTGACATCTAGATCTTGTTCTAACTCTTGAAGATGTCTTCAAGATCTCTACTGTCTCGGTTTGTACGCATAATAATTTTTTTTAGCTCTCAAGAAAATGATACCCTCCCCCAACTTTTTTTCATAGCTTCAAAATAGTGTGATTACGTCACATAAGATAACAGGGTAATTTGATTGGGAGTGATTTTCAGAAAACAGCTATTCAATGCACGAAATAGCGAACACTTGTTCGTGATGTTATTATAGTGAATTACAGTTTTGTATAGTAGCCTGGATAATAAGCTTCGAAATTAGCACTAGACGAACCTCCTAGCTTGATTCAGTCCCAAGATATTAACAAACAAACAAAAAAAAAACACGTTTCGTGAAATTGTTAAAAAATATTTTTTTCCCAAATCGTTCTACCTCACTTGTTTCCTAGTGGAACAACCAAACCATATTTTTTGTAATGCATGTATTGTTTGGCATGATTTCCGTGTTTTTTATGCCTATAGTAAGCGGCACTGAGGTGACCTTTCACAAAGCCAAAATTAGGTGGCAAAAATGTGAATTTTCAGGGCCGAACCTAGGCACCGCTGTCACCAAAGTGACCGATTCATTCATTTGCACATTGGTGACGGTCATCAAAATGACCACAAAACTTCTATGTTTTTTACACTCAAAGTTATTCCCGTCATTGTTACCCAATTTGTGTTTGCGATATAATTTGGATCGCTCGGCATCAGTTAACATTTTTGACGTACTCGTTTCCTTTACTCGCGGGATAACTGACCATAATACACATCCGGTCCTCTTGTTTATGTTAAAACAAAAAACTTTAAAACCTTACATGCCTTCTACATTCGACTCGCGTGACGATTTTCTGTAACAGAAAACGTTACATCTGTTGCTCAAAATGTTAAATCTGCCGATCGAGCACCCATACCCGCCACCTACACTTTCTAAATACCCCAAAATGGAAACATTTCCAATGGTAATAGATACATATACACATACGGTCGTTTGTACTTGGCATATTGAATGATCAATGTTCAATAAGACTGGATGATCAACTGACAAAGAGCTCAGCATATCCTGAGGGTTTGAAAACCTTATTTACAGAGGGGACGGGGTGGGGTCGGGGATCGTTACGCGTTACGCGTTACGCTGGTGCAAGGAGTGGGTGGGGGGAGTCGCGGCGGCGGGTGCTACGGAGGAGAGGTTCGTGGGATGAGGGTGGGGGGGGGGGCAGGTCCATACGTAGCACACCGAAAAGGCCGTTGGTGAGGCAAGGTCGCATAAACTTCTGCACAGGAAGCGGCTTGGTCTTTGCTACCATTCCCAATTACGATTGCTACGATTATAAATTATTATATATTTTGTATGAGAACATTTACATTACATAAAACACAATGGTGAGAAAATTCAAAGATTTATTCAATTTTCATTGATTATTCGTTTCTTTCGATACTAATCTTCCAAACATAGATTTTCAAACCAGCTTTTAGCCATGAGCTTAGAGCGTTTTAAGAGTTTCTGCTAAACGCGTTTCAATTCTAATTGTCTCTCAGAGGCAAGTTTATATATTAAAGTCTTTATGTCTGCATTTTTATATATATGTCACACATTGGAAGAATTAATAGAAACCGAGATTTCGAGAATCGGAATTTCAAAAAAACTGAAAATTAGAGAATCCTAAAATTTGAAACTCGAACCATTCACCTTTTCAGTAAAATCGATTTCGGCTCAGCGGTTTCCGACTTTAGAAACAATGATCGAAAAACGATCTTAGTCGACTTGTCAGTTTTTGATGAAAGTCGATTCAGATTGCCCACTCTACTGAGAATCTATAAAGCGAAAGTTTATGAAACCGATGTAGAGAAGGATATAATACTCCACCTGCAACTGTGGACTATCGATAGCAGCAGGAAGCAGTAAGCAAGCAGTAAGCAGTGAACCGTGCAGAAGCTGATGTTTTTGATTATGTTTATATAGGGTAGACTGGGGACGGTTGTAACAGGGTACGGTTGTAACATTGTTAAGGGCATGCTGGACTCAGTATTTCCGTATTTAAAAAATAATGACGCCTGATATGAACGGGGGGGTGTTTAATGGGTTCCTTCGACGATTTTTAATCAAATTGGTAGCTGCATGAACGTGTATCTCACCAAAATCGAGTAAAATAAGGCTTTTTTGTTTCGCGAAGCGTGGGGACCGTCACTTGTTTTCACTGATATCACCGACTACGCATCACAAGGGTGGAAACGAACCATTGAGCGCCCTCAGGAATATAATTCCACTCACATATATCGCAAAACTTGTTCATTTCACTCAACGATGAAGACGAAAAATTGTTTCCAAAAAAAGACTGTAATTTTTCTCGGTATAAAGCACCGGCCGCGGCCATGTTGGATCGTTTCGCGTTGCGTGTCGGGCCGAGCAGCGCTTGCCAACCTTCGTCTCGCGGTCCTGCGTTTCACGAACCGCCGTTCCTTGTTCAGCGCTATGACAGCTGAGCGGGAATTCAAACGGAAATAATTCGGAATAATAATAGTTATAACAAATGTATGATATGTATAAGTTGTAAAAATTTGTAAATTAGTCTAATTGTAAGTAGTAATGTATTAGATGAAGTTATGGAGACGGAAACCATGTAACCCCGAGGGGAACATTAAATAAACATACATAAGCATACATAAACATACATAATAGTTATAACAATGCATTGTTGTTGTTATTATTATTATTATTATCATTATCATTGTCATTGTCATTGTCATTGTCATTGTCATTGTCATTGTCATTATCATTATTATTATTATTATTATTATTATTATTATTATTATCATTATAATTACAATTTCCGAAATAATAATCATAACAATTATTATAATAATAATTATTATTATTATCATTGAAAAAAATTTACTCGAAAGTGGTGAAATTTGTGAATGAAAATGAAAACGTATGCGTCATTTTTTTTTTTCTACCAACACTGAAATCCTGTGAAACGCACAGAATAATCAAATTTTGATGGCGGATGATTACAGCTAACAACATTCCTTCTCCTTCTTTTATTCAGGCATTATCGTAGTTTATGTATGAAATAATAATAATAATATTAAAAAAAAACATCATATTTATAAGATTTTATCCAAACGAAAATATTCGACCATCAAGAGGTGATGAAAAGTTATTTTTATATTTTTTAGTTCCTGAAACACGTATTCCTTATGGGAATGTCTGATGTTAATCATCAAAATCCTGATAAATAATCTAATTTTGTGAAAAAATCTTGTGTTACAACTGACACTGGGGTTGGGGTCAGTTGTAACACTTTTCCGATTTTTTTTTGACAGGCTCATACTTTTTTTTCTATTTATGCTAGAGAGTTCTACTTAGCGCCATTTTGTCGGCGATTGAATGCTCTTTGCTATGTTATTTGGAGCATTGATGTGTTCACTGTAGTTTGAGCTCAGTGAGGGCAAAACCGAAAAATGTTACAACCGTCCCCAGTCTACCCTACTCGATATTTTATGTTTTATGTACGAATTGGTGTTAGGGTATCCGCTTTCTCTTCCCTATAGCTCGCCACTGACATGTTTAATTTGGAGCAATCAATCGACACCAGTGTCCACGACAATATTGCTGCACGCTTGCTTATTTTTTGGTACAAAAAAGGAGGAAAAGAGTGATAGTGATAGAGTGATCGGAGAATAGTAAAAGAAATATTCTTCAGCTTCCTTTCACTCTCTCGGTTTCTAATACATGTACATACATACATACATATTACTGGCCGTCCACGTTATTCTCTTTACTATTGAGACGTAAAATCGGTACACTTGGCGTTGACCCTACTGAAAATTTCCAGGTGGAAATCTATGGATGAACCTATATGGTCTTCCTATAGGAATTTCGAACTGTAAATCCACTGGATTCTATGAATTTCAGCATGGAATCCTACAAATATCCAGGTGAACTACTATGTTTATTAACAAGATGCAGGTGGATATTCAAAATATAATCCAATACACATAGGATTTTACCTGGATATTTGTAGGATTCCATGCTGAAATTCATAGAATCCAGTGGATTTACAGTTCGAAATTCCTATAGGGAGACCATATAGGTTCATCCATAGATTTCCACCTGGAAAATTTCAGTAGGGGACTTACTTTATCTCATGTTGAAAATGAGGGACAGAACAAGCTTGGAGATGTTTTGGGTCCGAATACTTCGACATTTCTACTTACGATACAAATCGTCAATGTCGCGGGTGTTCCGATTTTATGTCCCAATAATAATAATAAGTATTAACCTCAAGCACCTGAGACGAGGTTCACACGGGACATCTTTGCGGCCTATAGTTACTACGGATTGAATCTCTGATTCGGCATATCTGAAACGACCATACATGGAGTGGTTCAATGTACAGATAAGAATCTCGGGAACACTCATCTTTTCTCTCTTGGTAAGAACGAAAATAAGACGTTCATGACAGTTTTATGGCATATAAGATATCACCCCGGACAGTAAAAAATAAAAACCACTTTCCAGTGAGTTTCAATTGACCAGCTTTATGATTTCTTTCCAATCGAATGTTCAGGTAATTGGAACGATCGAATTCCACCATATTTATACTATGAGCTTGATTATTCAGTAGGGGCCGTCCATAAATTACGTAACGCACTTTGGGGGGGGGGTCTGGCCGAGCGTTACGGAGCGTTAAATGGGGGGGAGGGGGTCAAAATTGCCCAAAAAGTGCGTTACGTAATTTATGGACGGCCCCAGTACTAGTCTATTTTATTCATTTTATTCACTTTAGTTATTCTATGTTATTCAGAACTATTCACGATGTCGAAAATAAGAGTATTTACCATTTTAAAGAAGCACAAAGAAACATAGTACCACAGAAATCTTCCTCGTCATCAAATTTGATTTCCATAGGAAATTGTTTTCTCGCGACTTCCACACAGAGGTATAAAATACAGGAGTGCTTTATCTTGAGTTATTGATCGTACGAGTATACACTGTTAAAAAAATCTGTATGAAATTTAATACACATTTGTTGGAAGGATTTTCGCAGATACAGTCTATGAAAATTCAAATACGATATGAAAATTGATAGAGTGGTATTTTAATAATAAATTTACCGTGTAGTAATATTATTATGGATGTATATTTTGTCAATCGTATGTATGGAAACTTTCAACCAAAAAAATGTGGAATTAAGCTGCATGTTCGGAAAATTTCTCTGCAGGTGTTTAATTTCCAATATCGTGTGTATTAAATTCTGCATTGATACATGAAATTTGATGTGCGAGTATGAATTTCGCTATACAAGGCTATGCGTGATCATTACATATAACTAGTTTGTGAATTTCATATCACAATTTGTATTGTAAATTTGTTGTAAATTTAAGATCTTTTTTAACAGTGTAATAGTATATTGTGCACCAAGGGAGCAAAGGACGTTTTCGCTCCCTCGGTGGATACCCCCCTCGCCTTCGGCTCGGGTGGCAAACCCACGCTCGGGAGCGAAAAGGAAACTGAGCTCTAACCCGAGTAGAAATTTGGTCAGACTAGCCTGCCGTTCCACCAGGCCCTAATCAGGTTGCAATCAGGTGTGCCACATGGGGTACAATTGATGGGGCCCTGGTCAGGGTAGCATCAGGCATGCCTCGCTTAGGCTCGCGTGATGTGGCCGTGATCAGGTAAGCGTCAGGCACGCCTTAGTAACGCGTGCCTTTTGAGCCCCTAGTCAGGGCGACCCCAGGCATCCTTTACTAAGGTGTGCCTGTTGGGTCACTGGTCAGAACAGCCTGATAGGGCCCTTACGGTGGCGTGCCCGTTGGAACCCTGGTCAGGTTGACCTCAGGCATCCCTCACTGAGGTGTGCCTGTTGGGTCCCTGGTCAGAACAGCCTGATAGGGGCCGCACTAAGGGTGCCTGTTAAATCCCTGGTCAGGTTGGCCTCAGGCGTCCCTTACTAAGGTGTGCCTGTTGGGCCCCTGGTCAGTACAGCTTGATACGGCCCTTATTGAGGCATGCCCGTTGGAACCCTGGTCAGGTTGACCTCAGGCATCCCTTGGTGAGACGAGCCTGTTGCGCCCCTGTGCAGGTTGATATCAAGCATCCCTTGCGGAGGCAAGCCTGTTGGGATGCCGATCGGATTGGCCCCAGGCATCGGTTACTCAGGCATGCCTGCTCGGCCCCTGGTCGGGTTTGTACCACGCATTTTTAGTACGGGTTTCACGCCACAGTATGATTAATTGAAAATAAACCTTTATTCGGTGAAGTTAAAACCTGCTGAGACCACGCAGGATAATCATTTAGATGAGTATATGAAGCACTTACTAGTAATGGGTATCAAAGTTTTCACAATATCTAATAAGTAGTTTGGCGTAGTAGGTAGGGCGTGCGATTAGTAATGCGAGCGAGCGATAGGTCCAGGATCGAAACCCGGTTAGGTCGAAACAATGCGAAGTTTTTCTGAAGTGAAATTGCGTTCTAGCGTTGGTATGCGGCCGAGTATGAGTGGTTTAGCTTACTCAACCCATAAAATTTTTATTTAATCATTATTTTTGTAGCATCGGATGATACAAACACAAATCCACAAATATGATCAGGGCTTGATCAGGGATTGATCAGGAATCTTGATCAGGAAGCTTGATCAGGAAGCTTGATCGGGGCCTGATCAACAAACCTAATCAGGACCTGGCTGTAAAATACTGATCAGAGCCTGGCTATAGAACCTGATCAGGGCCTGGCCGTAATCCTAGAATTTTGCGTTACATTACTGATCAGGGCCTGACCAGGCAGCCTAATAAGCACCTGATCAGGTGGTAAGGTTTGCTTGATCATGCCCTGATTGTGGCCTGGCCGAAATTTCTACTCGGGAACGTGCTTGTTGGGAATAAAAGATTATTATGATCAGCCAAGCGACGAAATTACAAGCTGATTTACCAAAAATAATTGAATGATTGTCAGCTGTGATGCGTGCCGACAAGGTAACTATACTTGGAAACGTAGATGTGTAACGATTCTGAGCGGCCAATTATATTCCAAGTTAATCAGTGGCTAGTATAATTGTTTAGTTAATAAAGTTCCTCAGGCTGCGTTATTACGTTCTTTCCTAAGCTCGTGACTAGAAAATAAAAAAAAGCCGTATTTTCGAATTCGCCGCTCGCCTGGGGATGTTTTTCACAGTGTGCAATGACCTCACAGTGCATTTACTCGCTATTTTACCTAATGAATAGCATACTAATTAGGCTTATTGTTCAGACCAACTACGCTATACCTACTAACGAACACGCGAAAGTATACCGTGGACGTCTTGGTTGCGTAATCGGACTACTGCTCTGATTCTTATTTGGTTTAAAATCCGCGTTTGCATCCTGCTCAAAGAAAAATATCACTCCATTAAGGACGGTAGTATACCCTATTGGGGCGAGTACTTTTGTCCCGTTTTCCGGTGATATCTTAATTACAAATTGACTTACTTGCTCAATTTCAATGTGTATATGCCTGTCCTAATGTAATCAGACAATCTTGCATTATAGTAACAAGTTGGTAACGAACAAAAAGCCTCTGATAAATCCTGATCACCAAAATATATTAATATCACTACTATTAATATAGGGCATATAGGTATATAGGCCTGTTGGATAACATACAGGCATAAAAAGTAAGGTTGTGTTGGCGTATACATAGTAGGGTGGCCCTTATTTGGGGGTTGGAGAAATTTCGTCCACGACGCCCCCCAACTCGGTTCAAAATGAATAAATAAAAATCTGAGTGAAATTTGAGCTCTCTAGCTCAATGGGAAAGGGTGCCCGTAAGCCCTTACTTTTTCCCATTTGATTAACATAGGATTTTTGACTGACAGAATTCATTTTTTTCTTCCAAACCTATCTTGCGCTGGAAAAATCTGTCTCTCCGTCTTTTCATAGCATCATAGTGTGTAATCATGTACACATTTTTTCAGCCATCTGCAATGGCATTTAACACAGTAGCGGCGGCCGACAGAGACTGATTTTATCAGATAACTGTTTATCTATATCATCTATAACCATTTATCTATCCTCAAAGACTCGCATCATCTTTTCATTGGGGGTTTGCGCGATTTATACGAAATTCAATTGAAAATCATAATTTCTACAACCTCTCATTCATCACAACAATGAAGCTCAATTTATTCTTGAAGAGTAAAAATTTTTTTTTGTTAAAATCATATCAAAATCATGATTCCTAATTACATTCAGTAGATATTGTGTCAAACCCCAATGAAAAGACGATAAGAGTCTTCGAAAATTGATAGAACATTAATTTTAGAATATCAGCATCTGTCGGCCGCATCGGCTGTGTAAAATGCCATTTCAAATGGCTGACAAAATTTGTACATGATTACACACTATGGTACTATAAAAAAACGGAGGGACAGATTTTTTCCCAACGCATATGTAAAAATAGGCGGTTTTGGCCGTCTGCTGAAAATGAACAAAATACGCTATTTCTCAATGAATTGGGAAATGAAGAATCATTTTTCCACTAGTGACCCAGAACTACTTCTGACCACTGGTGATGACAAAACACGCAAACTATTTCTCCACTAGTTGAGAAATGGTTTCATTTCTCCACTAGTGGGGAAATGGTTTGCGAGTTTTGTTCATTTTCAAGAGACGGCTAAACTCGCCTAATTTTACATATTTGTTGGGAAAAATATCGTGTGCACCTCGTGGGCAATGACGATTCTGAGTTCGTGTGATATCCGCACTCGCCTTCGGCTCGTGTGGCTATATTCACACTCACTCGGAATCGTCATTTTTGCCCACGAGTTGCACAATATACTATTCCAGCGAAGATAGGCTTCGAAGAAAAAACTGAATTAAGTCAGTCAAAAATCCTATGTTATTCAAATGGGGAAAAGTGAGTGCTTATGGCACCCTTTCCCATTGAGCTAGAGAGCTCAAATTTCACTCAGATTTTTATTTATTCATTTTGAACCGATTTGGGACACGTCGCGGACAAAATTCCACCGACCCCCTAATAAGGGCCACCCTAATACATAGTTGCAATAAACGCCCTCGTGTTGCGCTTAACTATCGCTAGACCGCGCTGACAGTCGTATACGTGCAAACATTTCACACATACTCGTATCGTGCACGTATGTTATCCAACTGCCCTATGGGTCATATTAATATCCAAAAAACGTTTATCGTGACCTTCCGGCACGGAGCATGGCTTTGACTTCTATGCGCACGTTCCACTTTTCCGCTGAGCGCGTCGCTCTCAACATCTTGTGGCGCGCACAGGTTTGATCGCTTAGCTATACTTCACGTGTCGCCCTCAGATTGCAGATATAGCTGTTCAGAGATTAAAGCGAACAATTTTTTTATTTTTATTTTTTCATGTCTGTCGTTCTGTTTATATTTTGTCACATTAGGCATAGGAGGAACTGGTATGTAATATAATATCATGATGATATAGAAAATATAACATGTATGTGGGGGATGTCCACGTCAATTCACCTAGCCTCCAGACCACAACATTTTTGTTTTGCTTCGTGATTTTTTCTGTTGTTGTCCTTGCTCCAAAATATTTTTTTGAATTTTCTCAGATTTTTTGGCCCAACCTTTTCTGAGTTATGACTTTTTTTTAACCGAAGAAGGACCTTTTTTAAAAATCTAAAGAATTCACAAGAATTGTATGACTAACGAAGAACAGTCTCCCTTGCGAGAATGTGGGACAAATTTGCCTCATATTCCTTTCATCTAACCAAAACTGATTTTTTTTTTCAAGAAAACGACTTCCAACCATCCATAGATGTATCAAAACTATTTTTGAACTGTGCGAATGAAGAAAAACAAGCGGGTTTGGGCTGACTATGAGCCAGCCTTCGAACTTCCCGTTATTTATTTTTTTCTCAGCTATTTTGAAATTTCTAAATCTGACCTCAGATTCGTGATCAGCGGTTCAAAAAACCTTCGAGTACAAATTTCCGTAAGATTTCGAATGTTTTTAGTATTTTTCCAGCAAATCGGACTCGCCATTTTGAATTTCGCTAATCTGACTTCAGATTCGTGATCAGTGACCCAAAAAACCTACGAGTACCAAGTTTCATCCGAATCAAAATGTTTTTACATTCACATATTTGAATTTATCGGACGAGGCGAACCAAATTAATTAATTATTGGTACCCACCAAGGAGAGATTCTTCCTCTATTCGAGCGTGCAAACCTTGGTGGGACCGAAAAAAACCTATAGAAAAATCAAATTTTTTATTTTTAATTCCAAATGTTTTTAGTTTTTTTTGCAGCAGCATATCGAATACGCCAAACAAAAATTTTGCAAAACTGACTTCAGATTCGTGATCAGCGATCAAAAAACCATATGGTACCAAATTTCATTGAAATCCGTTGATTCGTTCTCAAGATATCGTCATTTTTGTTGTGTTTTTTAGAATTTTGTTATTTGAATAGTTGAACAAAAAGTACTAATCCGATCGAAGCCACAATGTAATCAGTTCTAAGTTAAGAAAAGCCCCGTCGATTGAACTCAAGTTGATCGAAATCCGACCACGCGTTCTCGAGATATCGCGCGGACAAAAATGTAGTCACACACACACACACACACACACACAGACGTCAAACTGAAAATAGTCGGAGGTGATTCTTTGGACCTCGAAATGTGAAGAATTAGTGAAAACTCAACTTTTCATTTTCGGGGTGATCACAATAACTTCCTTTTTTCTCTGAAAACAGAGAAACGGGAAGTTAAAAATTGAATTCAACTGGTTGTTTACGAGAAATATCAATTCGATTAAGTATTCACTGTGTTCCATAAATAAAGTGTTTCAAAAATTATTCGTTCCAGAGTGTATATCCCAGAAACGATCAGTCACTCATTGCGGAAATAATTCTTTTACGTATTTTATACTTCGCATACAGTGAATATTTGATTGAAATCATACTTCTTATAGAAATTTTTGAAATTCTTGATCAGAAAAATTTCCTGCGACGGCCGGGAATCGAACCCGGGTCTCCCGCTGCCTATCCGGGGACTTACACCACGAGACCACCATGCTCGCCCGCAAATTTTTCTGATCATAGACTCTATCAGTGCGCTTCTTGTAATTGAAGGGAAGGATCTTTTTGCAACACTTGCATGGGAAGTTCGATTTCGCGCACCGCGGAAAGTGTGCGAGGCAGTCGATTACTGCGCTGGGCGGAGAGTGTGAAATAATATAGCAGACGACGGTTTTAGCGTTGAGTAATATTTATTATTCCACGCTAGTCTCAGCGAGACTCTGTTAGCTAGCGCCATCAGACGGGATACTTGGTAACTACGATCGCGTGCGCTACTCTACGCCACGCTCAGGTTAGAGTGCCGAGTGCCTCGGCGGCGAAATCGAACTACCCATTGCAAGGGGTTACAAAAAGTATGGTGTGCAACGCGTGCGGGTTGTCGATCCCCGAATCGTGCGAGCATGTCGACACTCGTCTACGGCTTGTGACAACTCGCCTGCGACTCGTACGCCATACTCTCACTCATCGAGAATCGCCAACTTCCCGCACGAGTTGCACAATATACTAACTCGGTGAGTCTCCGCGCCGTGCTTAAAAAATTTTTTTTTTAATGTACTTGGCGCGAGACTCTACCGAGTCTCTTGATATCGGCACCACAATCAAATTTTAACTTTGCGGGCAAAGTCGTGTACTCAAATATAATAAAATAAAATTTGAGTGTGGTGCCGATAAGATCCTTCCCTTCATACTTCTTATAACTGACCGGTTGAATTCAATCTTCTTTTCATATCCTTTATATCGTATAATTATCTATTAGTTGGATGCTTTGCTGAAGGTAGAATGTAAAAAGTAACACATTACAATCCGCAGAAAGTTGTAAGTGCAGACACGCCCGCTTCTGTTGGTTGACTTAGCGATGTGTGTTAACGACACTTGATCCTCTCTTAAAAAGTTGGTGGGTGAATTTCTCGAAGTATCGAAATGTATTGAGCACATTGTTGTCGGTTTATTCGTCCCGTGATTGGTCGATGACGACGGACCAATCGTGAGAGCTGTCGCGAATTTGACAGTTGCGCGAATTTGACAGTTGTCGTTGTACCGGGGTTATAAGTACCGTAAATAAAATCAGTGCGCTACAGCGCAAACAAATACCAATCGCGCGCGAAGCGCGCGTGCTGCCCTAGTCCCTGTAGTAAAAAGTTGGTGTCACACCCGAACGCGGCCGATGGTCG
The DNA here is from genome assembly GCA_018257835.1 of Euura lappo. Lineage (NCBI taxonomy): Eukaryota > Metazoa > Arthropoda > Insecta > Hymenoptera > Tenthredinidae > Euura > Euura lappo. The sequence continues at coordinate 72,160 of JAEUYN010001407.1, read as the reverse complement.
AATTATCGTTGCTTATTGTTGTCGCTTTATTCGCGCTGCGATTGGCTGCGCGAGTCGCGTTCGGTCTGAGGTGAGCCGAGAGCTAACTGTCACTGCAACCCTACGGCTGAACTGTCAGAACTGTCACTGCGAACCTGACCTAACCGATCAAAAGAATAAACTACACTTTGGATTTAACCTGCGACGAAGAAATTGCGATGAGGACGAAGTCGCGATGCAAAAATGAATCTGCGATGGTAAAATGTGCGACGCTGACGATGAAATTGCGATGCGGAAAAGAATCTGCGATGGTAAAATCTGCGACGCTGGCGGTAGTAAAAAGTTGGTGTCACACCCGAACGCGGCCGATGGTCGAATTATCGTTGCTTATTGTTGTCGCTTTATTCGCGCTGCGATTGGCTGCGCGAGTCGCGTTCGGTCTGAGGTGAGCCGAGAGCTAACTGTCACTGCAACCCTACGGCTGAACTGTCAGAACTGTCACTGCGAACCTGACCTAACCGATCAAAAGAATAAACTACACTTTGGATTTAACCTGCGACGAAGAAATTGCGATGAGGACGAAATCGCGATGCAAAAATGAATCTGCGATGGTAAAATGTGCGACGCTGACGATGAAATTGCGATGCGGAAAAGAATCTGCGATGGTAAAATCTGCGACGCTGGCGATGGTGATATCCGCGATGCTGACGATTAACCTCTCATATAAATCTGGAAGAAATTGCGATGCGGAAAAGAATCTGCGATGGTAAAATCTACGACGCTGGCGATGGTGATATCCGCGACGCTGACGATTAACCTCTCATAAATCTGGAAGAAATTGCGATGCGGAAAAGAATCTGCGATGGTAAAATCTACGACGCTGGCGATGGTGATATCCGCGACGCTGACGATTAACCTCTCATAAATCTGGAAGAAATTGCGATGCGGAATGGTAATATCTGCGACGTTGACGATTAACCTCTCATATTCATATTCATATTCATATTTATATCATATTCATTCTGGAAGAAATTGCAATGCGGAATAGAATCTGCGACGCTGACGATCAACCTCTCATATCAACGGCTGAGAATAGTAACATCGTCGTTCAGAATTCGCTTGGGAAACATCGTGGTTCAGAATTTGCTTGAAAAACATCGTCGTTCGGCATTCGCTTGGAAAACATCGTGGTTCAGAATTCGCTTCAAAAACATCGTCGTTCTGGATTTGCTTCAAAAACATCGTCGTTGAAAAGCGGATTTTGTGGGAAACATTTTCTGAGTCTACGCCAATGCCAGGTACAGGATTAGCAGAAAACAGAGGCTGGTTCACGTGAGAATTACGAGTTTATATTCCTTTATTAAATAGCGTCATTCTAGTGCATATTTTCGGTTAATTTTGATGACTCATGTATCATAAACATTACACTGATCGACAAAAACTTTTTTTTTGGTTATTTTCGATTTCATCACGCAATTTCTGATGCATACATCTAAAATAACCAAAATATTCATTATTTTCTGATAAAATTTGCTTTCGTTTCTTATACGTCCATCAAGAAAGTTTAAAGTGTTTTACTGATTTATAGCTGTATGACTGATTTTGTGTGTCGCTAGGTCAAAAAACTTTTTTATCGATCAGTGTAATGTTTATGATACATGAGTCATCAAAATTAACCGAAAATATGCACTAGAATGACGCTATTTAATAAATTAATATAAATGCTTTGTCGCAATTCTCACGTGAACCAGCCTCTGTTTTCCGCTAATCGTGTACCTGGCATTGGCGTAGACTCAGAAAATGTTTCCCACAAAATCCGCTTTTGAAAGGCGATGTTTTCGAAGCAAATCCTGAGCGACGATGTTTTTGAAGCGAATTCTGAACGACGATGTTTTCCAAGCGAATTCTGAACGACGATGTTTTTCAAGCAAATTCTGAACCACGATGTTTCCCAAGCGAATTCTGAACGACGATGTTACTATTCTCAGCCGTCGATATGAATCTAACAGGAATAGCGATTAGAGAAAGAATCTGCGGGAATTGCAACAGGGAAAAGAATCTACGATGGTAAAATCTGCAACGCTGACGATGGACCTCTCATACGAGTCTAACAGGATTATTGCGATAGGAAAAAGAATCTTCCATGGAAATACCTGTGGCTGACGCTGACGCTGAAGATTAACCTCTCATGTGAACCTGACAGGAATTGCAATAGGGAAAAGAATCTGCGATGGTGAAATCTGCGACGCTGACGATTAACCTCTCATATGAACCTAACACGAATTGCAATAGGGAAAAGAATTTGCGATGGTAAAATCAGCAACGCTGACAATTGACCTTTCATATTGATCTCACATGAATAGCAATAGGTAAAAGAATCTGCGATGGTAAAAACTGTGACGCTGACGATTAACCTCTCATATGAATCTAACAGGAATAGCGATTAGAGAAAGAATCTGCGGGAATTGCAACAGGGAACAGAATCTGCGATGGTAAAATCTGCAACGCTGACGATGGACCTCTCATACGAGTCTAACAGGATTATTGCGATAGGAAAAAGAATCTTTCATGGAAATACCTGTGGCTGATGCTGAAGATGAAGATTAACCTCTCATGTGAACCTGACAGGAAATGCAATAGGGAAAAGAATCTGCGATGGTGAAATCTGCGATGCTGACGATTAACCTCTCATATGAACCTAACAGGAATTGCAATAGGGAATAGAATTTGCGATGGTAAAATCTGCAACGGTGACAATTGACCTTTCATATTGATCTAACATGAATAGCAACAGGTAAAGGAATCTGCGATGGTAAAATCTGTGACGCTGACGATTAACCTCTCATATGAATCTAACAGGATAATTGTGATAGGGAAAATAATCTTTAATGGTAATATCTGCGACGCTGACGAGATGAAATCTGCGACGCTGACGATTAACCTCTCATATGAATCTAACAGAAATTGCGATGCAACAGAAAATCTGCGATGGTAATATCTGCGACGCTGACGATTAACCTCTCATATTCATATTCATATCGTATTCATTCTGGAAGAAATTGCAATGCGGAAAAGAATCTGCGACGCTGACGATTGACCTCTCATATGAATCTGGAAGAAATTGCGATGCGGAAAAGAATCTGCGACGCTGACGATTAACCTCTCATATGAATCTAACAGAAATTGCGATGCAACAGAAAATCTGCGATGGTAATATCTGCGACGCTGACGATTAACCTCTCATGTTCATATTCATATCGTATTCATTCTGGAAGAAATTGCAATGCGGAAAAGAATCTGCGACGCTGACGATTAACCTCTCATATTCATATTCATATTCATTTCCACATCATATTCATTCTCGAAGAAATTGCAATGCAGAAAAGAATCTGCGACGCTGACGATTGACCTCTCATATGAATCTAACAGAAATTGCGATGCGACAGAAAATCTGCGATGGTAATATCTGACGATTAACCTCTCATATGAATCTGGAAGAAATTGCGATGCGGAAAAGAATCTGCGACGCTGACGATTGACCTCTCATATGAATCTAACAGAAATTGCGATGCGACAGAAAATCTGCGATGGTAATATCTGACGATTAACCTCTCATATGAATCTGGAAGAAATTGTGATGTGGAAAAGAATCTGCGACGCTGACGATCAACCTCTCATATGAATCTGGGAGAAATGGCGATGCGGAAAAGAATCTGCGACGCTGACGATTAACCTCTCATATGAATCTGGAAGAAATTGCGATGCGGAAAAGAATCTGCGACGCTGACGATTAACCTCTCATATGAATCTGGGAGAAATTTGCGATGCGGAAAAGGAATCTGCGACGCTGACGATTAACCTCTCATATGAATCTGGAAGAAATTGCGATGCGGAAAAGAATCTGCGCTGACGATTAACCTCTCTGAATCGAAATTGCGATGCGGAAAAGAATCTGCGACGCTGACGATTAACCTTTTATATGAATCTGGAAGAAATTGCGATGCGGAAAAGAATCTGCGACGCTGACGATTAACCTCTCATATGAATCTGGGAGAAATTGCGATGCGGAAAAGAATCTGCGACGCTGACGATTAACCTCTCATATGAATCTGGGAGAAATTGCGATGCGGAAAAGAATCTGCGACGCTGACGATCAACCTTTCATATGAATCTGGAAGAAATTGCGATGCGGAAAAGAATCTGCGACGCTGACGATTAACCTCTCATATGAGTCTGGGAGAAATTGCGATGCGGAAAAGAATCTGCGACGCTGACGACTAACCTCTCAGATGAATCTGGGAGAAATTGCGATGCGGAAAAGAATATGCGACGCTGACGATTAACCTCTCATATGAATCTGGAAGAAATTGCGATGCGGAAAAGAATCTGCGACGCTGACGATTAACCTCTCATATGAATCTGGAAGAAATTGCGATGCGGAAAAGAATCTGCGACGCTGACGATTAACCTCTCATATTCACATTCATATTCATATTCATATCATATTCATTCTGGAAGAAATTGCAATGCGGAAAAGAATCTGCGACGCTGACGATTAACCTCTCATATGAATCTAACAGAAATTACGATGCGACAGAAAATCTGCGATGGTAATATCTGCGACGCTGACGATTAACCTCTCATATTCATATTCACATCGTATTCATTCTGGAAGAAATTGCGATGCGGAAAACAATCTGTGACGCTGACGATTAACCTCTCATATGAATCCAACAGAAATTGGGATGCGACAGATTAACCTCTCATATTCATATTCATATTCATATTCATATTCATATTCATATTCATATTCATATTTTATTTATTTTTATTCATTGAGTTAACGGGACAAAAACCCCTATTACATAGGTATATCAAGGTAGTACAGTGGCGACATGGGTATGAATAACAGAAAAAAGAATAATGAATTAAAATCAAATACAAAAATAACATAACATAAAATAGAATAAAGTAAAGTATGACAGGATAAGTAAAATTATCACAGAGAAAATGCAAGTGGACCACAGTTTAGGAGAATTCCAAAATTTCATCTCTTGCACGCTTACAGAAGGAGTAAAAAGACTGGTTGAAAAAGTCCAGCCAGTTGCTGTGGTTGTTAGGCAAGAGACCTAATCTAGAGACGATTGCTCTGTCATTGAAGGTACCATTAAGTAATATTCATATCATATTCATTCTGGAAGAAATTGCAATGCGGAAAAGAGTGCGATCGTAAAATCTGCGACGCTGACGAGTAACCTCTAATCGTGATGCGAAAAAAGAATTTGCGATGGTAAAATCTGCGACGCTGACGATTAACTTCTCATATGAGTTTGGAATAAATTGTGATGCGGAAAAGATTCTGCGATGGTAAAATTTTGCGACGCTGACGATTAACAGCTGTGAAAGATCTGTGTTGTGAAGGTAATCTTATCAAATGACGTTGATGCAACTTCGATCAATGGCGAATCGTTGATAACATTAGCCATACAGACTGAGAATTGAGGCTGTCAGAATTGTCAGCTGTGAAGAGAAATGGTCAGAAGTGTCAGCTGTAAGAAATAAGTCTGAAGTGAGCTCAGATTGGCCATGATCGGTGGGAGATGAGCTGTGCAGAACTGCGGACCGTCGACTGCCAGGATTGACTGTAAATAAACTGCAAACTGCTATTAATGTTGGAATAAATAAACGTATATATTAGGGCAATTAACGTGGAATGAGGCGCGCGCGCAGCGCGCGCGTGCGATGCTAGTCCTCTCTTAAAAAGTTGGTGGGTGAATTTCTCGAAGTATCGAAATGTATCGAGCACATTGTTGTCGGTTTATTCGTCCCGTGATTGGTCGATGACGACGGACCAATCGTGAGAGCTGTCGCGAATTTGACAGTTGCGCGAATTTGACAGTTGTCGTTGTACCGGGGTTATAAGTACCGTAAATAAAATCAGTGCGCTACAGCGCAAACAAATACCAATCGCGCGCGAAGCGCGCGTGCTGCCCTAGTAAGTTATATATGTCATTGAGGCAGCAACAGTGACGCAACTATCCTGTTATCCTGTTACCGTGGGTACATTATATGTCCAAAGTTCGATGGTGCTATAGTTGACAACTGAAACTATGAGCAGTATCAATTTTCTATTTACATAACCATAACCTGCACCGCACCTGTTATAGTAGTTTATTTCTTGATTGCCGTAGGGATACTTGTAGGTAGACTCATGAGTGTATCGAATTTGCACTTCGGTCGCGCTTACCTACAATCACCTTAAGCGCGACCGAAGTGCAAATTCGGCCATGAAGATGACAGACCATGAACTGTCGAAACGTCGCCTAATAAAAAGTAATGATTCGTAAAAGCATCATTGATTGATACACCCATGAGTCTACCTACAAGTGCATCTGTTATAGTTGAATAGGAGCAACTTTGGATTAATCCGGATTGTCGTAGTAGTAGACGGTTGCTGAAAATGTAGACCATCAAAGGAATTCTAAAAGTAGATCTTGTGACGATCAGTATGGATAAACAGACGATTCACTATATCTAAAGACAAAATAATAAGGAAGTGGCTTGGTGAAGATGCTAAGAGCGCGCATAATCTCGACGAATGCTGTTGCGAATTTAGAAATGAAACTTGATTATCGTGGTAAAAGTACTTTCGCCAAAAATGTTTCGTTTCGTTTCGCATCGTTTGTCACTTCAACACAGAAAATCTTCATGATTTTGAAGAGATAAGATTTCACGGCTATAAAATAAATTGATGGATATTATTATTTTTCTTATTCGAAGAGAGTTTAACATAACTCTCTACAGAGACTATTTCAACAGAAATAATTGAAAACGTCACATTTCGATATTGCAAAAGACTGATTTACAATTAACCATTTACGATTCCATATTCACAGTCTTTACCATCTATTTGTATTTACAATTTTTGTATGAATGATTGTGTGCATACACGAATGAAAATTTGATTTTTTTTATTGACCGATTTTTTGGAAAACTGACTTAAGGATAAAATTTGATGATTTCTTCACAATTTGTTAACGGTCTATGTATGCGAGCGGAATCAGAAGGTACGAACGCATGGAATGACTGTGTATGAATGTATGTACCTATAAATGCCTAGAATGAGAGAGAACGGATTATTGAAATAGAAAGAAAATTAATGCGAATTAGGAGAGCAAAGGTCGATCTCTTCAGTATACTAACGCAGCTTTACTGGCATTAGTTGAGAACCAGACGACTGGACCACTTGGATGGTGAATGAAAATAGTATATTGTATGATAAGTGCGGATGGAAGAAGGATCCGATGAGTGTGAAGTTTGTAACACGAGCGAAGGCGAGCAGCCAGCATTCAGACGAGACGAGTGTGAATGCTGTGCGAGCCGAGCGAGTGATTCAAACTTCACACGAGGCAGATGTCGCCTATCCGCACTTATCGCACACGTTATTTTTTATAACTCCTGCGGGAAAGCTTGATTTGAGATGCAGACGAATAATATCTGACAGCTGAGCAAATGGCCGACCATAACCAACCCGAAGTTAGGCAATAATCTAGGTTGACACATCGCTGCCGCGTGGGGGCGCCAGTTCGCGGACGCTTGGACGTTGCCACCGACCGATGGCGCTTACTGAACGACCACGGTCGTATACACAGGTCGGGCAACGGACGTGGTGGGGGTAGCCCCCGTTAGAGGAGTCACGAGTATTTACATTTTTGACCACTACGGGCCACTGCTATCGCGGGATGTCAAGAAGCGCATGCACCGTTGAACCTACCCCACGATCGTGCCCACGATCCCTCGATAGCAGCGACGCATGTGGCGGCGAGCAGAAATAAAAACCATGCCTGTAACGGAGACTCCTGGCATCACAGCGATGGGTACCCCGTTGCCCGACCTCTGTATACGACCGTGTGAACGACTGACTTATTCCAAAGTGCGCATGCGTGATAGTGAAGAAACGTAGATTGCTTGAAGTGGGCATGCTTGTTGGTGAAAAAATGATGATAATGCACGATGTGCGGCTCCGCGATAGTGAAGAAATATTACTTTTTTTTCACTGATCTGAAAAGGGGCCCTTTCCAAACCAGACACAGGCATCGAAAATCAAGCTTTCCACGCAGGTGTTATAAAAAAACTCTTTTACGAGGTTATTATTTATTTGACATGCTCGAGGTAGCTAATTTCAGAAACAGAGTTGTGTCGCTTCCTCCTTTTCTGAATTGAAACTTGAAATCAGGCTCTCGTGCGTCGCGTGAGCGTCTTATCAACTCCGAGTACAAGATTTGTATTGTACGGGGGCTATAACTATGCTTCCTACGTCGAACTTACTCGCCAACTACATTATAACTTGCTGTTCAATTTGTAGTACGTACGAGCATGAACGTCAAACTCTCATGCATTATGTCTTTCAATAACTAACTGTAGCACCCAGCACCATCTTTCAAGGATACGCTTCTCACTTTTTCACACGTGTCACCTTTCAAAGATGTTGTATATAGCCAAGGAAAACTAGAAAAAGTAGTGTATGGGGCTGCCCATGTCGATTCACCTAGCCTCTAGACCGCAACATTTTTTATTCGTTTCGTTATTTTTTCTGTGGTTGTCTTTTCTGCCACACTTGCATAAAAAACTCACGTCTTTTGCCCTCCTCGACGGGATGGAAGTCATAGTTTTTTTACCGAAGCAATAAACCGGGATAAAAACTTGCCAAGAGGGATAAAAACTTTGACAGGAGGGAGAAAAAACTCTCGTAACCATAGTAACGATATAATAAACTAAGAAAGTGCTGCCCCCAGTGGAGAACACCGTTCTCGTGGTTCTAACCTCACTTTCTCTTGTTTTTAATGCATATGTGGTAGAAAATAACATATGTGCCATGGGAAGGAAGCAGGCATTTTGTCTCGCACATTTTGCAGAACTCGTCTTCACTCTCGGGCGCTCTCACCTTCGGCGCCCTCGAATTGCAACTATCGTTCTGCAAAATCGGCGCTCGACAAAAAACGCCTGCTTCCTCCCCGTGGTGCATAATATTCTATTCACGATTTTCGGTACCACAATTCAGTTAACTTCAACAGTTAGAATATCGAATTGTGGTACCATAGCGTGCCAAAAGATGATCGGCAATCTTTTGGGTTTTCACGAGTAAATTTGCACCGTGTTAGTTACACTTACGCGTCACCTTACAGCCGAAATTATTCCTGACTTCAACATCGTCTAGTGAACGGAGGCCAACGGGGAAAAATTTAGTTCCAATTCTCACTCTTTTGAATGTTGAATACGAATACACATTCCTTACAAACATGCAAATCAATTACGAGTAATGAGTGAGGTGATAAAGACAAACTGTCATTAACTGTAGTCAGTCTTTAACAACCAAGTACCCGCGTCACTTATTTCCACTGATATCAAAGCCTCTGCGTACCGAAGCGAAAAAGAAGATGATAGCGCAATTCCGTATTAAATTCTGAACACCTACATTCCAAAATATCTTTTTTTCACGCAACAATAACGATAAAAATTGTTGTTCTTGCCTAAAATGGTAATGGCCGCGTCGACAGTCCCTCTGATACTTTTCATATTCCTCTTTGTACACTTGTGAATAGAACACTGTATTTTTTTAGAAATTATTCATTTTTTAAATTTTTTATGTAAAAAAAATATCAATTCGTTCCCTTTTTTTGATTCATGAATTATTCTTGCGAATCGAACATTTTATTTTTATAAGAATAATTTTTTTGTTCAAATTTTCATACATACAAAAAAAATGAGTTCTTTTTTCGTCAATTTCTGAATCTATGGTGTAATTTTACTAATATGGAGGTTGGTCGCTTATACAAAAATGCAGACAACCGCTTTACTATTTTGTGAGGTGTTAATTTGTACAATACGACTTGTTGTCAAGTTTTAGTTCGTTCGTCAGTCTCGTTTCCGAGTAATCATCAGTCAAAGTTACGATCTATGGACGCTTATATGGTATAGTGATATAAAAATCACCATCATAAGATCGTAATCGTATCGTAAATTAGTTTGATGATACGTCCCTCTTATAAAAGTAAATGACAATTCGATTACGATCTTATGATGGTGATTTTTATATCACTCAATTGTCAATCATAAGATGGTGATTTTTATATCACTCAATACTAACATTATTTCGTGTGTCAGCCTGTGCCTTTGATGTCTGGTAGTATTTTTGTTGACATTCCTTACGTTTTTCAACTTTTAGTAATGCCAGGACGTCTTCTTTGCTCTGTCCAGCGTTCAATTAATTTTTTATCCAACCATAAAAGACACTAAATCGTCGTCATACTAATCATCATCATGAACATGATATTCATTATTGACTGATCTTACTCAAAAATATTTTTGCTTGCACCTAACCATAATCATCATCATCAACATGATATTCATTATTGACTGATCTTACCCAAAAATATTTTTGCTTGCACCTAACCATAAAAGATACCAATATTTTGTGTGGAAACTTCATTTCACTTTTCCATCTGACAGAACAAAAGACACAGGAAAAATTCAGACTTCACACCGCACGAAGAAGAACGGGCTCAGCCAATCAAAATCAGAATAAATTATCTTACATGAAATCAGCAGATTAACCGCAACAACTATCGCAAAACGATAAATTGTCATCAACTTTTATAATATTGTCATTTACTTTTATAAGAGGGACGTATCATCAAACTAATTTACGATTTTCAGAACAAAGCAGAGGGAAACAGTATAAAAAAAACTTGTAAATTGGGACACTTATTACCAATTCCCATTAAAGAAAACAAAAATTTATTCGAATGTTGAACATTATGCATAGCTAATGAATGTTCTGTGTCTCAGAGGTGGTGCTGAACATTTTGAGAGAGAAAAAGTATGTAACAAACAATCGCTTGTAGGCCGTTGTGCGTATTGAGCAGTCCGTCTCGAAAATCTACCAAGCTTGCACGAATTGCGAAAATTTGTCAAAGGTAATAATTCTAAATCCAATAATAATTTCTTCGAACGTATTCGATTCTACAATAACTCATTATCTTTTGCACCCCTAAACGCTAATTTAGTGAACTTGTAGAGACAACGACCAGGCCCATATTATTTTTTAATTCAGGGGCTGATATATTATCAAATAAATACAGCGTAAAATCCTATTGTAGATTGAATTGCGAGTTATGGACAGCTTTTTATTACTTAACTGACTCACAGGGAGCTTTGAATTATCGCTTGATCAAGAGTCCAGATCTTGGTGCAGAAATCATGTATTCATTTGACAAATTGATGTGAGACAACAATATTTTTGTCTAATCATACCAAATGATGGGACAAGATATACAAAACCAACAGCAATTCAATTCAGATCATGAAACTGCACCCGAAGTACATTTATGTTACATGAAAGTCACAGTGAAACCAGCGGCGTTTCAATCCTCAGATATGTGATGAAGTAGCGACTATTTTTTATGCTTCACATGACGGAGAAATACCTGAATCCTTTGTTGCCAACAGGAATAAGAATAGTAAAACGTTGAAAAAAAGTAAACTCATTAGATCCAAACGTTGAACTTTGGATTCATCCATGATTTTATGCGTGTGGAACACAAAATTAGCACCCTAATTTGCTCCGTATGACTCGCGAATCAAAATAAGCACGTGAGCAGAGATGCATATATGAAATGTAGATTAGGCTGATTAGCTATTCGTGACAATGAAATTAATGTGTTTATATTAGGTCGACGATTATTTCAGCAGTGCACTGTAGACAACTATATGTTAAAAAACAACAAGATCACTTAAAATTTTGTGAAGATCATATAAAAACATTACGTTCTGAATCATTCGTAGATTAATAGATTATTCAGGAAGCGTTTCACGTGATTCACAATCCAAAGTGGGAGAAGTGACACTTTTTCCATCTACATTTGCAGGTTCACCACGGACAACAACTGGGCAATTCCATATCAAGTGATCAATGCTTTTGGGACAAATTTGTCTGATCTTGATCTGATTAAAAAATCATAACTCCGGCTACGTTGGTGATAGGAAGATCAACTTGGGCTCATTTTGTTCGCAAAAGAATATAGTTTTTAGAAAAAAATAGAGCATTGGGATTTTCGATCGCTCAACACAAAATTGTCTCCATTTCCCGAAACAATTAGAGATTGCGGAAAAATTCATTTTTTTTTAATCTGAAAAAAATCACAGACGTAGATATATTATATGGGGCTGTCCACGTCAATTCACCTAGCCTCCAGACCACAACTTTTTTGATTTGCTTCGTAATTTTTTCTATTGTTGCCCTTGCTCTAAAACATTTTTCTGAATTTTTTCAGATTTTTAAAAAATACCCTTTGTGAGTTATGATTTTTTTTTCGACCAAAAAGAAGGACCATTTTTAAAAATCTGAAAAAATTCACAAAAATCCTCAGACCGACGTAGAACAGTCTCCCATTTGCGAGAATGTGGAACGAATTTTTTAAATATTTTTTGTTACGAATTGATTGATTTTTTTTTGAATTTTTTTTTTAAGTAAACGCTACCCCCACGACTTTTATCCTTTCTGGATCTGCCAGCACTATTTTCGAATTATACGAATGGGAAGATATTGGTATTCAACTGGTCAGTTACTAGAACAATTAGTTCGATCCAGTATTCATTTTGCTCTAAGGATGAAATGTGGAAAAAATTGTTTGTTTCAAAGTGTATATCACAGAAACGATGAACACGAGCTGAAACGACCAATTTTTTCCACATTTTATCCTTGGAGCAAAATGAATACTGGATCGTAATAATTGTTCTAGTAACTGAGCAGTTGAATACCAATTTCTTCCCATTCGTATAATTCGAAAATAGTGCTGGCAGATCTAGAAAGGATAAAAGTCGTGGGTGTAGTGTTTACTTAAAAAAAAAAAGAAAAAAACCAATAAATTCGTAAAAAAATATTTAAAAAATATATAAAAAATTCGTTCCACATTCTCGCAAATGGGAGACTGTTCTACGTCAGTCAGAGGATTTTTGTGAATTTTTTCAGATTTTTAAAAATGGTCCTTCTTTTTGGTCGAAAAAAAATCATAACTCACAAAGGGTATTTTTTAAAAATCTGAAAAAATTCACAAAAATGTTTTAGAGCAAGGGCAACAATAGAAAACATTACGAAGCAAATAAAAAAAGTTGTGGTCTGGAGGCTAGGTGAATTGACGTGGACAGCCCCATATGTATCCTGTCAGTGCTGTGTAATTTTCAGAGTGGGAGAGCCAGGCGTTTTTTTTATGGCCTAAAATGTGTATTATGTTGATAGTACCTTTTATCGTGTAATATTTTTGGCAGACTACTTAAGTACTTAGAATTCAAAAATGAGTTTTTCGGTTGAAATAATATCTTTAATCATGTATTTTGGGCCAAATTATGTTGCTTCAACTTCAAGATTAATAATAATTATTTCCACTAACATTGAAAATTCTGCAACTATAGGTCCAACGAATACTCATAATCCACGTAAGTCCTTTCTATTTCCGAAGAATTCTCGCAACACAAAACGTAATCTCTAATTATTATTGTTGTTGTTGTTGTTGTTATAGCACTTATCGATGAACAGTTGATCTTGCCCGTTCGTGTTCTGTGCCTTTTCACAATCATAACAACATTCTTTGGAAATTCCGAAACAATTAGGCACATCCCACGTGCTTCGATCGCTGGATCGGTGAGATCAGTCCGACACTAGGCGGATAGCGTACTTACCGACGCGGTCCTAAGGTTACGCGGAGGACGCCATCTTTCTGCCGCTGCCGAAAACTCTTTGCCGTCCATGATTCACCATGACCTACCATGATCCCAGCCACGGAGACTATACTTCTCCGTGATCCCAGCTGTTGACTATCGCCAAATTGACATATTTCCGTAGGACACGAACCACGTCTTTGTTTTTGCACAAAACCACGATGTTTTGGTATATTTGTGTTCGGCATTCCCGCACGGAAAAAAATACATCACAGTATATATGCCAATGTGTATCCCAAAAACTTATATATGAAACATACATTCGTTATGTATCACAATATATCGAATTTGCATGCCATATATATCCAATTGATATATGTGGATGATATATGCTATGGATATATACAACATACATCCAAATTTATATCCTTTTTAAATGTTCGATATACGAGGTGGATACTTCGTTACGCATATGAAATAAATACATGGAGTTCACATATTGTTTATTCGTTCAAATATATCTTTCATACATGCACAAAATACTTTATCTAAAGTATGTTTGCTTATATTTGACATATACGCGGAACAGATTTGTCATATATTCCGGATACATAACTAAAATATCTGGAAATACATCATCACAAAATTCGCGATAGATCGATGCAAGTATTTTTTATACTCAAGAGATACTTTTTTATTATATCTACCTCTATATTTCTGGTATATATCTGCCAAATACAATCATCCTACTATTTGATGAATGCATGGAACTTATATTTTGTTTACTTATCTAAATGCATTTTCAACATATATACATATCTATTGATTCGAAACTCTATCAGATCTTTGGATACATATTTCAGGGATAATTTCAGAGATAAAATATGCATGAAATATGTATTACAACATATATGTATCGTACATACATAGAATACATAAAATATACATCCCTGTATATATATTTTATAGACTAATAGCGGCAAAAATGGAAGAATTTTAAATATATATGAAATATATGCAGTATATAAAACATATACTCTGTCTTGATATATTTTAAATGTATAAATTTCCGTGCGGGTTGCACGCGGCAATCCGCCAAGAAGCTGTCTTTTGCGATTGAGGCGCGTAGACTTAGCTATCAATGCAAATAGGTGACTCCCCCACCTCTTACGATGTATAACAAATCTTTTTTTTTTTTTCATTTTCGATGACTCTCATCAGTTCAATCGAATCTGGCGCTCATGAATCATCGGATTCCCGAAGGACAGTCCGTTTGGAAGCTCCGTTTATAAGATATTCGAGAAAATAATTTTCGTGGTAAAAATCGAGTAGAGCACCCCCTTAAGATTACCTATATGTTCGTGGGATGATTCAGGCTGATTCATTTTGCTCGTGTTAGGCGTATAGTGAAATGTTGCCGAACACGACATGGGTTTAATTGGCAAATATTCCAGTCAATACCGGTCGCTACCGGCATGGCAGAACCGTACTGGTTCACTGTTTCTTTACCTGTCAAAGTCAAGACGTGAAATATCAACCATTTGATCAGAGAGTGATATACGCGGACCGGCATATGTTTGAAGAAATTTCTGGTCATTTCTACTTTTGGCACTTGAACTGCTCTTAATGTTAAAAACTGACGAGCAAGTCAAGGCGTACATGGCAAGCGTATGTGTTTGCTGCACGAGATGGGAACGGCTCTAAAATTTCGCACGAAACCTTTTCCGCGTATACAAGAACGAAAGTACTCGCTACCGGAGTGCGCGCACTTCGTTTTACCGACGAAAAACTGTCGAGGAATCGCATTTACCAGCCCAGCTATAGAAAACAACCTCGTCTCCTGTGGATGAAAAACGAATTCTCCTTTCCTGTGTACCAGCGTAGACGACTCATCAATC
Source organism: Euura lappo (assembly GCA_018257835.1). Classification (NCBI taxonomy): domain Eukaryota; kingdom Metazoa; phylum Arthropoda; class Insecta; order Hymenoptera; family Tenthredinidae; genus Euura; species Euura lappo. The sequence continues at coordinate 56,567 of JAEUYN010001407.1, read as the reverse complement.
TGCGACAAGGTGTGGCTTGGCTGAAGTGGTCGGAAAAATTGTGCTCAATTTGAAGCGCAAACCACCGAGATTTATTACGCCATTATACATTTTATCGTCTAAGTGACGTCGAACGTATTGAAAATTGAATAAAACATCAAACAGCAGCTTCCGTATTGTGCATCTGACGGCAAATTCAAGACACACATTGCATTGCACGTTCCTTTACGGTTTGGAATACGAAAGAACAAATTGTTTTTCATCAATTTCAATTCTCAGATTCGTTATTTCATCATCTTTTTGTTTGGCTGTATTTTCCTTCTGCCAATAGTATATTATCGGGATTTTAGTACATGGACGGGATCAGTGGCCCCTCCTCTGATCTTCGTGCACTGATGGAGCTTTCTGTGTTGACGACGTTGACCTCAACTTCCTGGACAGGGTCGAGGTATAAATTACGAAGTTAATTTACGACGATAGTGCACTTGCTCTTATATCCACCAACCAGAATCTTCTTTCACTTGAGAAACGATAACTTATTTTTGCACAATTTGAATAAATCAGACGTCCTACTCGCACGTTGTGGCTGTGGGCGTAACCGAGTTCGTGACTGGAACCATCGCTAGAACAAATTTACTCAAGTGATACTCCATTATCCATATAGTAGTGAAACTATTTCATCTACGGCAGTTTCGATATTATCACCCTATCGATTGGGTGATATTTTTGCGCCTTCTTTTTCGACCAACAAGTGTTTTCGTAACTGACCATCCATCAGCACTGCTACCCTCTTCACGTGATGCTCCGCACGAGCTACCTAGAAGCAATAATCATACGTAAAAACTTAATGGCCGAATATACCTACACTTGTTTACATTTAGTGCAAAAAGAACTGCAAGAATGAGAACACTGACGCGGATCGAAAGATATAACCCTCAGCTCGCGGCGGACCCGGTTCAATGCTCTATGTGAAGACACAGAGTAAACGCTTTGCTATCTATGTTTTTGTCCGAAGTATCTACGGGTGATTGAAATATCGATTTGCAACTTGACACGAGGCACAGTTAGGAATCGGAAAACGAGACTCGACCGAATCAGTTCCGGGGTGCACGAATTGAGCGCACATCTGTAGATAGCCAAGGCATCCGATTCAACGTTCGAAATGTAAACGAATTTCGGTTCTGGGAATATCCTTGAATCTTGGACAGATCCTAAATTTCAGAACCTTCAGGATCGAAGGTAAGCTTTCATCCGTGTTGAGATAAAAGTTTCAAGGAGGTCCTTGTATATCCCATCGAAAATTTTCAGATCTTCTATCAAGAATCAATCAAACTCTATACGCCTCTGACATTATCGTGCGTACAACAGAAAGTTGTTTCAAGACTATCCTACAGGTAGATTTACCTAATCATTATTAGCTCAGCTTTACTTCATCATTTTGTGGATCGACACGTTGATAAGCCAGGTCAAATTGTACAATTACGATGTTTGCAAAATTAACGAATTCCACAAACTCTCTTGAAATTAAAGTAACAGGATTCATATTTTATGCCTAATTCTGACACACAATCATCAGGAGACATCCAAATGGTGATTCGAAACGCTCTTGATGTCCAATTAGACTCGTCCGACTCACATTTTGTTTCGGGATAATTTCTTCAATCTCCCGTCTTTCTTGGTCTCCGAAATTGTTCCCCCTCGGTTTCAATCTCTCGAAAAATGAGGTTGAGAATGGAAATTAAAACGAGATTTTCATCTCCCGGGTTTCATCGCGTTGTTAGATCCATGGCGCGCATGGCTGATACTACCATAGCACGCAAATTGTACCAAGAAAAAGAAGAAGCTGCAGATGAAGAACAAGAAGGAGACGAGAGGGAGATCGAAGAGGACGCTGCGAGACGGCAGGCGATAGAGATGAAGATAAAGATACTGACGAGAAGATAACACCACTGTCGTGATGCAGCTATGGCATGGCTACAGAGCCGCATCGTGTCTAGATACTCTGCGTTCAGATATATATATCTGTGTGATTCACGCCTAGTACGTAACGGGTACGCGTGCCTATCTACGTTCCGCACGCCAAAATGTATCTACGCTCGGGAATTTCACGTAGCTTCTATACCTACGCGAGGACTTGAACATTGCGCTCTAACTATTAGATATCACAGTACGATGCATATTCGAAGTGCATGCAAGAGTAACGAACGCGCAAGGTCGGGCTCGGTATAAACTAATGTCTCATCATCGTACTACAGCGGTTAAGCAACTGCGGAAATGACCGAAGAGAGGAATGGAGAAGAGAGGAGGAAGAGAGGCCATCGCAAGGCCGCACCAAGCCGCATGTGGTTCTTCGGTCTCTACGTGAACGCTGGCGAGCGTAGAGAGGGGAGAGGAGATAGATCTTACGCCTCATGCTGTCATTGTTAGGCTGAGCTGAACCTCGTAAATATACATCATGCCAGCCGTGCCTGCTCTGCCGTAAGACGCCCGCGAGATTATGCAATTTACAGGCAGTCTTTCGACTTCCGGAAGCATCGTTAGCGGCTGGCTCCGACTGGGTGCAACTGGGCGGAACTGAGTGTACTATCTCTCCTCTTGTATAGAACACACGCACGTGGCCGTGTGGCAATTCACGGATCACATATGCTCTATTCGTGCGGTAACCCGACCTCTTGAAATTTTAATTCAATCCATGCTTCTCATGTTCTTTCCTATCTATAACCCATACATCCTATACCCAGAAGAAAATAGTTTGCATCTAATTTGTCTTTCTGGAGATCTAATTTAAATCTAAGTAGATCAAAATTTGTCTAGTCCTCGTAGACACGTGTATTACACGTGATTTCACCGGACATCTACACCATTTTTACACCACTGTGTTTTTTGGGATTGATCCAATATCAAGTTCGAATGCTCATGCTTGTTAGATCCACGTAGGTATATCCACCCAGGTATCGTTAGACCTAGTACAGATCTAAGTAGATCTAAGATAAGTATATGTAATAATCGCAGCAAAACGTTGTTGACTATCAAAGCCAAGTAGATCTACTCGGATCTGAGTAGGTCTGATACCGCATATAGAAATACTTCAAGTCTCTCTTCACTTATGGGATGATAAGTATGCCAGAAATGCACGTTCTTTCAGGAAGCGCCTCAGCTCATCTACACGGAAAAAAAAGATGTGATTATTTGGACAGCACTCTTTTTGGAGTCAAATCTACAGCAATTGCATTAAAGTTTATCAATCCCATTGATAATTTAGCAATTGCTGTAAATTTAACTCCAAAAGAGTGCTGTCCAAATAATTACATCTTTTTTTTCCGTGTAGTATGGTGCAGGTTCAGTAATGCAAAATTCGAGTGTTCAATTCCGATTTTTTTTATTTTCCTCAAATTTTTTCTGTTTCCTTTTTCTTACTCTTATTCACAATTTCTTATCCTATGATAATAGTGAGTTTTTTTAATTAGATATACAATCAATCGATGTTTTTTTTTTAATTTATTTCCGAAATAGACATTGTCATCAAAATTAGATCTATATAGATCTCATTAGATATATTCCAAAATTTATATCTTCGTAGATCTGAAGCATTTTCGATTTTTTACCGGGTACGCATATTTCCACCAGTGGAGGTAGCTTGTTCAAGATTTCTTCATCTTCATCGGTATAATATACTAAGAAGTTGATGCAAGAGCTGTCCCATGTTCACCCGGGAACTCCAGCCATTTTATATCGACGGAGAAGCTGTGCATTCTCCATTGCACAATTGCACTGTAACGGTAAATAATTCTGGACTGAGAAAACAGTCCTCCGTTTACAATAAGAAAGCTTCTTCATAACTTAAATGATCAAACTTAAAGGAGTTGGGCGCCAGGTACCGAATGTACCGCCGTACGGTAGGTTAATCAACAAAAGAGACTAAACAAACGATATTCAGCAATGGTAGGTTCAATAACAAAAATAGAAGCACTGCTCGGCTAAGCTGCAGTTTCCCCAAAACGTATGGTAGAGTAGCGGGGTTCACCAGAAAATAATAACGAGGAATGGTGGTAGTTTCAACGGTAGGCAGAGCCTACTATATTGAAAGTCAGTCCGGTATAAACATAACATAAGCGATAAATTGACCATATAGCGTGAAAGAGAACATATTATGAAGGTAAATCAACAAATCGTAAGCAAAACGTACAGAATACAAGAGATAACGGTAGGAGGGAAAGTCGCAGATTCAATATGAACAAAAGATAGACTTCGGTAGGAAAACTAAATAAATTACTAACTAAGATTCCGCGGTTGCTTCTACGCTCGGGAATAAATTCAAGGAAACGCGATCTACGATAGCACGCGTTAGCATGCATAAACTAATAATGTACCATACAAAATCATGGAAAGTATGAAAGATCTACGTAAATGAAACGTAACCGAAGTTACAGATTTCGGAAACAAATACTCAAAGAAATATCCAGAAAATAGTTCAGTCGAGAGGTCGTTCGATAGATAACGTAGTCAACGTAAACGTAACGAAACAGAAACGGAATTCGTCTACAGACGGTAGACGATAGATAAACTTAATATACATAACATAACAAATCAGAACGTTAAACGATAGAACAACCTCGTAACTTTACAAATAGGCGAAAAGCTTTACCTTAAACACAGGAGAGACAGATCACTGACTTTAAGTTAATAGTATATTATGCACCGAGGATCTAACCCGAACCTTTACTTCCGCCCACATGGAAAAATATATATGTACAGCATATATCTGACATACATTTCAAGAACATATATGACATATATATAAAACTAATAATAACTATATATCTCAAATACATACTGTTTATATGCGAACATATAATTGATCACTTACTTACGATTCATATATGTCATATATATGGCTAATATATTTTACTTATAATTAATATACATATTTAGTATATGTGGCAACTCACTTCAGAGCATAGAAGAGATATATATGGGTCATATATTTTAGATGTATTCATTCGCAAATATTTTGAGCATAGATGAAATATATATATGGCATAAATGGGGCATAGATGAAATATATATGAGTTATATATTTTACATATATTTATTCACATATATTTCGATCATATGCAAATATATGTGTCCACTCACATCAGAGCATAGATGTTAGGTGTACACGGAATATATTTTACTTATAATCATTCGTATATATTCCCCATTATATTTCGAATATAAAACGGATTCCGAAAAAACGACGTCCAAGTTTCACGCGTACCTTATATATAACTACCCGTAGAGTGGTAACATCGTTAAGCGAGCGAGCGTGGTGCAGGAAGCAGAGCGCGCGGCTGGCACGCTGGCGGTCTGTGTTCAAGTCCGTGCGTGGAACCTTTTTTTTTTTGCTTATTCGTGAAATTTTTTGCTATGTGTGGTCTCACACTTACCATTACTACACTATTATTCTTATTTTTACTGAAGATTCAATTCTCAATTACTGGCATATATCCGGCATATATGCGACATATATAAACTATTAGATACATGTTAGTTATATGTGACATATATAAAAATCGGCCAAAAATACCATATGTCGTATATATGTTGACATATATGTTCAACATATACACGACATACTTCTTCGGCATATATATTTTTCCATGTGGGCGAGTATGATGTTTACAGGACGAGTAGTAGAGTTGTGCGCGCCGAAGGCGTGCACAACTCGAATACGAGTCTTGTAAAAAAGCATACTCGGATTGAAGGTTCGGGTATGATCCGAGGTGCATACGATACTTTATTCCCAATAAGCAACGTTTAGAGCGATTAACGGCGCTTGGAACAAAGCGTAATGTGTCGAAATCTTGACCCTAACCTTTTCCCTGTTTCACCGTTCCTACGCTACGAATCTGCATAATAACATTGGCTCGAACAGCTGCCAAGCGGAGCAGCCGATTTTTGTCGCCGATTCCTTTATTGTCCTGTTTTGAGGACTATAAACGTGCGTTTATTTCCCTCCGGACAATAAAGAAACCCTCTCTTCCCGCGCAACACCGCCATCTCGCGCCGACCAGTAAACGACTACGTTACGCATTTGTTCCGAGTGGCGTTATGAGCTCTAAACGTGCTTGTTGGGAATAAAGATACAAAAGATGGCTCTCATTACCCGGAAAAACCTAACGGGAAGGAATATCGGTAGGAGAAACTGAAAGTAACGATAGCGAGAGATGGAAATGCGGTAGATTTTACAGAGAGCGATAGATAGGAAACGGAAGGCACGGAGGAGGAAAGTAAGACGTAGAGACTTCGTAGCGAGGGCTGGAGACATCCGAACCGGAGAACAGCGGAGCGTAGAAGAGATCGAGGCTCGGTGGTATCGCCAATATATAGACGGCTGGCTATTCCTCTGCTCGTCCTCACACGAAGTTCGTACTCGTAAATCCCTTAGCGCCGATAGGTCAAGTGTCGCCCCACTTATGAATTTCCATATATTCGGCAATCGTCGGTTCCTCTGAGGTCATGAGCCATTGTTGCTCTCGCGCTGTTGCTCGCTAAGCTATACCGATCTGCTGCTGCCTATGCCTTGAGTCTTCTCGGGGAGGAATTCACGTGCTATCCCTCTAGCCGAGATACTGGCAGAAGACGAAGGGCATGTTCGTAACGTAGGTCGCCTCCACCAGTCGTGCCGGACGTTTTTCAGCACCGATCACGCGTGATCGAGCACTCAAGGTTAGGAATCAACGTCTCGTCTAGGACTATCCTGACGACGATGCGGCAACTGAAACAGTAGATAAAACGGGTCTGCACAACAGGTACATTATTCCTAACATAATAGTCCAGTCAATCTAGACACTTTAACATGGTGTATTCGGAAATCTGGTTTCAGGGGATGAAAGATGCACCAATCGATAGATAAAGACCCCCTGATTAACATATCAAAATGTATCCTCTCAGTTTTCCCGGCGCGATTTGTAATTAATTAAAAACAACCGAAGATTTCAAACTTCCGGATTTTCGCCATTGATTTATCCGATATTACTCACTCAATCAAAAAACTGAAGCGAGCATTTCGTAGCGGCGAAAATTTGCCGTCGATTCCTTATGAAAAAGTATGGTAGACAATGCACGGTTGATTTACTATGAATTTTTTAAGTGAATTTCATCAATTTACGACAAGCCGTCAGCGATCGCTCGGGAAAAACATGGCGGCTCGCTCGGGTTTCGCGATGCGCGCCAATGCGCAGTTGATTCAAACGTCCGCTGCGAGGTCCCTAATTCCTACCAGAGGACCTATTTTATAAGAGAATTGACGGAACCTTGGGAAACTTGGTATACTTATTTTTTCGAGGCGTCAATTCTCTTATAAAATAGGTCCTCTGGTAAGAATTAGGGACCTCGCAGCGGACGTTTGAATCAACTACGCATTGGCGCGCATCGCGAAACCCGAGCGAGCCGCCATGTTTTTCCCGAGCGATCAGCTGACGGCTTGTCGTAAATTGGTGAAAATTCACTTTAAAAATTCATAGTAAATCAACTGTGCATTGTCTACCATACTTTTTCATAAGGAATCGACGGTAAATTTTCGCCGCTACGAAATGCTCGCTTCAGTTTTTTGATTGAGTGAGTAATATCGGAGAAATCAATGGCGAAAATCCGCAAGTTTGAAATCTCCGGTTGTTTTTAATTAATTACAAATCGCGCCGGGAAAACTGAGAGGATACATTTTGATATGTTAATCAGGGGGTCGTTATCTATCGATTGGTGCATCTTTCATCCCCTGAAACCAGATTTCCGAATACAAGTCTAGATTGACTGGACTATAAAGCTAGATCGAGTTTTCCTTTGAGTTTTTCGGTGTTATTTTTCCCTGCTGTCTCCGTTCAGATGTCTCCGTATAATGCCACTGTAACGCCACGTTACAGCACGAAATTATTTTAAAAACTGCAAGTACAGTCCCCATCGTCGTTACAATGAAGTAGCCAGTCTATGCAAAAGACAGAGCTCGACAATTTTCTGTGAGAGTGGTATATTATTACAATGAGAACAATTATGCGGACACAACTACTGGAATTCCGGAACATTCGTTTGCAATAGTCTCTATAATTGGAGGACACATAGCAAGAAGGGTACATGAAGAACAGAATAACCAATCTTGGAATAATTGGTCATTACTGTTTAAGTTCACTAAGAAAATTTTCCTGAAATTTTCTGCACACTTATACCCTCTCGCTTCTTAATTTTTCAACATTCTTTTTGTCATCAGTTTTTTTCTTACTTCGTCCTATTCGTGGCCAGTAAATCCTACTTGTTTGGCACCACATATATCACCCATGATTAACAGTCACAAGATCTCCCCACCCGGTGGTTCCTGCGAAGAACGGACTAACTTTCCGCTAACTATATTTGCAAGCCATGATTTATTTACTCAACGAATGTAGGTACGCTAATGTATATGGGCGATTCCACGTCAACTGTGACACTCCTGTCCCCCATAGTCAGCGATTCCGATGAAATTTACATAGGTTTCGGAGGGAAATAACTGTTTTTCAAAGGATTTTCGGAAATTCGAAAAGCTACAGGAGTTGCGGAGCCTGAAATTTTCCGGTCATCGATTTTTCGAAAAAAAAAACATATCTCTGACACGAGTTATCGAAATCCAAATCCGTTTCAACGACTTGGCGCGAAAAACTATGAAGTTTCAAGGCAAAAATACGTCACTCATGACAAACCAACAAATCAATGTTTATTATGCAAAAAAAACATTAAACATCGATTTTAGATCGTGTTCTCTCACTTTGTAAATTATGAAAGAAAATCGAGTTATTCCTTTCGATTTTCTCTTGGACTCAGCCCATCGAACAATATGGTATCTCTTTTGGTTTGTAGCCAAATGTTCAATTGGTGATATCTGCAACACAGCATTTAATACTCATTGAACAAATAGGACATGACAAAAGCGCCCAGAAATATAAAAACTTGCATATAATGTCTTACCTTTGTCGTGATGGTCCAACATGTATTTTTTACATCATCCGTATGATCATTGAGTCCTCTCCCAATAAATACAGGTGGTGTAAAAATGGTGTAGATGTCCGGTGAAATCACATGTAATCCTCGCATACACGTGTATTATACGTGATTTCACCGGACATCTACGGCCGAATCCGCGTGGATTCACCCAGATTTTCCGGCCATGTTTTTTGTGGAGGCTGAAACTTTTTTTAGGGGTTCTTTGGCGTATTTTAAGCGACCGGTGTCCGAGGGTTTTGCCCGAAAATTTACTATTCTCTCACACTCTTCCTCACATTAAACATAGAATCAAAAGGCTTTCCTCCGATAACTACAACGAATGACTTCGGTTGATCTCGCTAGATTATTCTCTCGGTGTGAAATGAGTCAGAGGCAAATACATCACAAATTCGTGAGAGTGTATACCTATATGATTATGAAGAAAAAGTTCAAGAAACATGAAAAATAATTGTGGTTTTTATTGAAAAATTAACGTACCTGAAATATTTATTGTGAAACATGTTCCGTTCAACTAGGACTCTGGTAGTGGGTTGTGGTTGATTAAAATTCGTGTTTCATATTTATAAAATGTTAAAATGTAATGTAGGTATCACAGCTATGAATTTTGAAGCCTATTCAATATTCAAACTCGATGTAACACGTGAAAACAGCGAAAAACGCCAAAAAAACTGTTATTTTCGAAAATCGGCTATATCTTGCGATTAAAAAAAGTACTGGGGATGCCGCTTTGGGAAAAGTTAGTACTGTTCATGTAAAAAAACATATAAAAAAACGAGCGAAAAAAAAGATGTGGTGTTTTGAGATATTTTGACTTGAAAATTTTCGAATCTTTTCAGTTTTTTCAAAATTGTGAACTCGCATCGCAATAAAATCAAAAAATATAGGTGCGACCTGAAAGCTGATGAAATTCTGAAGATTTAAAAAAAAAATCGCCAAAATCAGTCCATTTGGCTCAATTTTACAGCAGTTTTTCTGAAATTCGTTTTAAAAAGACTGATTTTCTCGCCAAATTTATAATTAATAAATACGGTCCTTCAAAAAATTTTCGGGAAAAACCCTTGGACACGGGTCGCTTAAAATACGCCATAGAACCCCTAAAAAAAGGTTCAGCCTCCACAAAAAACATGGCCGGAAAATCTGGGTGAATCCACGCGGATTCAGCCCTACACCATTTTTACATCACTGTGTTTATTGGGCTGAGATGGAGCAGATTTTGCACTCTACGTGTGTTGTGGAGATTGACTTTATGCAATGAAATCCCCGAGTTCCTACCCAATAAACACACAGTGGTTGATGTGTGGTATAATAAACGTATCTCGACACGTTGAGAAAACGTTGGGAATAAACTAGTTACATAGAATCTATGGGAAATGCCCGTATCTTATACCGTAAAGTTTCAGGTACGAAGTCCGCCTGTTATACCAATTTTCGATACGCATTACTTATATTATACCATCAATTTTTGATGCCGATGTCCACGATAATCTTTATTCTGTAGCATGTCAACCAAATGTTTTCTTTAACATAATCATGTATTATTAATCATAAAAAACCGTTATTAATGAAAATCAATCAAAAATTGAAGAATTTAAAAAAAAAAAGTGACTTCATGGGGATTCGATCCGGGAACCTCTCGTGTGAAACCAATCTCTTATCCCTGCGCTGCTGCCAGCTCTTACGATGAATACAAAGTTTGAGGTACATAATATCTGCTGTACTATGGGGACTTGTTCAACAGCATTTTGTCATGAAAATGTGGATGTTAGGACATTTTTGAGAGGTGGAAATTGGGTAGGACACGCGGACATCAAGTCCAAAAATATACCATGGATGACACGTGTAAAAAACACTTTTTATTCGGTGGAAAACATGCGGAATATACCAGCAGACAGGAACGTGTTTTCCATGTGTTTTCCACGGGTTTTCCTTGTATACAAGATACGTTGAGTGAATGATGTGTGGTCCACGTATAATTTTTCCACGTATGCCCACTTTCCACATTAGACACGTTTAATATACGTACATCCGACGTGCCTGTGTTTATTGGGTAGTATCCTCCGCCCATTTAAACGATCTTTCATTTTGGCACCATGTGAGGCGTGTTTCTTTCATTGTACAATAAATGAATTTGATTTTGTTCATTGCTGTTTTCGCCCACTCACATAAATCCCGCGGCATCATAATTGACCACAAAATTGACGGCCATTTCCGACGGTCCATCAAGTCGACGAGCCGCAAGCGTCTACCAGTAGTCGTATTTTCCTTACCTTTTCATCCTTTCCCGACATACGCTTACATAGGCTACTACAACATGAGTACGTAGTACCGAGTACGTACACGTCAGTTGCATTGAGCAGCAAAGTGTATATCACGCGCATAGACGCCGTAATATCTTCCGTTCGTAGATGTTATCATTCGGAAACTTTCCATTATTTTTATTTTCATTTTGGCTTGTTTAAAGATTTTTTAAAGAAAGTTTCTCTCGAGCTAAAGCTTGGTAAATAAGCGCCTGGCGGCGCGGACCAAGGGATGGCGAGGATGCAATGATTTCGATCTCACTTCAGGATGAGCAGGTTGGCCATATTCAAATGTAACTGTGCCCTGCTAGTGACGGCGTAATATATAAACCTGTTATATGGAAATAGATGCATGTTTTTACTGCTTTCTACACGGCGCCTACACACTCCAGCGCCGTTATTCTGCAAGCCGATTCGCATATACCATCTGCAGAACCCTTCGCTTATTACCTGGTTTATGATCGTTATTTTGATCCGTATAATTAATTACCATTGGTAAGTAATGGCAAATATTTGCACGTGGTGATACGTACCCAGCGTAGGCTAAATGGGCGGCATCTTATTAGCAGTGATTTGTGCACTGTTGTCGTATCAGGTGCATGGGTAAAACAATACCGGAAGTTTGAACCGTACAGTATAGTCAATTAACCGTCGCCCTCGCGCTTCTGTGAAATTGAATTCGAGGAGATGGATACAACGATAAAACCTATAAGAACGACAGATGATTGAGAATGCAATTCATCTCTCGATCAATTTGCGTGTCGATCCATCTATCCATCCTCTTCCCACGCATTTATATTCATTACTATTATCAACCAGGACGTCATGTCTGAAGATTCGCTGCTAATTTCGGTACCGGGTATAAATGCATTAGGAGATCGGATACGTTGGCATTAGGACTTTGATGTGGCAGGGAACTAATGATAATCCCCCGTTTCCAGTAAACCATTACCATCCAACGGGCGATGGAGTAACCACGTGGGTAAGCCTATCGTTTATTTCAATTATGCAAAAGACAATAATAAACTGGGGATCCACCTTGATGGTGGATTATTAAGCTTTCGGATAGTTCGCCGTCCCGCGCTTGTCAGTCAATTCAATTCACTCCGCAGTATTTTGAATACGGTTTACCATTTCCTCCACAAATTTATCCAGAGATTATGAAACCTTCTAGTAGAGCTCGGCGGTAGAATGAATTCTTACTACTAGCTGTATCCACGTATTACCTGACATATTTCACTTGAAAATCCGTCGTTCGATACTTTGCAAAACATGAGCGTGTTGATCAGATATTCCATCATTATTCTTCAATTCAACTATTCTTCAATTCTTTTATTCAACAGAAGATGTTTGTGAATTTGCGACTCATTTACTGTACAAAAGTCTTGCAAGACTACACATTCAGCGTAGCAAAGTGAATTACTAAACTTCCTCCCCAAGTTTGAAATTAAATTTTCAATTTCACTGAACTTCAATGAAAAAACATAAAAGTGTATTTTTAATTTAATATTTATCTATTATCATTATTTGAATGAAATCCCGAGTCGAAATTTAGCGCCCAGTTTAATACTCCCAGCATCCAACTCAACCTCCTAGACCCCATTTGAACCTCAAACTCCGATTATGAACCTCCAAGTCCTCCACAGTTAAAAATTAGCATCCATTTAAAGACTCTTTTCAAGTGTTCGAACTCGAGCTCCCATTCAGGGCTTCCAAGTCCTCTGGTTTCGCGATTTAGTGCCTATTTTGATACTCATAACGTCCGGCCCACCTTCGAGCTCCTATTTTGAACCTCGAAATCCACCGGAATCATAGATCATCACAGGCGGCTGGGTGTAGCGAGGGTTTAGTGAGGTTCTCGTAAGATCCTCATTTCAGCCTAAAAGTCTACATTTTGTCCGGTATCTGCACGTTTTAGGCGTTGTAGAGGCTTCGATTTTCTATACCAAATGAACCTCTCTAGACCCTCCAAAAGCTCCGTGAAAGTTCCAAACGGTGAAAGTTGGAGGTTCTAAGCGGACGTTAAATTTCGACTAGGGATGTTTTGATTGTACGTACATTTACGATCAGTATTTTTAATTTGATAAACATTTCGCTAAATTTATTAAACACTTGTGTAAGAGCGCGCAGAAAATTCGGATAACAGTCTGTTGAATCGAAATTATGTATAGTGTATCATGAGGAGGAATAACTTAAATCTAACATTAATTTTACTATTCGATTTCAAAATTCCCATAGACCGAATCCATTTCAAATCGGGCAGGCTGCAAATCGTGATGTCATGGAATTTTTTCAAATTGAAATATGTTGTTGTTTGATGAAAAAAAAGCGACCCGTATTTTTTTGTTTTGGAAAAAAAAAATCTGGCTACGAAGTTACGGCTATTTGGACATTTAATCGTGCGCTACCAAAGTTCTTGAAAGAGGACCACTTTTTTTCTTAATAACGCTATATCTGCGGAACGGATCATCGCAAATACTTCATCTTGGTCTCATTTTGTAGGGTTTTTCGCACTCTTTTGGAATTCGAAGAAAAATTTGAGGATTTTTGAAAATTGACGGAATGACGTGCATTTCTAGAAAATTAGGGAAACCAGATTTTCTCGAAAAGTGATTTTTTTATTTTCTCAAAAATTTCACACAATATGTGGGGTGATATGACGGATATATCCTCGAAGTTTCATCGATGCTAAAACACTGCTTCATATCGAGAAAAAATATTTCGTGCGTCACTGAAATTCGTCAATTCCTGTGCTGGTGTCGACTTTGTGGGTTTCTTTGATACATACGTACCTGAGGGAGTAAATGGCCAAATGCCGTATGATGTATAACATCGTAGACCGAATATTGATCTGCTAATAAAGACTATCACGAAAAAAATACCAAATTAAAAATCAGGGATTTATTGTAGTAATAACAATATCGTATATTAATATTGTTGAGTATGCTTCTATTTTCGTGGTATGGTATAGAGTGAGGTATAGGGGATCAAATGTTAAAATGCAACAAAAATGTGAACGGGACAGAAATGCGTGCAAAACGAAAGTAACAACAATGCGGATGAAAAAAGTTTGCAAAAGACAAAAGATGAAAAAAGAAGAAAAATGGAAAAAGATTATGGATGATCGATGTGTCAGATTGTGACCGATCCAAATGTATGGTTAATCTATCAGATTGTTACCGATCATCGATCTGTCAGGATTAGATTTTGTTTAAACTTTATTTTCAGAGAATTCAAATCAAAATGTGACAGATACAAATATATCAAAACAAAATGCACTAAGAACGAGAGAACAGGTGACATTTTCAATGCCTTCAGAGGCTTGCATTACACACAAGGTCTGTAGATTTTATCATTATATTATTATTAGCATTGAAAATGCTTCCGTTTTCGGGTCATTAGTGAGTTCTGTGGGATCAAATCTTGAAATGATGCAACGGAAGCGATGCAACGGAAGCGATGCAATGGAAGCAATGCAACGGAAGCGATGCAATGGAAGCAATGCAACGGAAGTGCGTAATGAAAAGTTGAAGAAATAAATAATAAAAGAACAAAAACAATAGAACGAGGGACATTTAGGTGATGTAGATTTCACTGTGCACATAATGATTCTTAGTTTAATCATAGATGGCAATAGCAATAGCGCAGCATGTAATTAACCGCTGCGTGAGAAAAAGTTTATAAATAAATAAATGAACAAAAACAATAGAACGAGGGACATTTCGGTAATGTAGATTTCACGGTGCAAATGATGATTGGTACTGTAATCATAGATGGCAATAATAATAGCGCAGCATGTAAATTCAGAGATTCAGCTGAAAAAATGCACGAAAACTAAGATAACGAAGGACATTTTCAATGCATCAGCTGCTTGCGTTACATGCAAGATCTGTAGATTTTATACTATTATTATATTATATTATATTTTTTATAGATATAGTATTCAATATTATGTAGTTATGATCATATTATTATTGTACGATATTGCTATTACTACAATAAATCCCTGATTGTAAATTTTGTATTTTTTTCGTGGTAGTCTTATACATCATACGGTATTTGGCCATGTACTCCCTCAGGTACGTATGTATCAAGTTTCGGTAATATTATTTGGATCGAAAAATCTGTACACATCTCAACGACGCTCACAAAGTAGACACCAGCACAGGAATTGACGAATTTCAGTGACGCACGAAATATTTTTTTTTCTCTATATGAAGCAGTGTTTTAGCATCGATGAAACTCATAGAATATATCCGTCGTATTACCCCACATATGGTGTAAAATTTTTGAGAAAATAAAAAAATCACTTTTCGAGAAAAACGGGTTTCCATAATTTTCGAAAAATGAACGTCATTCCGTCAATTTTCAAAAATCCTCAAATTTTTCTTCGAATTCCAAAAGAGTGCGAAAAACCCTACAAAATGAGACCAAGATGAAGTATTTGCGATGATCCGTTCCGCAGATATAGCGTTATTAAGAAAAAAAGCGTTCCCTTTCCAAGAACTTTGGTAGCGCACGATTAAATGTTCAAATAGCCGTAATTTCGTAGCAAGATTTTTTTTTCCAAAACAAAAAAATACGGGTCACTTTTTTTTCGTCGAACAACAACATATTTCAATTTGAAAAAATTCCGTGAAATCACGATTTCCATTTTAGCCTTGCCTGCCCGATTTGAGATGGATTCGGTCCATAAGTTAATTCCTATTCCTCATACACGCAAGTGGATTATAATTTCGTCATCTGATTTCTAAAACAAAACTAGATTCTGAGCTTATCCCGATAGATTTCAATTTTAACGAATGATGTATCAAACATACCATATTTCAGTCATTTTCAGATAATATTTGCACATCTTGGATTTTTTTTTGAATCAACTACAATCAATAATATTTGAATTCCACGAGATTTCTGACAGAAATCAAATTTAAATTAGCAAAATTACAAAAATCCCTAATATCTTTGGAATGAGCAGTAAAATTTCCATATTTCTTTCTTACATGTTTTTTAATGTTACTAAATTCATGTGAAAAGTTTTCGATTTCGATAATTTCGTAGAAGACAGACGAATTCTCATGAGTGTGGATATTTTTGTAGAATAGATTTTTACGACCGGAAGACTTATTGTTGTAAGTATTTATCGCATATTTAGAAAATTTTTTTACGTCAGAGTTCAATTTTTTCTCATCAGACGGCCTATATTATTGTTATTGGCTTCGTTTACGTCTAAATAACAATAGGTAAACGATGTTTAGCTCCTTATAACTTTGATATTAGCATTGAAAATGCTTCTATTTTCGGGATAATAGGGCAGTTGGATAACATACGTGCACGATACGCGTGTGCGTGAAATGTTTGCACGTATACGACCGTCAGCGCTGTCTAGCGAGGGTTGAGCGCAACATAAGGGCGTTTATTGCAACTATGTATACGCCAACACAACCTTACTTTCTGTGCCTGTATGTTATCCAACAGGCCTATAGTTCAGCAACAGCTGTTCAAATGTTAAAATGTAACGAAAACGTGTCACGTCACAGTCGGTATATTAGATTATACGTTCATCGACAGTCGGTATAACAGGAAATAATTAGATTTTTGGTAGGAATAATACAGCAAGAATGGAGCGAGTACAAAATGCACAAAGAACATGAAAACAGAGGACATTTTCAGTGTGTCGGATGCTTCCAATACAGGCAAGATCATTCGATTTCTTCTGATATTTCCTCTTATATTATCGCATTATTCTTAGTTTGCCCTGTATCTCTACCATACTATAATAATTCTCATCATCGGTGATCTCCAGTTTGATTCGCGCATGATAATTCGCGGCGGATATAGGTTTGTGATATAGTCTTCGCCTATCGAACTCACAGCTGAAAATTCTCCGAATAAATATAATTATGATATCGATTTAGCAGACAGTTGCAAGACAGTACGATAATATATTGTTTGAAAGATACTTATAAAATTCTTGCTCATTTTCAGCGCTGAAGTTTTTCAATCTATACTTGTTCCTCGTCTCCGAATCTGTCAGCGTCTGGTTCTTTGAAGTATATATCCACGAAAATAAATAAAACCTTCGATAACCTTTATTATCTTGAGTAAACTTTACAAGGGGGCATTGCCTACTACGGGAAACCGATTCGGTCCATTTTTAATACACAAGTAGGCCTTGACTCGAGGGGGAAATAACTCCTTGAATTGACGTGTCAATAGTCCGTGAATTAATTCGTAATTCATTGAATTAACGAGAATTACTTGAATTAATGAGAATTACTTGAATTGACGAGAATTACCTGAATTAACCGTGAATTACTTGAATTATCAGTGAATTACATTGAATTAACAGTGAATTACTTAAATTAACAGTGAATTACGTGAATTAACGAGAATTACCTGAATTAACGAGAATTACCTGAATTAACAGTGAATTACATCGAATTAACAGTGAATTACTTGAATGACTTGAAAAAAACCAGCGAATTACATTGAATTACCGTGAATTACTTGAATTAACAGTGAATTACTTGAAGTAATGAGAATTACCTGAATTGAAAGTGAATTACTTGAATTAACGAGAATTACCTGAATTAACCGTGAATTACTTGAATTGACGAGAATTGCCTGAATTAACAGTGAATTACATTGAATTACTCTGAATTATTCTGAATTGAATGAATTATTTTGAATTGAATGAATTATTTTGAATTGAATGAATTATTCTGAATTATTTCAACCCAAGAACTGATGTGTCACTCAAATCACGAGTTATTTCCCCCTCGCCTTGACTAGAAGTGTAACGGGTGCAAGTAATTGAAGTAATAAGGCGCTAAACTCAGCCGTTTCCGAGAAATGAATATCGCAAATTTTTATGCCTTTTTATATTTTCCACGTCTGCTCGTTGACAGCGAGCGCATAGCTCAGCAGCAGCGCGTCCGTCTCGTGAGCGTGGAGTCGCCGGATCTATCCTCGCTCGGAGTAATTTTTTTCAAATGTTTTTCCGCACGTAATATATTTTTTTTATCATTTACATTACATAAGACAGTCAATATCATATAAATTCGTGTGTATCCAATTGAAAAACTACTACTTTCCAGCATATCTACTGTGATTAGTTAGTCTTTCTCTAGTCCGTTGCAAACTAGTGATACATTATTAGTATTGGTATACGTGTTACTCCATGTTCGAACTTGTCGAAGCCAGCTGCAGCACGAATACAAAGAATCAAATATCAAAATTTGCGATATTCATTTCTCGGAAACGGCTGAGTTTAGCGCCTTATTACTTGCACCCGTTACACTTCTAGTCAAGGCCTAGTTGTGTATTAAAAATGGATCGAATCGGTTTCCCGTAGTAGGCGATGCCCCCTTGTTAGTCGACTTTCTTCCCACCTCCCAGTCAGAGTTTAACGGTTCGTTTTTTGTGTGGTTTGAGTGAATGACTTGAGCTTTAAGAAAGTTTAGTACTTCCGGCTCTAAAAATCTACCGTAAGGTTTAGCTAGCCTCGCAATGCCATACAACACGCTTCTGTGCCTCGAATCATCCCAAACAATATTTCGGTGTTAGATTTCTTCGTAAATATTCACCTGTCGGACAGCGGTGACCGAGTGTTTGATCCGGTTCCGAGCTTTGGATGCATTTCGACTATACTCGTCGACATAAAAATTGATAACAGAGGGCTCGAGAGATCTACCTATTCGCCAACTCAGTGGTGAGATGTCAAGTGAATAATTTTTTCTCGTAATAATCAACACCCGGCCTGATCTAACAGGGTAAATAAAAGTTTGGCGTGAGCAGTGGAGGGTGGTACGGATTGCAATCCTTTGCGTAAGGCGTTGCGAGGGGCTGCGTGGGGATTCCGGTCTCTCAAGTTTGTATACTAATCGTTCTTCGTCGTCGTCTTATTCGCCTACTTCGTCGCGTTCCGTTCCCTCAGATTCGTTTAATTCACCAATCTCACCCCTGAGGCGCCCGCGTCTCTGCAGTGACTCTGGCCACCAACTCTATAACCCAGAACAAACTCTTAGCGAGTTGTTAATTAAATCGGAAATTAAAAGCGCGCCGGTTATATTTTCATCTCCAAATTGATTCGTTTTTCATTGTCCCAGTTAAGTGAGGTTTGTATTCGTCATCCCGTGCAGCTAGCCGGGTACCTCTTTTTCAATTTTACTTTTTCGATTTAAACTTAGAAATCGAATGCTAATTATATCTACTTATTAAATTCCAAAGACAAAAGAAAAAACATTTCTCACAACGAGTGACTAATATGGGCTATGTGTGCTTTATAAACAGCGCGGCCGGAGGCATCTCTGTTAGACCTCGGTCTCGCCTCGGTCCAATGTTTCACACGGGGTCCCGAAGTAACTGGATCAGGCATGCCCGATGTGGGTACATACCGAGGGGTCCAAATGAAATAAGGGTATCTCGCCGGGCGGGATAGAACGAGTGTATCTCGCCGGGCGAGATGGAACAAGTGTATTTCGGTGGGCCGAATAGAACAAGTGTATCTCGCCGGGCCAGATAGAACAAGTGTATCTCGCCAGGCGGGATAGAACAAGTGTATCTCGCCGAAAAGTCAGAATAAGGCTAACTCGCCGGTCAGGCAAGAACAAGGGTTAACTCGGCCGACCGGCTAGAACAAGGCTAACTCGCCAGTCAGACTAGAACAAGGGTAACTCGCCCGTCGGACTGGAACAAGGCTATACACGGGAAAAAAATATGTAATTTCTACGTCTTCGGTAGTAATTATTTGGACTGCATCTTTTTGGAGTTAAATCTACAGCAATTGCGTTAAGGTTTATCAATGGGATTAATAAACCTTAACGCAATTGCTGTAGATTCAACTCCAAAAAGATGCTGTCCAAATAATTACTACCGAAGACGTAGAAATCACATCTTTTTTCCCCCCGAGAACTGTTACTGTTGAGTAATAACAGAGGTATTCATACCAAACAGATGGATGATGATAGTAAATGAGCAGGTTGTTGTCATGACTGTGTGAGCTGATGGACATCATACAAAGATTGTTAATAGCACATATTGTGGTAAAATGTTTCTAATAAAGGGAAAATTCGACCATGAATACGATTTTTTAACGACAAGGCAGCTCGTGCTGAATAATTGGATTCCTGGAACAAGAAAGATGGCTAATAACGTATGATAGGACGTTCCTAATAAAACAAAATGTGAATAATAAAATGTAACATTTTTTTAAAGATACAGAATTTGGACAATAAATGATTAAAAATGTTGATTGAGAGGATTATTGTTGGTAAATGATGAGATGTGTATAACTCCAAACTTTGTTGAAACATACTAAAATTGGGGTAGCAAAAAAGATTGTTCATTTCAACTTCTGCCAGCTTACGCTTCGATGATTACTCGAGTTTCAATACGCAGATTTCGTGAGGAGAAGTTATTGTGGGCCCGTTGGGCCCCAGGGAAGAACCCGGGCTGTCGAGTTACACGGAAAAAAAAAGATGTAAAATCTACATCTTCGGTAATTATTTGGACAGCATCTTTTTGGAGTTAAATCTACAGCAATTGCGTTAAGGTTTATGTATGGGATTAATAAACCTTAACGCAATTGCTGTAGATTTAACTCCAAAAAGATGCTGTCCAAATAATTACTACCGAAGACGTAGAAATTACATATTTTTTTCCCGTGTATAGCCTTGTTCAAGTCCGACGGGCGAGTTACCCTTGTTCTAGCCTGACTGGCGAGTAAGCCTTGTTCTAGCCGGTCGGCCGAGTTACCCTTGTTCTAGCCTGACCGGCGAGTTAACCTTGTTCTAGCCGGTCGGCCGAGTTACCCTTGTTCTTGCCTGACCGGCGAGTTAGCCTTATTCTGACTTTTCGGCGAGGTACACTTATTCTATCCCGCCTGGCAAGATACACTTGTTCTATCTGGCCCGGCGAGATAGACTTGTTCTATTCGGCCCACCGAAATACACTTGTTCTATCTCGCCCGGCGAGATACACTCGTTCTATCCCGCCCGGCGAGATACCCTTATTTCATTTGGACCCGTCGATACCTTTTCGGCGCCGCCATTTGGGTGCCAGACGTTTGGGCGCCACCGTTTTGGCGCGTGGACGTTTCGGCGCTTGTACTTTTCGGCGCAAGGTTATTTCGGCGTCAAGCCGCTTCGGCACCAAGACGTTTCGGCGCCAGGACACCTCGGCGTTAGACCTTTCAGCGCGTCATCAGTGGCTATCCTAACTTTTTCTAACCGTCAGTTGCTGCCCTAACTTTTTATCACCCGCTATAGAACACCGCCTGCGTTTCTCTATTTGGGCCCCTAGGTACGGTTTTTTTCGCGATAATTTGCGTTGCCGGCCCAGTGCGCTTCGCGCATATATAATATATACATATAATATATTCGAGCATATCTAACCTCCAAAAAATAGTCTGCCACAAAAAGTCTTCCTCCAAAACTTGTCTTCCACAACAAGTCTTCCTTCAAAAACATCTCTAAAAAAGGATTGAAATCAGATGTAACTGCCAAGTACAACAGAATACGAATGAAATCCTACTACATGGCGTTGTGCTCGTTCGCTCGGTGCGCTCGCTCACTCGATTGGTTTTTTAAATAATTTGTGACGTCATAAAAATTAGGAGCAAAAAGTGACCAAACGATAAAATTGTAGAAAAAAAAATACGAACACATAAATTTCTCAAAAAAAAATTGTAGAACAGAGTTTTGGAAATAAAAATTTGAAAAGAAAAATTTTAAACAAAATTTTGTCCGTGGTACTTTGCAGGCCAGGTGTGGGCAAGTGAAATTAGATTACATGTTTACGTGACAGTCTAATACATTGCTATAAAATAAAAGCCCGCCAAGTACCACTCCCAAAATTTTGTTTAAAATTTTTCTTTTCAAATTTTTATTTCCAAAACTTTGTTCTACAATTTTTTTTTAGAAATTTATGTGTTCGTATTTTTTTTTCTACAATTTTATCGTTTGGTCACTTGTTGCTCCTAATTTTTATGACGTCACAAATTATTTAAAAAACCAATCGAGTGAGCGAGCGCACCGAGTGAACGAGCACAACGCCATGTAGTAGGATTTCATTTGTATTCTGTTGTACTTGGCAGTTACATCTGATTTCAATCCTTTTTTAGAGATGTTTGTGAAGGAAGACTTTTTGTGGAAGACAAGTTTTGGAGGAAGACTTTTTGTGGCATACTATTTTTTGGAGGAAGACTTATTGTGGAAGACAATTTTTTGGAGGAAGATTTTAATGTACTTGGCGAAGGTTTTTGCACCAGAGGTGCTTTTTTGGGGGATATCACTCCTTTTTGTAAAATTACGTTGGACCACCTGATATTTGTGCTCGCTCGCTACGCTCGCTCGGTCGGATTTCTATAATTCATAGAAGACATAAAAGATATTGTACTCCAACGAATAAGTATAGGTGAAGATTGTTATTCAGATAGAACGAAGGTATTTCGCTATGGAAAACAGACCCAATAAAACTCTGAGAAGTCTATTAGACGAATATGGAACGCTAATATGCAATTATCAGAGTCTTCGAATGAAAAGTTATTGTTTGTCGACTGGCTGTCATATGAAGCAGCCAATATATAATAAAGTTAACAAATTGGTGAATATTCCCAACGTGTAACCCTGCGTGCAACCCTCCTTTTTTTTTCATCCGGACTTGAGACCGGCATTGGTGGAATTACTTGCACGCATGGTTATAACTAGTTGCTGCTGTCATGTCATTATTTTTAAATTTGCGAATTTGAATTTTGAATATATACGTATATATAAAAAGTCCGTCCGGTACTTTTGTATACGGTATGCAGGGTGTGGAAAAAAACTGTAACCCTCCTGCGGTGAAACTGTAGAAGCAAGGAATTTTGGCAGCGGTGGGTAAAATCTTCTGCGCGAGGTTTCTTGCGCTTACACCTTCATCGGAGAAGGCTGAACATTTTTTTTCACAGTCTATACTACCATTACTCAGGAACTGTTGGAAAAAAATTTTTATTTGACATCTGATAGCGATTCACAAAATTTCATCAAAGTCTCCCCTCAAGGGAATACGTTGGCCGGATGAATACTTTCCAAATTGTCCGACAATGAACTTCAGCATAAGTGGAAATCCGTATCCTGCCATGCTCCAGTATAATGTTTTTATGATTTCCTACAAAAATAATAACAGTATGGAAATATATCAAAATCAATTAATAACTGTCGATAAACACTCAATAAAGTCTTCCGAGATAGTACTTCTGTTATTAGATTGCATCTCAAGATTTGTCCGTTCCATCCGGTCCATCAAGGTATTCTTATCGTCAGAATCCGATGTTTTGACGTCGTGTTACTCAAGTGCTCCAAGAGCTGTTCCGCAACGTGAAAATTTAAAGTTAAGTCATCGAAGAAAATCTCCGGAGCATACTGCAGCGTACACATTTTCTCTGTGGAGCTAGAACTAGGCGTGGAAAAATATAACCAAAACAATTGAATGATTTAAACGTAACTCCTGAAACCGGGTAGGAAATGTGTACGGAGCTCTATAATCGCCTCGAAGCGTATTCCGAGTTACGTCTGCTCTAGACTGTCCGCCGAGATATACGTCTGTTATTCCGGTTATTCCTTAGGACTCGTCGAATATCAATAAATCGATCGTCCGAATTAATATTTTTACACAAGACAGAGCATGATGCGAACGTTCAACAACGTCGAGTATTATTTCAATTCAATTACGATGTAGCACGATCAATCCCATAGGTTATGTATTCCCAAATTTCAATGACTTATCTCATTCTCGTAGAAATCATATATTCACTTTAGTGGAGAATCATAAATTTCATTGTTTCTTATCCCATCATAAATAAGTCGTAAATAACGTCACATTATTATAATATGTCCAGCGGTAACAATAGTTAACATATGCGAATTCGTAATAAAAACTGTTGTTGACCGCTTCGTCAACCTAGCAGAACCTAACCTCACTTAATCTAGCAGCCGCATTAGCAGCCGACATGGAACGACACACGGTCGGTAACTTGACGGCCATAGACAATGTTGTTTCGTCTGTTTGCATGTATGATACTAGATAGATCGGAAACTCTGTAATATTTCAGCACCATGTAACTTCCCTATTACTCGAACGATCTTCTATAGTATTACGTATTCAGAATTATAAGTATGTATGCTCATCAGTTTATAACATGATACAGCCAGCAGTCTTCGGGCAATCGATGCTTGATCTGTTAAGTTTGAAGATGGCGGTTTCTTTTTCGTTCTTTTTATGGCCCCTGGTTTTCACCATCTCACCAAAGATGGCGGTTTGTTTGTTAACATTCTCGATTCAATCTCACTCGCGATTCCAACAGCGTTGTCACAAGCGCTATCTGGGGGCTAACGCCAGGTACTCGGATCGCTGTTGTCCCGGATGTCTAGCGAATAGGGTCGTTCGCGATTTTTTTTTATTGTTCCAAAATGAAGTTTAGGTACCAAAAACCCTCGTAAAAATTATAAAACACGAAAAATCTAAGGCGAGACGTTAATTGAAGCACTTAAATTATGATACGATTTGAAACGGTCCCGTCTTGGGCGCCATCAAACAAGCTCCCGCGTGACGTCATAATTGGATAAACTCGGGACCTGGCCCATTGGAAATGAATGAAAATAAAGAAATAAGAGAAAAACGTTCGTACCAGTGGTATTTCGTTCCACTGTGTCAAAATACCAGTTTGTCGGCACGATCGAAAATATTTGTACCCGTACCAAGAGGTACGGTGAGGAAGAAATGGTTTGAACTAGCTCGGCGGAGCGTCCTAACCTCACTCACAGGTCACCCTGTCAATCGATTGTTTCTCTTCGCCGACCATCATTGAAACATTATATGCTTTACTGTTCACCCTGTGCTCTGGACACACTTTTCCATGAACAAAAAAAAAACAAAAAAACTGCCTTCTCTTCTAAGCTCTACATAACCAACTGCAGCATCACCATAACCCTCTCTTTCAGCTCGGGGAGGTGGAACAATTTTCATAGGTTATGGTATAGCAGAAAAATCGCAGCACGTTTATATCATTACAGCATACAAACATATTATAACATATAGAGTTTAAATAATCGAATACAACTGTTGGTATTGTTATCAACTTCGATTTTTTATCGCCAAATGTAAAGTTAATTATCTTGAAACATAACCTCTCTTCGAGGTTTGACACCGCTGGTTTTGCGCACATTAAAATATTCACTTTGGGAGAAAAAGTCGGTAACCATGAGTACCGTTACTTCCGGGAGATTGTCCGATTGTGCTTCTACAAAACCGATATTCATTTTGAATCACAATACAGTCGGGCTTCTCAATAGTAGCGCTCACGGGGCTGTAGGGGTCGGAATTTCCGAGAAATGAGGTACCCCCACTCTCTACCGACAAGCTCGCTCGCTAGAAACGTAAGCGGGTCTCTCAATAAGAGCGTTCCCAGTCTCCTCGATTTATCCCGTCACATTGTCGTATAGCTCGTGAAGTTTGTTCACGCTCTTATTGAGAACCCTGGAAACGAATCCGGTGGAACTCGAAACGAGCCAGGTAGTGGGGGTACGGCTCGATCACGGTTGAGGGGAAGCGCTACTATTGAGAACCCTCTTATTGAGAAGCCCGACTGTAGTACGTGTGGAGCAAAAAAATCTAACAAGTTAATACATTTCTTATGGGGCTCGTTCGAATCTACCCAATTATGACGTCATGCGACAGGGCGCCCAATCACAGCGCGTTCCTTCCCGCCGGAAATTTCTTCATATTTAACTTAGTTTTTTATTAATAATGACGATTATTAATTCAATTGGATGCTGTAATTTCCTTTCATATCATACAATATTCACGAATCAATCAAAATCTGATTTTTGTTTTTTTTTTGAACGACCCTATTGAATATCAACAACCACGCCACCTGGGAAGCAAGTCGTGGAACTCTAGATAGTTGTCTGCTGTTCGCGTAGTTCTAGACCAGAGAGGCCGTTCTACCCTCAATTTTATACTCATAAGCTGGTAAAGTCTGGCCCAAGGAGGAGATGAAAACGACGGAGACGAAATTCTTCGAGTGAATTCGACTGAAACGGACCTGTCAAATCTTTGAAATAATCATAACTCTTCTTTACGTGCACCGATTTGATCGAAATAGGTCTTGAATGAAAGCTTACCGTGCCCATATTCTATCAATGATATTCTGAGACCCGTGGATATCGCGAGATGTGAGAAATACGAGATTCTGTAGGATTATCGGTGGAAGTTTGGAATTAATGTACAAGTGATTTTAGATTTGAATTGATTTTATTTGAGCACAAGGAAAGGCACGTCTGCAGTCTATGACTGCTTCTAATAGACTAATGAATATTTTCCATATACGAAAGAAAGAACTGAAGGAATGTCAAGTGCCTAAAGGACGTAGCGTTTATACAAAGACCACATCTGTTTAGGATCAGGACGCTCTTGACTACGGGGTACCACCCTTCGGAGGTAGATCCTTTCAGTCTATCGTTTTCTAAGTCGAGTGATTTTTGTAAATATATACACATGCGTTTGTTAAGGTTACGCATTCCAACACGCCCCCTCAAAAATTAATCGACTTTCATACAATTTATCATTTAACTATTCTGAATAATTACATTGCTTATTAATATGGCCTTCCTTCCTTGTGCATTCTGGGAACTTACATATGGTCCAACATTTGTTGCAAGGAACAGGAAAACCCAGAAAACCTGTTCAAACCATCTCTATGATCAATTTAATACATTATTATATTATCTAAATATAATACACTGATCTTTTCTTCCTTCCTCATCACTCGATGCCCATTCCTGTTCTGAACTCCAGGAATTTTGCTTGCGGCAAAGGTTTAGTCAGTACATCTGCTATCTGGTCACCTGTTGAAATATGTTCGAGTGTGATTTGATTTTTCTCTACTTGTTCTCTAGAGAAATGATATTTTATATCTATATGTTTTGATCTCTTATGACTTGTTGGATTATTTGCTATACTTATGCAACCAGTATTATCTTCATAGATAGTTATTGGTTTTGTCATATTAATGCGTATACTGTTAGCTAGCGATTTAAGCCACAATGCTTCTTTTACCGCTTCAAAAAGAGCCATATACTCAGCCTCTGTTGAAGAAGCTGCTACCGATGCTTGTCTTTTTGTATTCCAACAAATTGTGCATCGTTTAAACAGTTTAAATAAGTAACCAGTAGTGCTCTTTCTATCAGTTCCTTCATCACCACCCCAATCAGAATCAACATAGCCGCTTAATATTTGATTATCATTGCCTTTTCTATAGGTCAATTTCAAATTCATCGAGCCTTTCAAATATCTTAGGACCCTTTTTAAGCATTGCCATAATTCTTTATTATTTTTATTCGAATATCTACTCAGAATGTTTATTGCTATACTCAAGTCAGGTCGTGTACAAACCATAATGTACATTAAACATCCTAAGAGATTTCTGCATGGAGCATCGTACTCCTCATTTGAATTTAAATCCACATGATTGATTCTGGTTGGGAGAGGTGTGCTAACAGCATTGCAATCATTCATATTGAATTTATTCAGGACTGTTTTTATGTAAACATTTTGATCAAGAGTAATGATATTGTTATTCCTTTCAACTCTTATTCCAAGAAACAGTTTAATTTCCTTCAAATCAGTCATACGAAATCTGTGCATTAAATAGGCTTTGAAGTTATTCATTGTTTGAATATTAGCTGTAGCAATCACCAAGTCATCTACATATAGTACGACGTATATATTCTTTGATATATCTCCTTTATTCAAAATATAAATGCATCTATCAACGGCTGAATTTTGGAATCCATTTTCTACTAAAGCCCTTTCGAATGTCTCGAACCAACATCTTGCAGCCTGTTTCAGACCATAGAGTGCTTTATTTAATTTGCAAACTTGATTGGCATTACATCTAACACCATCTGGAACCTTCATATAAATTTCTTCTTTCAATGTTCCATTTAGGAAAGCAGTCTTGACATCCATGTGATGAATGAGCAAATTATACTGATTTGCAAAAGCTACAATGAAACGGAAACTCGAAATTCTAGCTACAGGGGCAAACGTTTCATTATAATCAATAAGATATTCCTGACTGAAACCTCTTGCTACAAGACGAGCTTTGTATCTCATTGGATTTCCAAATTCATCGTTCTTTATAGTGAATACCCATTTGCAATCTATGATATTTCTATCTCCTGGTTTTGATACTAAAGTCCAGGTATTATTTATCAAAAGTGAATTTATTTCATCTTTAATAGCTTGCTCCCATTGATTTCTATCATCTCTATATTTTATCTCGTGAAAAGAATTGGGAACTTTGCAAAGTATAGATTCTGCACACATAAGGTAATTAATCTCCTCGTATGAAATACGAGGTTTATGTTTGTTTCTGTCACTCCTTCTTAGATTTGTTTCTACCTGTTTTCTACTTTGATTATCATGAGATTTCGACTGATCGTGTTTATCTGTTTCAATTACAGATTTACCAGATTTATCTGTTTCAATTACAGATTTACCAGGTTTATCTGTTTCACTTACAGATTTACCAGGTTTTTCTGTTTCAATTACAGATTCACCAGGTTTATCTGTTTCACTTACAGATTTACCAGGTTTTTCTGTTTCAATTACAGATTTACCGGTTTTACCCAATTTTCTATTTGGATTTACATACTTTCTTGGCTCTAACTCATCCGATTCACTTTCATCAGATTCACTACCCAGAAATATATCTGATTTTTCTTCATCAGATTTGTGAGACCCTACTGATTTTTCAAACACATCGTGTTCATCAGTTTGATTGAAGTTTTTAACTATAACTCCTTGAAGTCTCATTTCTGGTCTCGAAGCCAAGAAATTAAGTTCATCAACTATCACATCTCTGACTACAACAAACTTTTCAGATTCTACATTCCATACTCTATAACCGTTCGGTTCATAACCGATTAATATACCTTTCCAAGATTTATCTTCAAATTTCGATTTTCTTGTTTTATTATGCACGTAAACTGTACTACCAAAAACTTTTAAATACTTTAACTGTGGCTTTTTACCGTGCCATAATTCGTATGGTGTTTTATTTAGTTTCAAAGCTTTAGTCGGGGTCCGATTTATCAGATAAGTAGCAGTTAAAACTGCTTCTCCCCAAAATACTTTGTTCAATTTAGCACCACTTAACAATGTACGCGCTTTCTCGGTAATCGTTCGTACCATTCTTTCTGATACACCATTTAATGCTGGAGTATATGGAACTGTTAAGTGATAGTTGATTCCCTTTTCTACACAATAGTCTTTCATCTCATTTGATAAATATTCTGTACCGTTATCACAGTATAAATTTGATACTTTTAAATTGAAATGAGCTTCACTCTTTGCAATGAAGTCTTTGAAAACAGGAAATACATCTGATTTATAAGTTATCAGGTATGTGACGCAATAGTGTGTGTATCCGTCAATAAACATTACAAAATAATTTTTGTTATCAATCGTCGAAGGAGTGATTTGACCACAAACATCTGAATGAACGATAAACAGTGGTCGTTTGATATAATCCTTTTCTTTGCTCTTTTGAAAAGGTAGCCGTGCTTGTTTTCCACATATACAAGCTTCACAAATATTATCATTTGGCGTGATATCATTTATCAATTTGACATCATCGACCATCTGTTTATCCTTCAACTCTACAAATTTCGATTTGCCCAAGTGACCTAATCGCTGATGCCATAACTCATAATTATGGTTTACTGCACCGTAAACTCTTTTATGATTTTCTTTATTTGCATCAACAATTAACTCAATAGAGATCAGGTTATTCGTGGGCTTACCGGTAATTATTTTTGTACCGTTCTTGCTTATTTCAACCCCATTTTTATTGAAATATATACTCATCTGAGCTTTCTGCATCTTGCGGACGGACAGCAAATTTTGCGGCACCTCCGGACAATACAGGACATCCTCCAGGGTTCCTTGAATTCCCAAATTACTCGTGACGTTGACGATTCCTCTCTTAGTCGCGGTGATGAAAGTACCGCTCTTCGCCACGGAGATTTTTATGGGTGGATTCAATATTGTACAGCTGGAGAACAACGAATCGTTGTTGATGAGATGGTCCGAAGCTCCCGAATCCAGCAGAAAATTGATTTTGTTGCTGTTATTATCATGTTGATAATTTCCAGCCATAAAGGCAAAACCTCTCATATTTGAATATGAAGTTGTAGGTTGACTCGTATCAATTATCTGGACTGTTCTGTTGCCTTCTGCAACGTGCTGCTGATTTCTTTTATAGAAGATGCAATCTTTAATCAAATGATTATTTCTTCCACAATGATGACACTTCAAATTTCCTTGTCTTTTCTTATTGAATTTAAAGTGATTCTTGTTTTGGTTTCTCTTGAAATTTCTTTTGAATTTAGAATTCTTGGAACTATTTTGTTTTGCATTCACCGCTGAATCCTCTTTGGAAGCCTGCAGAACTTTGACACTGGTGTCGTTGCTTTCTGTTCTTAACTTCACTTCGTGATCTAGTAATCTCGTTTTCACGAATGTCAAAGTTAAATTTTCTTCTGACAAGGTTTCAATCGCAGTAATGACACCGTCATATACTGCCGGAAGGGTTAACAGCAAGTGTGACACTCTGTCAGTCTCCTCTAATCTTGCACCTGCTGCTGTTAATTCCGTTATCAGATCATCGAAAGTTCCGAAATGCTTGATCAGAGGGATATCTCCTTGCAATTTCAAACTGAGCAATTTCTTTCTAATTGCTAGCTGTGTGGCTAAACTCTTTCGTTCGTAAATGGCATCTAAACTTAGCAAAATTTCTTTTGCTGAACTGTCCGTTTTTACGAAACCAAGGAACGAATCAGATAGATATTCCACTATCACACTTTTAGCAATTTTCTCAGCTTTTGTCCACTCATCTGTCACCTCAACTGGGATTTCTTTATCTATCACTTTTAGTACATCCAGTTCACTTAATAGAGAACGAATTCTGAACTTCCACACGCTATATTTTTCACCATCAAAAGGCTTAATGTTTCTTTTGATTCTGGAATTCTCCATTGTCACTTCACAGTTGTTACACACGTTTTTACAGATTATATTTCACGGAATGTTAATTTGTAAATCGCGTAACCTGGGCACCATAACCTGTAGGATTATCGGTGGAAGTTTGGAATAAATGTACAAGTGATTTTAGATTTGAATTGATTTTATTTGAGCACAAGGAAAGGCACGTCTGCAGTCTATGACTGCTTCTAATAGACTAATGAATATTTTCCATATACGAAAGAAAGAACTGAAGGAATGTCAAGTGCCTAAAGGACGTAGCGTTTATACAAAGACCACATCTGTTTAGGATCAGGACGCTCTTGACTACGGGGTACCACCCTTCGGAGGTAGATCCTTTCAGTCTATCGTTTTCTAAGTCGAGTGATTTTTGTAAATATATACACATGCGTTTGTTAAGGTTACGCATTCCAACAACGATAAACGATAATCTTTGGTCTCCAATCTTCATTCAACAAGATTTATTCTTCTGTCAACTATAGCCCTTTGTTATAACAATGTGGTCCAAATGACCCCAGAAACCCCATGGATTTCTTATGGGACGAACGAGAAGTTTGACCACGGATGGTTAACATTTTACCTATGTATTGAAATATAATTTTTGAAATTCTTCCAGTTACATAGCATGTTTTCTCGAATGAATTTCTTTTTCTGATATTCTCAATTATGGACGCCTTCGATGCCTCAAAGTATTCGCTATCAATTACCAAACTAGACTCAGTTAGAGAGCCTTCGCAAATATTTGTTAAATTAATAACGCAGTTGAATGTAAAAAAATAATTTATTCAGAATAACGCCCGACGTCCAACGTGGCTTCCCCTATGGTCTCATTACAACAATCGTTGTTAACATACATAAAACATTTACTACAAACAAAATCATCGAACGAGCTCCTTACAAATATACAAAGATGACGTTACGGGCACGTTAATTCTAAATATTCAACAATAGTCGATGTATAGGGGAGAGGCGGGCAAAATGGGCCATGGCGGGCAAAATGGGCCACCCTAAAAATTTTTCGTATTTTTCCAAAATTGAAAATTTTTCGGATTCCATTATTTTCTTGCTCTAACAAACTTCGAATACCAAATTGACCATATATCTTAAAAATATAGGGAGTGGCGGGCAAAATGGGCCGCCTAATGACCAACACCGCAAGTAGAGGTTTGAGCGAATGGATCTTCTAATCTTGACCAAAAAACGATAACCCGACCCATGCCGAGTGTTGAACGCCCTTATCTGAAAAGTCCGAAAATGGCGGGCAAAATGGGCCACCCCAAAAATATTCCGATTATTTCAAAATTCAAAAATTTTTGAAATTATTCTCGTATTTACTTCAGAATCCTTCAAACATGAGATATTTGAAGTTTGCGAGGGCAAATGAATAATGAAATTTAGAAGGTTTTTCAATTTTGAAGAACGATGAAAATTCCGAGGGTGCCCATTTTGCCCGCCACTCCCTATGTTTTCAAGATATATAGTCGATTTGGTGTTTGAAGTTTGCTAGAGCAAGAAAATAATGGAATCCGAAAAATTTTCAATTTTCATAAAGTACAAACATTTTTTCAGGGGGCCCATTTTGCCCGCACTTTCTCTAGGAGCGTCTTATACATGGCTAATATCATGATTGAAGGATTCTGAAGTAAATACGAGAATAATTTCAAAAGTTTTGAAATTTTGAAAAAATCGAAATTTTTTTGGGGTGGCCCATTTTGCCCGCCATTTTCGGACTTTTCAGATAAGGGCGTTCAAAACTCGGCATCGGTCGGGTTATCGTTTTTTGGTCAAAATGAGAAGATCCATTGATTCAAACCTCTATTTGAGGCGTTAGTTCCTTAGGTGGCCCATTTTGCCCACCTCTCCCCTATATATTGACTAGTAATAACCACGACGTTCATTTTGGAACCCATTAGGTGCATGACGATATTGAACCCAAGTGTGCATAAGTAATACTACGATTGTCCTGACTATATATATTTTTTTTTACCTCAGACCTTCACACGATTACAACGTGTATTGCCGCCTCACGACGGATCCGAGTGGAAACCGTAATTTGGACGACATTTTCACATACTCACTGGATCGAAAAAGCCTAATTTTCGAAAACAGATTCGATTCAGGGGACAAACCATTGAAAGTTCCGGAGACTTTAAAATATAATTTTGATTATATTTTCCCTCCTGAGAGCGGGCAGGAGATGATATATAAGATTGCGTTAGCTCCGTTAACCCGAGCGTGGTTAAACGGCCACAAAGAAATGCTGACGGTCTTAGTTACGGGCCCAACGGGGTGTGGCAAAAGCTTCACGCTTATGGGGAAGGAAAAAAGTAGAAGCCCCGAAAGCGAAGGACTGATCGTCAGGCTGACGCGGGACGTCTTGGCGGAAATAAAGAAGGCGGATCCGGTCAGCCATGTCTTGCATGCCGCAGCATCGGATTTGTATTCTAACAAATTTTCGTTCCTCGGAAAAGAGTAAGTTTGATCGAATGAATGTGCTGTAATGTGTTGTAATCTTATAAGGGGGAGGCTACGGTTCTGCTTATGTGTCTCGTACGTTCAAAGTTAACCATATAGAGTTCTATCAGTGCTACAGTGAAAATTTCAACCCAATCGGATAAACCGTCGCGAATTTATCGTGGCTGCAGATTTCACAACAGTTTTTTTGCCGACCTGCGCTTCAGTGGCTGCCACGGCCACAATTTTCATGCTACCGCGACCGTTTTTTTTTTCAAATTAATGCTGAAGATTCACTCTTCAAAACGATATTTTTTATATTCGTATCTGTGCATAACCCTCTATGCAACACCGTTATTTAAATTGTTAACGTTTTATGGAGCGCGAGGGTAAGATACCCCCTGAATACCAATGTTTTCCCATTAGTATAATTCGAAAATAGTGCCGGCAGATCTTATAGAAAGGATAAAAGTCATGGGTGTAATGTTTACTTAAAAAAAAAAAAATAATAATTCCTTAAAAAAAATATAAAGAACAATTCGTTCCACATTCTCGCAAATGGGAGACTGTTCTACGTCAGTCAGAGGATTTTTGTGAATTTTTTCAGATTTAAAAAAATGGTCGTTCTTCTTGAGTTAAAAAAAATTATAACTCAAAAGGGGTTGATCCGAAAAATCTGAAAAATTTCAGAAAAATGTTTCAAAGCACGGATAATAACACAAAAAATCACGAGGCAAATCGGAGAGGTCGCGGTCTGGAGGGTGGTTGAATTGACGTAGACAGCCCCATATACCTACTTATATTCTTGACTAATTTTACCTAGGCCATTGATACCATCGTGTTCATAATAAAATTCTCCGTATAACCAAATACGATACGATGCCTCCATTGGTTGGGGGATTTTTTTCGAGCAAATTCGTGATAAAACGGCGTGATTGCCGGTACTTGAGACCCGAGGGGTTTAACCACTCTTGAAGTCAGCTGTACAAATTGCCGAAAAGTCAGTTGAAGTCAGTTGAAGTCACGAGTCACTAAGCAGCTGAAGTCACTTGAAGTCAGGTGAAGTCAGTTGAAGTCAGTTGAAGTCAGCTGACTTCATGAAGTCTTGAAGTCAAGTGTACGGTCGACCGACGAGTGGTTATAACCCCTCGTTGAGACCTTTTGCCGTTGAATCGTAAGTCTTCCAATTTTCACGTGTCTCATATTTTTTTAATTCATATATTAGTCGGAGATACGATGAAAATAATGTGATAAGCCCTTTTACCTTTACCTATACGTGGCAGAAGGTCGTATATTATCGGCGCATATGGCCTTCATTACCATTAGACGCGATACATCAATTATGCACACGTAAACTAAGTGACATTTCAGGGGGAAAAAACTGATAATGGTTGGATCGGAGTTGCAATCGCTGTGGGGCGCCCAGGAGTGGGAGAGAATTTCGACGGCCACAGACATCATTGACTTTCTCGTCTCAATGGGCCAGAAACGGCATACGCGAGGAACGGCGAACAACCCTGTGTCGTCACGATCACATGGGATTGTAATTTTATCCTACAAACCGGTAAGTTAGTCGCTCCTGCTCTAATAATTCACACAATCTCGATGTCCCCGATGAAACGTTTGCGTATCTGGCCCCACAGGTGGGTAAGACGTCAGAGGCTGCAAGGTATGTGATTATCGTCGACTTGGCCGGCGCAGAACCCCCCAATTTCAAACCGGAAGGGATCGTGAAAAGTGAAACAGGTAATAATACACATCATATTTTTTTAATTAAGTTTTAGCGTGTGGTAAATTTCCAAAATTTTTTTTTCAACACTTAGATGGCCGTGACTGAAAAATCTGAAAAAAATTCAAAAATTCTCTGTCGGTACCGAAATTTTTTTACACAAATTGCATAATGTCCAAACTTTTCCATCGACCTGATTTTTAGATTTTGCGCTTTAAATATTAAAAAACAAAAAAAAAATTGAAGTGGAGGTCAATACACCGTGGATTTATTGAATCATAATGAATCATAATTCTTGTATCTCTTCCTTGTATTAAATCTGCGAAAAATTTTGTTCTTACTAATCTCTATTTTATTTTATTTTGTTATTCAGGGCAGTTGTTTGTAATCTTGGAACTGCGACTCGCTTCGGCCATACTGATTTTGCCTATTATAGTTATGTATGCTATTGCTTGTACAAAGGGAATTATCCCGTAAATGAATAAATAAATAAATAAATAAATAAAAGTCAAATTCTAATAAAATAATTAATAAAGTAATAATAAAAAAAAAAAAAAACTTGCCCCCACGAGACAATTAAAGTTGAAACGCTTTTAGCACTTTCCTCCTAACAACACTAACAGTGCTAAAAGCTGGTTTGAAAAACCGCCTTAAGTTACCCTAAGGTTCGGATGTCACGCTTAATTACGATAAGAAAAGATTATGCTTATTTCTCCGACCATCCCATACATAAATTTTGCACTGACGAGCCCAGCTCGTTTCTTGTACAGCGTGACGCGTAACCCCCCCCCCCCCAGCGTAACGCTTTCGCGTGACGCTTCCAGCGTGACGCGTGACACCCCCCCCCAGCGTAACGCTTTCGCGTGACGCTTCCAGCGTGACGCGTAACACCCCCCACCCCCGCCAACCGTCAGTAAGGAAGGTTTTTCAAACCTTCAAAATTTGATAAAATTGAAAAAGCTAAAAAATCAGGTCGAAGGAAAAGCTTGAACATTATGCAATTTCGGTAAAAAATCTTCGTTTCTAACAGGCACAATTTTTTTTTGCTATCACGCTATATTTCAATCTTCGCCTCGTGAACATTTTCAATTTTTCCACCAATGCTCCCTTCTTCATTCCCTAACAGGTACCTATCGAAAAAAATTTCACACGAATGGAATTGTTGACGGATACTTGAGGATTTTTTTGGCTAACGCGTTAGATTTGCCGTTCTCAATTCTGTTGATCTGACTACAGATTCCTGATCAGCGGCTCGAAAAGCCTCCAATACCAATTTTCGCCCCAAACGCGTTGATCCGTTCTCAAAGGCAGGAATCGTTTCAACACGCCTCCACCGAAAATAAGTCCGTGATTTTCAGTTCATCTTACTGAAATAACATTGATTGATAACAATGGATTTTCTTCCACGATTCTCACGATATAAGAGAATTATGGCGAGGAATTTCTCGGAACATTGAAAAATGAAAAATAACCGAACTGAAATTTTTCGTGAAACGGAGGATAAAAATGACGGAGAAAACGAAGAAATAGTACATTGTTCGTGACACTTTCTTGGAAAGCTCGATTCTCAAAGCAAACGTACCGTTTGTAAAGTGCCCCTTTTTGGATCAGTGAAAAAAGTAGAATGTACATACACATTATTCTTTTCATGACTGAAATATTGAAAAAGTAAAAATTGCACAGTCTGAAAAAATGATCGTTTTTCGGAGAGAAAAAATAATAATAATTGAAAAATGGCTCAAGAACTTTCGATCTGAATTTTGAAAAGGAATGACCCCGTGAGAGACGGTCCAGCGTCCTAAATCACCCTGTCTATATATGTATAACACATACGACCCTGCGTGAATTCAATGGAAAAGCGCGCGTACGACGTAACTATGTAGTTTCTGGGGCATTGATCAGAAGTCACAATGGGTGCAGGTCCATGGAATCAACAGCTTCGGCGCTGCAGCAGACGCTGTGCACCCACACTGTCAAATGGCATATGCGGAAAAAATAAACAACATATATTATAAATGTTTTTGATAATCCGTTTCGTCGTTTTCACTCGAAATTTTCAACCGGGCAAAGAGTCTGATAGGGTGACTGTGATCGCTGCAACATTTTTCGGTTTTGCCCTCACTGAGCTCAAACTACAGTGAACACATCAATGTTCCAAATACCATAGCAAAGAGCATTCAATTGCTGACAAAATGGCGCCAAGTAGGACTCTTTAGCATAAATAGAAAAAAAGTATGCGCCTGTCAAAAAAAATCGGAAAAGTGTTACAACTGACCCCAACCCCAGG
Organism: Euura lappo; assembly: GCA_018257835.1. Taxonomy (NCBI): domain Eukaryota; kingdom Metazoa; phylum Arthropoda; class Insecta; order Hymenoptera; family Tenthredinidae; genus Euura; species Euura lappo. The sequence goes on along the minus strand of JAEUYN010001407.1, from coordinate 18,724 downwards.
GTCAGTTGTAACACAAGATTTTTTCACAAAATTAGATTATTTATCAGGATTTTGATGATTAGTATCAGACATTCCCATAAGGAATACGTGTTTCAGGAACTAAAAAATATAAAAATAACTTTTCATCACCTCTTGATGGCCGAATATTTTCGTTTGGATAAAATCTTATAAATATGATGTTTTTTTTAATATTATTATTATTATTTCATAACGTAAACTACGATAATGCTTGAATAAAATAAGGAGAAGGAATGTTGTTAGCTGTAATCATCCGCCATCAAATGGTTGCAATGTCCCCGGACCAACTGTTACAACTGACCCCAGACGGGTTTTTTTACTTCAAGTCAAAATTTCATTTATTCTGTCGAATCTATCAACTCAAAATACTGTGAATACTGACACAGAATTGGCCAAGGAAACATATGAACAAAAGAAAAATCGAAGATTTATCATAGAAGTCTAATTATCGATGTTTAACTAAGATTGTAAGAACTTACTTTAGGCCCGAAAATAACAATGGACCCCGCTACCCACTTCCGCTTTGCACGGAGGACCGCCACCTACTAATGTGCTAGTTCGGACTACTTGCACGGATTATCAGGCGGCGGTATATAAATGTACTACCCTTAGTTTTAGAGATATTAACAATGTTACAACCGTACCCCTGTTACAACCGTCCCCAGTCTCCCTATTTCTGTTTCAACATCAGGTGTTTTGAGAATCGTGTCCAGTCCTGCACTTAACGACGTTCATGTTTCAGCAACGATCAATCTGGATACAATGGAGTTGCTTGCCGAGCTAAGAGAAACGTCAGCTCGTCGGGGGCGTATCCCAACGCACGCAAGCTCCAACAAGTTGTGTCAGCTAATGCGACAATTAATGTCACCATCGGCCATAGGATGTTTTATCACATGTCTTAAATCGCCGCGGACAAACCGCGGGATAAAGGTGAGGGATAGAGCAATAGCGCCCATAGTAGTGTAAGCGTATGGGGTCATGACCCATGAGTGACTGGCGATCGTACGTACGTGTGTGTGTGTGAGAGGCATGGAAACGAATAGTAAATGCACTGTAAAAAAATTTGGGTTAATTTACCCGTCTGGGTAGTGCAACGCCCTATTGTTCACTCGGGGTAGAGAAATATGCCTGCCCATGGGTACAAAATTTTACATTTTTTGGGTAGATGAATTTACGCGGTACATGGATGGGTGAATAAAAATTGATAGGTATGTAAATTTCACAACCCATATGGGTAAAGAAAAAAAAACCAGCTCGGGACGCGAACCTGGGGCGCTAGCTCTGCTCGTAAATAATAAAACACATCAGAGTTATGATTGGCAATACTATTTACAGATATTGAAAATGATTTCAACAGGAATTACTTCTACTATCATCGGTCGGCACTTCACGTCGGGAGTCAATAAATACGTGGCCGATTGCGCCGATAGCCGAATCGCGAGTTCGTCGACAAGCGGGTTAATACAATGCCATTTCCCTCTGTTCGTTTAACTCTCTGTCAGAAAGGTCAAGCTAATCAAGCAACAAATTGATTTTGTCTCTACGAAAAATATTTTCAAGAGTTGAAAATGAGGCAGAATATTCATATATGCATAAAAAAAGAAGCTTATCAGACTATTAAATTATACCTCAAACATACCTTTTATCAAAATCAATCCAGTCGTCCAAAATCTTGGTCTCTTCAAACTTTCGTGATACAGGTTATCGCTTTGAATCACGCCTGTCAAAAACGTTAAGGCGTTTTTCAATGTCCTTAAAAAAAATACCACTTTTCGTTGGTTGCAATGCTTGCAATGAGTATAATTCAGTGTTGTAACCTCAAAATGTGTTACGTTATTATTTTTAAGAACGATCGATTCAAATTTTTAATACTATCAGCTGTTGAGAGTGTTTCAGAAGTAATCACGTACTCACTATAAAAACGTCTTTTAACCTCACTTTCGTGCAGAACTGTAGGTTCATAAAGTTAGCATCCGAAGTCAAGATAATAAGTCTGAAAATACGTTAGATCGTTTGCGCGTACTTTGAATATAAAGCATATTGTATACAACTCGATTTCGCTTGCGCGTTCACTTGTTTTCGACAAAAATGCAAACAAGATGGGGGAGCTGAATTTCAGCATCCGATTTCTGAATACGATACTATGCGAACGGTTAACAGAATTTCGGATAGATTATCACGATCATCGTTTGTGCGTTGTTTGCGCAAACAGCACCCACAATAATTTATCATTAATTATTATCTGTACCATTAAAGAAAAATATTCCAAATCTACAAAGTTAGACCAAAATCCAGTATTGCTAATGTGCCGGGAGCGGCTGAATTCCGTCCGTTCAAGTTTTAAAGCAAAGAAAGCCGTGAAAATGATAGTGAATCAAGGCGAACAGCGAAAATGATTCATAATTCTGATGAGTTTAGTTCGTTCGGTTTCATTCAGGTTGAATCGGCACAAAAAAAAGTTACGTCCCAAAATCACTCATTTTGGGATGTTAAATTTTTCTGCTTGATCAACCCGGAAGAAACTTGCACTACTGCCTGAAAATACAACGAAAAATATTGTGCATAAGTTTAATTCAGGATTAGGCAGACAAAAAGTTACATTCCGAAATGACTGATTTTGAAATGTTACTTGTTTTCTCAGAATTACGCATCATTTTCGCTATTTACCTTGATTCACTGCCATTTTCACGGCTTCCTCTTGCTTGGCAACTGGAACGGACGGAATTGAACCACTCCCGGCGCATATCTGCACTAATGAATTTTAGTACCAGCTTTGTAGATTTGGAATTATTATTTTTTCAATGGTAGCGGTCATGATTACTGATCATTTATTGTGGGTGCTGTTTGCGGACACGACGTGCAAACGATTGGCATGATAATGTATCTGAAATTCTATCAAGCGTTTACATATCAGGTATTGTACTTCAAAACTGGATACTGAAATTCAGCTGCCCCATTTTATTCGCATTTTCCTCTAAAACGAGCAAACGCGCAAGCAAAATCGAGGTATATTCTTCATATTCAAGGCTTATCTTGACTTCAGGTAGAGAGACCGGGGCAAAGTGGATACCCTAAAACTAATTCGGACATAAAACATAAAATATCGACTAAAGCTTTATCATGTCGTATATATTTTGTAGTTTGTACCTTTAGGTAAGCGATTATGACGGTCAAACCCGATATTATTGCGATGTGCTTGCGTCATAATCGATATAAACCTAACCTGCAAACTGATCACTTTACCCCGATGCTGGGGTAAAGTGATCACGCTTATGGGGCCAAGTGGAAAAATTCGTATTATGACGGATTCCTTATTCGTATTAGGATGAAAATAACGTCAAAACATTGCAAAATCTGTACGTATTGCCCTGAGTCTGATAAAAGCACGTGACTGTGAAAATTGTGATACCTACTCGAATCGAAAATGTTCGAAACACGACACCGCTGTCGCGATTCAAATGTCACCCGAAGTGAGGTTAGGTTGACGCTCGGCGGCAACAGCGCTCGTGGCGTACATGGCCACTTTTCCCCGTTCATATTACCCCGCAGGTAACCCGACAACAATTTAATTGAAAACTTGATGCAAACTATGTTTAACAAAAAAAGAATTGATAGTACCATTAAGTAGACGTTTCAAGGAATCGAGAAAAAAATAAACCTAGTCAAAACATGCCATGGACGGCACGATAATCCGAAATCTGAGTTGACGGAAATTATCTATCTACACGGCGTGAAACTAAATTGATTGATTTTTCCCGAAATATTGAATATTTCATAGGGTTCAACCCCTGCTAAAAAAAATCGATTGAAAACGATTGAGCAAACGTCAATTGTAACCAATCGCGTTTTTTGTTCGTAATTTTCGAATACAAAACGATTCATACTGTTGTCCAATTGTAATCTACTGTAAGTTCTGTATTACAAGGTAATTGTTCCGAATGTGTGTTCAGGCGGTTTTATTCGTTCAGAAAAGGGGTTAATCGTTATTAATCGTCAATATCTCATTGAAACTCAATTGTTTTGAATGCTAAAAGTATAGAAAGGGCTTTTGAATTGAAATCAATTGTAACTTTACTATTGGACGTTAATTGTAACGAATTGGTGAACAAAAAATTAGGTTTCTGAAATGTTTCTTATACGAAATTAAGTATTCAACGTCAATTGTTTTCAATACGCTTACCAAAGATTGAACTTCCAACCTAAGCTTAATTGCAAATTCCGTATTTGGAACCAATCGTAATGTATACGTACTTTTGAAATCGGACTTTTTCAAATGTTTTTTATTTGGAATTCCTGATTCAGACTCAATCGTAGTCAACTGTTTTTCAATAGGGCTCCATTTAGAAAGTAATATAACAAAATCAAGATTCTGGATAGAGAAACCAGTGGTTTTTATTTATTCCCCAATACATGTCCCTTATAAAAAAGTTGGTTGTCACGATTATTTATCGCATTTATCGCTGCTTCTCGCATCTAATCGTTGGTTCTCGCAGTTCTCGCATCTAATCGTTGGTTCTCGCAGTTCTCGCATTTCCGTCAGCTCCTTTCGGCGATGCCGATTGGACGGCGGTGACGCCGCCTGGATCTGACTTCGCACCGCTCGGAGCTGTTCGCCGGAAATTCTGCTCGGGGCGCGCGAAAAATATGACTGCCGGCCGTCACGATTCATTTGTGTGACACGGTCATTAAACTTCGGTTCATTGACGTGAATTATTCTTGCTGTTTGCACGAATTCTGTGCCAAAACTAACACGATTAGGAGTTTCAAAGTTCTTGCTGTTTGCACGAATTCGGCGAGTTTAAAAATTCTTGCTGTTTGCACGAATTCGGTAAAAACTAACACGGTTATAAGTTTACAAGTACAACATAACCTGAGTAGCCAAGAAGTGGGCATATTCGATTGCGGTTCGATAAATGGTAATTATTATTATTTCATAAAATGATGAACTCCGACTAATGTAGCTTTACATTTTTACTAAGTCTCAAGTATCGATATTCTTACAGGCTCTATCAGCTCACGTGCATTCTGCAGTCGCGAAAAATTGAGTGGGCAGATTCGATTGCGGTTCGATAAATGGTAATTGTTATTGTATAAAATCAACTCCGCTTAATTAAGCTTCACATTCCTATTAGGTCTCAAGTCTTATTATTCTTACAGGCTCTGGCAGCTCACACGTAGAACAATCTTGGTACATAGGAAAGCAGAAGAAAGGCAGAACCTACCAGAGAAGTCCGAAGTTCGCTAGGAGTATAAAAAAGACGCAAGAGCATTTTTGAACGAAGTGAGTAATCTGATACATTTTATTAAAAAAGAAAAGAGTACTGAGCTATCAAAAAACGAGTACTGAGAAAACACAAAAAGAGTACTGAAAAAACACAAAAAGAGTACTGAGAAAACACAAAAAGAGTACTGAACAAATCCAAAACGAGTACTGAGCAAACAAAAAACGAGTATTAAGCTGTGATTGGAATGAACAAAAAAAATTGATAAGGGTTTAGCTGTCTTTACAATGCCGCGTCGAAAAATAAATCGAACTGAGGAAGAAATCGTAAAATTTGATCGTTTGCGTCGTGAAAAAAACGTGCTGTATCAACGTCAGCGTCGCGCGCAGCTTGCTACATTAAATACCGCAAGTTTCAGTCACGTAGTGGCTCAGGATGTTGGAACTGTCGATACTGCAGGTTGCAGCCACGTAGTGGCTTATGATGTTGAAGTTGTCGATACTCCAAGTTGCAGTCACTTAGTAGCTCAGGATGTCGAAATTGTCGATACTGCAAGTTGCAGTCACGTAGTGGCTCAGGATGATGGAATTGTCGATACTGCAGGTTGCAGCCACGTAGTAGCTTATGATGTTGAAGTTGTCGATACTCCAAGTTGCAGTCACTTAGTAGCTCAGGATGTTGAAATTGTCGATACTCCAAGTTGCAGTCACTTAGTAGCTCAGGATGTTGAAATTGTCGATACTGCAAGTTGCAGTCACGTAGTGGCTCAGGATGATGGAATTGTCGATACTGCAAGTCGCAGTCACGTAGTGGCTCAGGATGTTGAAATTGTCGATTCCGTTAACACCATACCGAATTTTGAAACTGAATGTAATTTGCTTAGAAATCAGAAGGATCGCGAGCGGATGAGGCAGTCTCGAACGAGATATACCGAACAGATACATGGACAATCCGAGCATTATATAGGAAAAATGGATGTGCTATGTATGCATTGCAATGCGAAACATTTCGCGGCAGAAAAAGTTGCTAACAAGGGAAATTCATTTAACGATTGTTGCAGTCATGGAAACGTGATTCTTGATAGATTGCCTAATTTTCCAGAGACCCTCCGTGCACTTTTTGATAGAACTCATGTGAAATCAAACGATTTTCATCATCATATTCGGTGTTACAATAGCTCTTTCTCCTTTGCTTCATTCAATGCTAATTTAGTAAACTTTGGGGCACGAAGACCAGGACCGTACTGTTTTAAAATCCATGGTCAAATTTATTATCAAATAAACACAGCACTCTATGCTGAGCCTAACGAAAATCCCAGTTATGGCCAACTTTTCATAGTCGATGCGAATGAAGCCGTGGCACACCGGCTAAGTCACACTACGGTATTAGATATTGAGATTGTTCAAGCACTTGAACGAATGATGCGTGAATACAATGCGTTTGCACGTTCATACGTAATGATGGGCGAGGAGATTGAAAATCAGCGACAATTAGCAGTAGCGAATAATGATTCTGTACCAGAACTACAGTTGTTATTCAATCTGAAGCCTGGAATGGATAGACGTCGATACAATTTCCAACGAACCAACGAAGTTGCAGCTATTTTTTCGACTACTGCTGATGGAGAAATTCCAGAATCTTATGTGTCTGTGCGTTCACGGAATACCAAAGTATTGCAATGTGTTAGTACTATGGATCCCAATGTCGAGCCATGGGTCTATCCATTATTTTATCCGCATGGTTCACCAGGTTGGCACCGTGATTTGAAGCGTCAAAACAGCAATAAACGTATAACGCGAATGGCATACGTAAAATATAGATTAGGCATACGCGATGATTTTAATGCCTTTCTCAGGGGTGGTAGGTTACTTCAACAATGGGTAGTAGATAATTATGTCAAGATTGAGAAAGATCGAATGGAATATTGTAGGACAAACCAAAAACGTCTACGTGCTGAATCGTACAAAGGGCTTGTAGACCATCTACATGAGGTAGCAAGTGGCGCTAATGCTCGGGTCGGAAAAATGGTTATTCTCCCATCAACATTTATCGGATCGCCACGAAATATGCTACAGAACTATCAGGATGCAATGGCGATTGTCCGTAAATATGGGAAGCCGGATATGTTCGTGACAATGACATGTAACCCTAAGTGGCGTGAAATTGCTGAAAATCTGCTCCCAGGGCAGCAAGCATGTGACAGACCAGATATTTGTGCAAAAGTTTTCAGTTTGAAGAAGAATCATTTGATTGATTTGATTGTAAAGCACAAAATTTTCGGAGAAGTAGCAGCATTTGTATATGTCATTGAGTTTCAAAAACGCGGCTTACCACACATCCATATGCTGGTAACTCTACGGCAAAACTTCAAAATAACAACACCCGAAGTAGTCGATCGCTATATTTCTGCAGAAATTCCTGACCCGGCTGAGGATCAAGTTCTTCATGACATCGTCATGAGACATATGATTCACGGACCTTGTGGTGATTGGTGTATCGTTGATGGAAAATGTTCAAAGCATTATCCTAAATCTTTTCACAACGAAACAACAATGGACGGAGATGGTTATCCTCATTATCGTCGGAGGGATATCGGTGTAACCTTCGAGCGGCCTGGTGAGTACACTGTGGATAACCGTAACGTGGTTCCATCCATACTGCCCAATACTGTCACGTTTATTCAACAGCCATATTAATGTTGAAATTGTCTCAAGCATTCAATCAGTGAAGTATTTGTTCAAATACATATATAAAGGCCACGATGCTGCCAATATAACGATTGAAGAAACCTCTCCTGGTGGTGTAGTTAATCACGATGAAATACGTGATCACATAGAAGCTCGTTATGTGGGACCAGTAGAAGCATGTTGGCGCATATTCAGTAAGACTTTACACGATAAAAGTCATTCTATTGTACGTTTGCCGGTGCATTTACCAAACGAACAGAGTTTGACTATACCTGCAGAGGCCACTGAGAACGATATAAATAATGCACTAGACCAAGCAACTATGTTGATAGATTATTTTGCTTTGAACTCGCGAGACGATGATGCCAAGCAACATTCGTACATTGATATACCATCTAACTACACGTATAAGAAACAGAAGGATAATACTGGCAATAGTTTCGCCCGATGGGAAAAACGAAAATCCCACTATAACTGCATTGGGCGTATGTATTCAGTCAGTCCGACTCAGGTAGAATTATTTCATATGCGATTGTTATTGTTGACAGTGAGAGGGGCTACAAGCTTTGAAGACTTACGAACTGTGAACGGTGAGCTTTTACAATCATTTTCAGCTGCCTGCTTGGCGTTAGGTCTGATAGAAGATGACGAAGAATGGAAACGTGCAATGCATGAAGCCGAAGTTTGGATGATGCCTCGCCAACTGAGAAGATTGTTCGTTCGAATTTTGATACACTGTCATCCACTTCATCCTGAACAGCTTTGGGAAGAATTCAAATATCAAATGTCCGAAGATTATGCCCGACGTTCAGGTAGAATACTGGGGCAGAACGAAGCATATGCGCAGATTAATGCAATGCTTTGTATTGAAGGGTCGAGTTTATCTAAATTCCCTGAAATGGCGCAATTAAGGGATGTTGCTGAAATTGAAGATGAAATATCGGTTCAACGTGCTAGAGAAGTCGGATTACAGCAATACGAGAAACTCAACGTAAAACAAAAAGAGATTGTCGATACGATTTTAAACATCATTGACATTGGAAGTCAAGTTGAACATAAATATATTTACATTGACGGGCCAGGAGGATCTGGAAAAACTTACTTGTACGTCACACTATGGAACTTACTGAAGAGTCGAAGTAAACGTGTAAGTACAATGGCCTTCACGGGTATTGCAGCGACATTACTACCTGATGGCAGGACCGTACACAAAACTTTTGGATTACCTGTTCCACTGTTTTCGGATTCATCTTCCAGTATCAAATTACAATCTAAAGAAGCGAAAGTATTAGAGAACACTGATGTTTTCATTTGGGACGAAGCACCAATGGCACCGCGATATGCCATGGAAGTGATGGACAGAACACTCCGAGATATTATGAATAATGATTCACCCTTCGGCGGTAAAATTGTAATTTTTGGAGGAGATTTCAGACAACTTCTTCCAGTCAAGATGCATGGTACTCGCAGTGAAGCAGTGAATTTGTCCATAAAATTTAGTACAACATGGAGGCATTTTGTGAAGTATACGTTGACGGAAAATCTGCGAACACTGCCTGACGAAGTTGAATTTGCCAAATTTTTGCTGGATTTAGGCGATGGAAAGCTGAATGATGCAGATGAGAATGTAGCTATTCCACGTCGTTGTCTTCCTTCTACAGACGCTGACATAGTAGAAGACATATTTGGTTATTCGATTCAACAGAAACGATACAGAGACGCAGCAAATTGTGCTATATTATCTGCACGCAACGTTGACGTGGACGAAATCAATCAAAGGGTAGTCCAACTTCTAGATGGTAAAACTGAGCGAGTTTATACCAGTGTCGACGGTGTCGATGATGATAACACGAGTGAAGCTCTTCTACCGGAATATTTGAATTCACTCAATCCGTCGTCTCTTCCTCCCCACGAACTGCGATTGAGGGCTAACAGTGTTGTGATGCTGATAAGAAATCTAAGTATCCACGAAGGTCTTTGTAACGGGACTAGATTGCTCATCTTAGATCTTGGAAATAATTTGCTACGATGCGAAATTTTGACGGGTGATAAAGCTGGTGAAATCGTGTTTTTGAATCGTATCACATTGTATTGTGAAAATATTTATCCATTCGTATTCAAAAGGCGACAATTTCCGATTAAAATAGCTTTTGCAATGACAATTAATAAATCGCAGGGACAGACTTTCGATAAAATTGGGCTTGATCTGCGCAAGGACGTATTTAGTCACGGACAATTATATGTAGCTTGTTCACGAGTTCGTTCGTGGGATTCTTTAAAAATGTACATCGGCAAACAGCGCGAGAATAATTTCATCAAGAACTACGTTTACAGAGAACTCTATTAGTCTCGTGATTTTTCAAATTGAAGTTTGATCTGAATCTGTGTCACCAAATACGATTTGTCATGAAAATTAAGGTGTTTTTATTATTATTTTAGCACTGAAAATGCTTCTCCTTTCGGGGTAATAGTGACGACAGATACAAATATATCTGAACAAAATGCACTAAGAACGAGAAAACAGGTGACATTTTCAATGCCCTCAGAGGCTTGCGTCACACACAAGGTCTGTCGATTTTTTATTCATTATCAGATATGAAATCCGTGACACCCATTGATCATTTGAAACCAATTTCACTCGTATTCACGTTTGTTGAAATAGTTACTGATTTCTAATATCTCACGACGATACAGAAAAGTAATCATTTTTCATGTTCCAAGATGACTACAGTTTGTCGCAGGATGTTCACTTGGATTATATATCACTTGGAGCATATTGTGAACCGAGCATCAACGAAGGGAGTGTTATCTATAAACTTGAATACAGTGAAATACGATCATCAACCTGCTGGGCGTCCATCCGTCGAACCAAAGGACGATCAAAGTGACTTTGATTCAGTTGACATTGGAAATGTCGCTAGATCAATTAAATGCACTCAAGCAAGTACCAGCATCGCACATTTCGTCTGTTAAAAATTCTACCAGAAAAAAAAAATCGATTCATGCTAATAACTATTAGCAATAAATTTAACAGATGACTATTCATTCACGCTGTTTTGACAGTTTCAATCATTTTTTGAATCTCATCAGAACACATCAACTATTTTCAATTTTTTTTTCTAATAAGTGCCACTGCTATGACATAGATATAGATATCTCTCCAGATAGCCTTAACTTTTGTGCTTCGATACGCAGACCTCAATTAGTTCATTCATTAGTTACTCTTCTTCGTACTGCTCTTTTTATTGTCCTTTGATTTTCTGAACTAAACACCCTTCAAACCCTCCTTATTTTGCCTGTCTTTTTTTCATGTCACTTATTTTTCCCCACAGGTGATGAATGGAATGAAACAAACCTGAAATCTACATTCCAGTAACCATTGATTCCAGCGATACTTACGATGAGCAGAATTTGTCGAACGGTGCCCATATTGAAGTCATTCAGTTTTCCAGAGTGATTGGTGATAATACAGTGATTTTGATAACAAATAGAAATGGATTGAGATGGCAAATTGATTCTACACATAATAATGACGATGTGTCAACTTAAATAATGAAAAAAAAAACCATTTCCCAATTGTGAAGGCATTTGTATTGTACCCATGATGCGGAAACAAAATAAAATTAATCAGTGCCATTTTTTTTTCTGTGAAATATATACGTAGAGTTGATGAGTAGTACGACAATAAAATATTGAAAACAAATGTTATCTTGAAAATAGAGAATTCAATGCAGAAAAATCAAAATCAGACGCGCGCGAAGCGCGCGCGTGAGCTAGTGTAATATATAGTATACATATACACATATGTGTACATATGTCTGCATACATAGGTATATGGACAGCTCAAGATTAAATTAGATTAACACCACTTTGAAAATCAAATTTACCGAATTACTTCGTCAAATCTCAATCATCATATCCTACTCCCGTTCTTACAAAGCTGATTCAATTTTATTCGAGAATAACCGTATTTCTTCGGTTCGAACCTGTTTTTAAACTTCTTACAACTCGCTTGACATTGAAAGTGAGTAATTGGACTTCTATGTAAATCTGAAATGGAAATAATATTCTTCATCGATTTCGATTGAGTTTAGGAATGCATTTTGATTCGGATCCAAATTGTTTTTTCCGATTCAATTTCTTTAATGTTCGCGGATATTCGTGAACGATTGGAACTTATTGACCAGTAATTGCATTGGTACGCGAATAGTCATGTTCATACCCGAGTCGAAATTTAGGCCCTACCTTAACGCTCTATAACTCCTACCTCAGCAGCTCAGGTACGGGCTAAGAGCGGTAAAGTAGGTTCTGGATAGATAGCGATTCCAATATAATATTAGACCCTACTTTGACGCTAAAAATGGCAGATATTTCCCTTTTTTCCACTTGGAGTCAAAGTAGGGTCTGTTTTCATAACCCTACTTTGACGCTCCGATACTCTACAATCAGGGTTGCAGAAATATGTAGTAATTCAAAATTAATGCATTATTTATTACTCAAATAATGGTAAATGGATTGTGAAACCATTGGTAATTAATTAGGTAATGCTTAATGGATTTGATTTGCATTGCTCATTACCAAAGTAATGAGTAATGAATTCAGCCTGCATTATTCATTTAATTAATTCAAATTGCATGAGATATTACCAAAATAATGGGCAATGAATTCGGATCGCATTGTTCATTACTGAAAGGTTGAGTTAGGAGCTTGGATTACAGTAATGAATCGCAATCATATTTTTCTCATCATTTAACGTAACAAAATAATTTAATTAAAAGAATTGGAAAAAAATTGCATTACTCATTATAAATGTAATGAATAATGGATCGAATATCCATTATTAAATACCGCAATAATGTATAGTGAAAAAAATCCATTATTAAAAATGTAATGGATAATGCAGCAAATTTCCATTGATAATTAGCAGCGCCGCACATAGAAATTATTCGACAGATCATCTAATGACATTCTACGTACACCTATGAATGACGTAGATATTCCAACAAATTAAACAATAAATTATACACAGTCATGGTAATGAGACATTATTCATGATAATGCCACGAGTAGTGGAATATAGTAAACAATATATCATCTGAAAGCTGCATTTTGTCAAAACACCTTCTGATTTGATGTTCGATCATTCAATAAGGGTACCTGAGAAATAATTATCATATCTGACCTAGTCTCATCAGATATGATCAGATCGGTAGCTATCTCAATTATTATTCAAATATGTTTTTGTCAAAATTTTAACGATCTATTCCATTAATACATTATACAACACATTATACATATGCATTTGGATATCCATCCAATCCATCTTACATATTAATCACTAACAGCTAGACACCCGAAATCCAGTTCAGTTATGCCATTTGGTATCATACATTAGTACGCATAGGTAAACAAAATTATTCAAATCTTATCTCGTAAATTATAACTTCATGTGATAAAATGTAGATTAAAACCCTTCAGAGGGGTTGAGTGAAAGCTTCTGTCAAAAAGGTTATATATTATGGAATATGGTTGTACTATGAAAGGTAAGATCTTCAAAAGCAGACATCAGACCTCTCCGCCAAACCTGATGCTGAACCTCGCAAACCTTGCCAGAGGGCTTCAAAAGGGTTCGCCCAAGGTTCTTCGCATCTCCAATTCATCGCAGGATTAAAAAAAATTATGAACCAGTCTACCTATATTACCATGATATAAGAATTGACACATGGTTTTGAAGATCCGACTTCTCATACTTGAACCATGTCCTACAAGAAATTGCTCTTTGGCGAAGTTTTACTAGACTACTTTAGAGATTTATAGATTCTGCTTTGAGAATACGGAATAGATAAATAATCATCTTTTCAAAATTAGAAGGTTGTGTGCTGTTGTTCCAGTAACATCAAGAATATTTTACTCATGACGCACCCCAGCTATCTCCTTTTCCTGTATTTGTCTGCCACTGAGATAAAAATAGAAAATCTATCAAAACATGTTCTTGCGCGTGTCGAAAACTTGAATTTACAATAAATACGTACTCTGATCGAAGTCTGTGTGTCTTTCTACGAGCCAGCCGTTGACTGTCGGAGATCCTTCCGCCTATAGAACATACATGTCGTGCAGGTGTGTTGTGGCTGAAATAATTGTACATACGTATACCGGCGAGAGAATATTCATGACTAGCTGTGCATTTCGTATTTTCATTTTAAACGATCAGAATAATTGACGGGGTGGGTCATAGTAATCTGTAGATGATTGTATCAATGTTTGCTATTTGGCCTGCAGTGAAGCAGATTCTACTCTCACATTAAACTGGTTGATATTTGAAAAGTCGACGTCAGGGATAGCCTCCAGTCAAATAAATATTCCACGCGAATCGCTTGTCTGATACACTTTGGATAGCGAAAAAGGACAGCGATAGATCCGGGTTATAGGTTAGGTTCATAGCACGGTGTAGGATGCCACACTATGTCAAGGCACAGAAATACTATTTGAGAATCTCGTAGATAAAGTGTGTGGATGGTAGACTATTACTTCCCTGATAGTCGAGCTCGATTTAGTCGAAGACTGAGAGAAATTGTTTAACCCAGACGCACGGCGATATACTTATCCACAGCACTTGACACATCGAGACAATATGACCGATGGTCCCCACGATATCGATGCCCCGCGCACGCGCACAGCGAACTTACATTCGAATGCTGGGGTCCCGGTAAAGAACTTCATTCATCAATTTGGATTTGTTTTTTCAATTACGAAACTATAGAGAAACTTCGCTTTTTCGAGAAAATATTATCTTCCAAATGTATAATTGTGTGCCGGAAAAGAATTGTTCCTCTACGAGCAGACAAAATTGTCTGCGTCAAAACGTCTTCAACAGTGTTGGGCAGCAGCAAATTACATGGTGTAATTAATTACATTTCCATTACAGCTGTAATTTGTAATTAAAAAAATCATGAATTACAAATTTCTTCAGTAAGTTGTCATTAAACTCAAATCCATCAACCATTACAATTGTAATTTGTAATTAAATTTAAATTCATCAACCATTACAATTTTAATTCGTAATTAAACCGAAATACATTAACCATTACAATTTGAAAATGTAATTAAACCGGAAAGCATTGACCATTGCAATTTTTTAATGTAATGATTAATGTATTTCGGTTTATTACAAATGACAATTGTAATGGTTAATGAATTTTGGTATATACAAATTACGAATTGCAATTTATTGTTTTTATTTATAATTAATTATTCACAAATTATGTAATTTATAATTAATTAATTACAAATTCGCCCAACACTGGTCTACAATTCGAAGGAAAGTCCTACACTGCAGAGTCAAAGTAGGGTCTTCAATTCGAACATATTCGGAGGTATTGTTCAACGTAGAGTCAAACGGAGTATAAGTAGGGGCTATCAGGTTCAACTAGCCGGTTTTAGCCAAAAAGCTCATCGCTTTTTTGCGTAAGGCACGATCGCAGAGTGCTGGTTTGTTTTGAAATAGTGTTCAAATCCCCAAAAATTTCAAAATTTTGATTCGTGATTAGAAGGCTGAATTCCAAAGCTCGCTATTATTTTCAAAATTGACAAAGATAGCAATCGCCATTTCTAAACCGGAAGTCGGATCGAGTACACAAACAAAATTGCACATCTGCAGACTGAAAACAGTATCCAGTGTGAATTTCATCAAAATCGGTTCAGCGGTTTGGCTAAGCTCGTGTTTACAAGCAACTTCAACGATTTGACACCGAGACGCAGGTGCCGGAAAAATCCTAAAAATTTCCAAAATTTTGATTCCTGATTAAAAGACAGTATTCCAAAGCTCGTTGTTGTATCTTCAAAATTGACAAAGTTAGCAATCGCCATTTCTGAACCGGAAGTCGGATCGAGTACACAGACAAAATTGCACATCTGCAGGCTGAAAACAGTATCCAGTGCAAATTTCATCAGAATCGGTTCAGCGGTTTGGCTGAAACCGTGTTTACAAGAAATGGGGGGGTCACATACACCACCCTTGAAAATGCTCGAAAACGACTACCCAGGTGCCAAAACGTGCTCCCTACATGATTTCAGAATTTTTTCTCGATCCGACGTTTTTAGCGATGGCGAATGTATAAGGCACTCCGTTTTTAACGATCGTGCCTAAAAACGGTCAAAGTAGGTTCAAATGTACCAAGAGCGTCAAAGCAGAGTCTAAATTTCGACTCGGGTATTCATTCCGATAACTCTCAAATTTTGTATTCGTAACGCCGATAGTCATTTTCACATTGAATCCGATTGGGCTTGGTTTTCAGAAGACACCCATTCGGCCCAATTGGTGTCCAATTGGTATTTTACAATTCGCACCACTTCATGACTGCATGTGCTCAGTACGTATTGAAAACTATTAGAATCCAAATTGTTTTTTCCGATTCAATTACTTTAATGTTCGCGGATATTCGTGAACGATTGGAAATTATTGACCAGTAATTGCATTGGTACGCGAATAGTCATGTTCATATTCATTCCGATAACTCTCAAATTTTGTATTCGTAACGCCGATAGTCATTTTCACATTGAATCCGATTGGGCTCGGTTTTCAGAAGACATCCATTCGTTCCAATTGGTGTTCAATTGATATTTTACAGTTCGCACCACTTCATGACTGAATGTGCTCAGTACGTATTGAAAACTATTAGAATTCAAATTGTTTTTTCCGATTCAAATTCTTTGATGTTCCCGGATATATGTGAACGATTAAAACTTATTCCCATCGTATTGTATTTTATCAATAAGATCTGATACATGGCCTCGTCTAATAGTCGTACGATTCCAAACAATTAAAAACAGTTCAATATCAATTCGCAATTTACTGTTGGAAACATTATACGTTGAAAACGATACAATCCGATTCAATTTCAATCGGACGGAAATTTTCTGTACAATTGGACCCATTAAAAACTATTGAAAACGATTACAATTCAATCGTTTGCAATCAGTTTGAATCGATTTTTTTTAGCAGGGATGCCTAGCATCGTTACTTTGCCTTCAATTACCCAGATAACAATCGTGCCAGGCACGTTACACGCACGACGTGCCTCGCACGCCGTGCCTGCGAAAATGCATCTTTTTCGCCGGCACAGTGTGCCAGGCACTTAGTGCGTGCGTAGTGTCTCGCACTACGCGGTCACGAGTGTGTCACGTA
Source organism: Euura lappo (assembly GCA_018257835.1). Taxonomy (NCBI): domain Eukaryota; kingdom Metazoa; phylum Arthropoda; class Insecta; order Hymenoptera; family Tenthredinidae; genus Euura; species Euura lappo. The sequence goes on along the minus strand of JAEUYN010001407.1, from coordinate 1,613 downwards.
ATGTCACGACTATGCGACGCACGGAGTGCTGTCATAATGATCGATAGCAACTTATTCTTCGCAATATAATCATCATTTGCGGCTGCGATTTTCATTCGGAATAAAACGGAATAGACATTCCACTCTTGAAATTAACGAATATACTATGATTGAGTACGAAATATCTTAAAACAATGTAATTCATGATGAATTATTGAATGATATTAAATAACATGCATATAGGGGAGACCATGGCTAAATGGGTGCCTGAGTCGAAAATGTATAAGATTTTTTTTTACAAAATATTTTTTGTTTGAAAATTTTCAAATTTTTTCTTTCCTCGAAATTTTTTTGCTTGGTTCATGATTTATCAGTTATCTTAATGTTCTTTCCAAAACCGTTTTTTTTTTCTTCTATGTATAAAATGTATAATTTGATTTAAAAAACAATTATTTGTTGAGAAAGAAACAGCACTTCTGAAGGATTTTTTTAAATCACATTTTTTGTGAAGAAAAATTTCGGCTTTTGGGTAGGTAACACCAATTGTGGAAATTAAAAAAAAAAAAAGAAAAGTGTGTAAAAATATAAAATTACTCAAAATTTGATGATTCCTGAAAAAAACAATTTGGATGAAAACAAAATTTGTGAAAATTTATTATAAAAAGATGTCTAAGAAAAAAAATTACTCAAAACTTTGTCAAAACAAGTTTCTGGTTATAATAATAATCTATAAACAGTTATATGCTCATCTACTTTTTATAGAATGGGGTCTTTTACATTTAAGACTCAGAAACCACGTTTAAATTGCGCGCCCCTATCACTGAATAGTTGCACGGCCACCTTGCACAGCCATGATCCAGTGATGCGTTCGTTATTTACGTTAGGTAAAGTCGGCGTCGCATTGTTTGGTGCAATTTCTACGAGTGGACGGCATTATACGCGTGCATGAGCTGTTATTCCGGTAATTAAATCGTGTTGTTATACAGTGGTATAGACTATTACATCGAGCCACGTATATACACCATATACTGTAAGTATAATATACTGATAAATCTAGTTTATATAACCTCACTTTTGATGCTTTCCCCACTGTATTTTTCAAATTCCTACAAATTCCTATAGTACTATTCCTCTTTGGGGCGATCCAATGATCAACTCGACCAATGATTTTTTCTCACCATATTTCAGTCGCTCCGCAATTTATTTCACCCTATCCGAAATTGGATTTTTTTTTTGAAATCTAAAAAAATTCTCGAAAATCTCTTTCCTTATTGCGATCATTTTGCCCCCCGTCCAATGATGGGCCGAATTTTTTTCTATTGTTTTTCAGGCGTTTGAAACATTTTAAACAAACAAAACGCCATGCTGCGAAGTTATGAAAATTCTCCAACGAAATGAAATGAATCAAAATGAAATATGAGATTGTTGAGAATTTTTTTATAGTACTTACGTAGCATATACACCAAACCAACGCATATACCTGGGTTTAAGCTCTGTTTCATTTCCTCGTTCACTCACAGGTTGTCCGCTATAAAAACTCCCCCAGGTTTTTGATTTGTGTTCCTTTGAAATATCTAATGCAGGGCACCAAATTAGAAACACATATAATGTATTTCCCAGCGCTGTATGTATTT